>JASPKZ010001965.1:0-443829 GCA_030220185.1 Diploptera punctata | reverse complement strand
AATAATATCATTGAGTTGTAGGCCTTCTTCATTGTCCAAAGGTTTTATGGCATGTTCTAATACAAAATTGAATAGTAGAGGAGATAGTGCATCTCTTACTTCAACCCACTGTAAATTTAAAATTTCTTCAAAACTGATTGCCTACACGCACCGTACTCTTTGTGCCATTTAGACACTTGAGCATAAGTCTAACTTTTTAGGAAACCGAACTCCAGAAGGATACTATATAACTTTTCCCTAACTGAATCGCATGCCTTTATTTAAATCTACATATCGTTGATGTAGAGTGTCATTATATACCCATTTCTTTAAAAAATCTGTCGTATGCTAAAAATATGATCTGTTGTAGTCCTGTTTCTTCTAAATCCACATTGATGATCTCCTAGAATGTCATCAATATAGGTAGTAAATATGCTTAGTAATATATTTGTTGGGATTTTCTACGAATATCAGAGTAATGAGATGCTCGTGTAGTTGTTGCAATCAGTTTTATTCCCTTTCGTATAGATTGTTTCCATTAATTTGGAATTTTTCTCCCCCTGATTTTACAAGTTCTGCTGGGATCCCCTCTGAACCTGATACTTTATACATCTTCAATTTTTCTATCGCCATTTCAATCTCTAATGCACTTGGTTCTAGGACTAGCATTTCTGCTGTCTAAGTTATTCTCTTCAATATCTTATTTTGGATGTACATTTAGCAGCTAATTAAAGTAACTTTCTAATCTATTTAATGTACTCCTGGAATCTGCATCATTTCTCCATTTTCATTCCTAATTATTTTTTTCTTAGCATAAAATCCTTCTTCTCTATCCTAATTCCTTGATATAATTATCTGATGTTCCTATTTTTTTACATTCATTTCAAAATCATTAATCTTCTCTCTAAAATATTCCCTCTCTTTACTCTCTAATAACCTGGTTGTTTCCCATTTAATACTACCCATTTTTTCTAAATATACTTCATAATGCTGGTGTAGCCAGTTCATGTTTGCTTGTTTTCTTTCTTTACAATGTTGGCACATTCTCATCAAACCACTTCTTGTTTTTTCCCCTTTTTCGAATAATCAACTCTTTATGATTCTGACTATTTTGTGGTATCTGTTATAGCCTCCAATTCTTTAATAAAAATAAAATTGATATATATCATACAATTGTAAAAAGCGACATTACTTGTGGAGCAGAAGTTGGCGATTAAAAACAAAATGTAATAAGTATATTTTTGAAAATCTAATGGATTTTATACAATGGGCAGCAATAATTTCAAGAAGAAAAACAAAAATAGAAACTCAGTTATAAGGGAGAAAATGAAGATTGTAGACACTGTTTTAGATTATATTAAAACTCAGCAATTAAGATAGTACGAACCTGTCCATGATTGGAAGTGGATCGAGTATCAAAATGTGTTTTGGAATGGAAACCTAAGGATGACGATGCAGAAGAACACCTAAAATCTTCCTGGAGTCAATGAGTATATTTATACATGAAGGATAATCATCTACAACCTGGAGATTGGATGGATCGACAAAATTGGCTATTTGAAATTGAACTATGTCAAAGACATTAAATAACCGATATATATATATATATATTATATATATATATTATATATACATACATACACATATATTACTATTATACATCATATTATATATACATATATTACAAATATACAAATTAATAATAACTAAGAGACAAAGAAGCAGTTCTCTGGAGACAACTTCCTCATAAAGGAAAATGTTTTGTTCTCTACAATGAATATACACCGACAAATCAATGGATCCGTGATCATCAGGGATTGTTTTGTTCCGAATGGAGAGAAGCGATTAAAATGCAAGCAAATATATCGGCGGTGCGTTCTTTGCCGGGCAGGTCTAGGGACGATAGCCTCTGTAGACGTTGTCGCAGAGAGCACGAAACCCTTGCACACGTCCTTGGGGCCTGTCCGTTTGGAGAATCACTGAGAACCATTCGGCACCACACTATTCGAAATATGATGGCAGAAGCCTTGAGAAATTTTGGATACGCAGTTTATGAGGAAGTTCATGGTGTGGCCACTAATGGGAGTATCAGACGAATAGATATTATTGCATTTAGACCATCCTCTAAAATTGGTATGATATTAGATTCCACAATTCGTTTTGAGACTTATAGTGGCCAACCTGAGGAAGTTGATTCTGAAATGAAAGCCATATATGAGCCAAAAATTGACTATTACAAAGATAAATACCAACTAGATAGTATAACTGTCACAGGATTGATCATCGGGGCAAGAGGTACTATACCAGGATTCCTAGCAAAATTTTGGAATTCCTTAGATTTGGACAGGGTGTATCATTCTAAAATTGCCATCGCTGCCATTAGAGGACCAATTTAAATTTTAAGAAACCTTTTTTTACAAAATTTCTACATTGTAGTATGTATACTTCAATTAGGCTTAAAATTTGAATTTTTTAATGTATTTACAAAATGTATTTCATATATTCAAAAAAAATTATTTTCAGCATCACTTTATATAATAAAACATTTGTTTAACGCTAGAAGCACATATTGTTTACATAACGCAAGTAAACACAAACATTATCCTTACTTTCTTACTCACTGGCACTATCGAACCCGTAGGTTATGGCCGCACGGACATAAGCTCTCCATACATCCCTAACATTATCCTAGTTAAACTATTTACTTGGGAACGTACTTATCTATTCATTGTGAATTATACTTAGCTCAAGATAAGGATGTATATCGTGCTGATGTCCGCGCAGATATGAACCTCCATATTCGATTGTGTCAGTGATTTAGTTCTTATCTACCTCTCGGTCTCGTGATCGCGTCTCGATCACTCCATATGGGGTTCGTTGTGAAAGAATTGGAGCCACGGCAGATGAATAGGGTTTTTTTTTCTGCTGGAAATTTCATTCCATCACATCTACTTAGTCCACTGCTGTGGTCTCGAGGTAGCGTGCTGTCTTGTCACTCAGCGGGCCCGGGTTTTTCCTCACCTGTAAGACAATGCCAGGAAAACTTTAAGGCCCAAACGGTCCCCGAAATCATATGGCCATCATCATCCTTATCATTATCAGCATCATCCTTCACCGGTGTGGAAAACAACGGGAAGCTACCACACCTACAATTCCCTAGTAAAGCTGCAAGCATAGCATTGAAAATGCTATGATTGCAGTGAAGGACCTGCCTTCGGGCAGAATTACTATGGATGGATGGATATCTACTTACTCATGGCATCCATTTCGTTCCATTTAATTTCATCTAACCTTTGATAGTGTTACAGGTTTGTCAACAGGTATTCCCCATTATCACATATCTAATATATAAAATGATTATTTGCTTGTTTATTTGTTGGTTTGTTTGTTCGTACTTTATGCGCGGCCATACCGTTGATCCGATTGTGATGGGAATTTTTGCAAAATGTTCAGGTGATTCCCGGGATGAACATAGGCTATAAGAGAGTTGTTATACTCAACTCCCACACCCTTAAAAATCGCCCTTTGTTGTGGAAAACGTGAATAAAGTAGTCTTTGGATGCTTAAATGGCTTATGCTGCCTAAAATCATAAGAAATACACAACATTAATGTACACAGAATTGAATATCTTAAAGCTCTACAAAAAAAAAACACGACAGACAATGTTTAACTCTTAAGGATAACTCACAATTTTTGTCTTTCATTGATGCCAAGAAGATCGAGACAAATATGTAGATTCCTGTGCAAGCATTGCAGCACATGGCGGGTAATTCTTTTACGGATAACTCACAATAACGGATTTTGTCTTTTAGCTCATTTATGCCAAGGTGATCGAGATAAGTAGATTCCCGGGCAACGCCGGGTAATCAGCACGGGGAATCTTAAAATAATTAAGATATACATTTGTAATTATTTTTAATTTGACTTATTCAACTATTCATTAGAATAACATTAATTTTCGTCTTTCAGCTCATTTATTTCAAGAAGACCGGGATAAGAAGATTCCCAGACAACGCCGGGTAAACAGCAAGGAGTATCAAAAAATAATTACGATATACATTTTTCCTATTACTTATTTAACCCAATATAAAGCACATTAATTTTCGTATTTCAGCTCATTTATGTCAAGAAGAACGGGATAAATAGATTCCCGGGCAACGCCGTGTAATCAGCACGGGGTATCTAAAAATATACATTTATATATTTTTGCCTATTACTTATTCAACTAAACATAAAATCACATTAATTTTCATTTATTTAGACGTATCAGCGTACGCCGGTTATTAGCTAGTTTTTAATAATGGGAGTTTCATTTCATCTCATCTCTCGGCATGGCATTATACCAGACACAATGAGGGGGTTTACATGTTAAATATGATCTCTCACAATAATCATAATATAATTTTAACCCTTAAATAAAACATCACTTGAAAGCCTCCTAACAAAATTGGTAACTTATCCAGATTAGTTCTCCTAACAAAATTAAAAATCAGCTCTTCAAACACCCAAATAACTTGACTCCAAACAATGTTATAACATGATTCTACAACTCCATAACTTTGCAAAGAAATCATCCTACAGTGGATTCCATTACATCGTAGGATCTTGGCATTGGAACAGCAGATCTCTTGGCGAATAAAGGTTCCCTGATAACACGATCAACAACACCCCCAAATATATGTCTTATTTTCGGCTAAAAATGCACATAAAATAAAAAAATAAAGACCTTAAAAACAACAGACTTGAATCACCCTCAAAATACAGGAAACAAGAATTGTCTCTTTCACAACAGAAACTTACTCGGAAGAGAGCAGTTGCGCAATTCAGATTAACTACAGCTTAAGCCTGCCTTATGAAACCTTTATACAAGATAGGTATGAGTATTGTCTACACCAAGATGCATTCTATGTAGCCGCTCAGAGGAAGAAATGGATGACAAACACTACAGCTGTCAAACAGGAAACTTCCAAAAACTTCAAACTACGGAAGAACAAGACTGCTAATGAGTTGAGTGTTAGATGCAGCACTATGACACCAACCGATGCAGTAAAAATGAAATTATGTGTAACTGCAAGTTCAATTATTTAATACAGAAGTGATCTTCTTGGTGATATAATGTTAAAATATACAGTCAATATGCCCAATGGCAAAACAAGCTGCAACAGAAACCAGAGTAACCGTAGAATATACAAAAATACCTACATCATCAATAGTTGCCCAAGTAAGAAAAAAGAAGGAACCATAAAATGGCAGAACGAATGGGACAACGCAGATAAAGGAGGCCACATGTAAGAAGTTCTTCCCATCAGTCAGAGACAGATTAAAACTTAAATGTGAAATACTCCAGAATTTTCTGAAATGGTACTGGTCATGGAAAAAATAAATCACATCTTTATCGTATTGGAATATTAAACACGCAACCTGTCCATGTAGAAAAGCAATTCAAAATGTAGAACATCTCCTTTATAATTGTGAATTGCAGCAGCATTCTAGAAATAAGTTTGAAAGAAGAAATCAGCAAAGAAGAGGAACATGGCCTGTGACGGAGAAAGACCTAATACACAAATATTTAAGACATTTCAAAAATATATAAAAACAATAGTGTACGAAAATGAGTGATTAACAAGTGACGAAATATAAAAAAAACATGTAAACAAAAACCAAATATGTGATGTTATGTAATGTTATGTTATCTGATTTTATGTTTGTTTATGTTATGCATGTAATATTACTACGGTAATGGCTGCATGCTGAAAAAAAATAAATGAAAAAAAAATATAAGAATATAATAATAAATATAATATAATAATAATATAATATAATAAATATAATATAATATAATATAATAAATAAATATAAATATAATAATATAATAAATAATATAATATAATATAACTATACTCCTCATCCTCCTCCATCCTCTCCTCCTCCTCCTCTCCTCCTCACCCTCCTCCACTCCTCCTCCTCCTCCTCCCCTCCTCCTCTCCTCTCCTCCTCCCTCCCTCCTCCTCCCTCTCTCTCCCCCCTCCCTCTCCTCCCCTCTCTCCCTCCTCCTCTCCTCATCCTACCTCCTCCTCCTCCTCCTCCTCCTCCTCCTCTCCTCACTCCTCCTCCTCTCCTCCTCCTCCTCCTCCTCCTCCTCCCTCTCCTCCTCCTCGCCTCTCCTCCTCCTCTCCTCTCCTCTCCTCCCTCCTCCTCCTCCTCCTCCCTCCTCCTCCTCCTCCTCTCCTCCTCCTCTCCTCCTCCTCCTCCTCTCCTCTCCTCCTCCTCCTCTCTCCTCTCCTCCTCCTCTCCTCGTCCTCCTCCTCCTCTCCCCCTCCTCCTCCTCCCCCCCTCCTCCTCCTCTCCTCCTCCTCCTCCTCCCCCTCCTCCTCCTCATCCTCCCCTCCCTCCTCCTCCTCCTCCTCCTCCTGTCCCTCCTCATCCTCCTCCTCCTCGCCATCCTCCTCCTCCCCCTCCTCCTCCTCCCCTCCTCCTCCTCCCCCCTCTCCCCTCCTCCTCCTCTCCTCCTCCTCCTCCTCCTCCCCCCTCCTCCTCTCCCTCCCCCCTGCTCCTCCTCCTCCCCCTCCTCCTCCTCCTCGCCTTCCTCCTCCTCCTCCTCCTCCTCCTCCTCCTCCCCCTCCTCCTCCTCTCCCCTCTCCTCTCCTCCTCCCCCTCTCCTCCTCTCACCCCTCCTCCTCCTCCCCCTCCTCCTACTCCTCCTCCTCCTCCTCCTCCTCCCTCCTCTTCCTCCTCCTCCTCCTCTCTCCTCCCTCCTCCTCCTCCTCCTCCATCCTCCTCCTCTTGCTTCTCACTCCTCCTCCTCTTTTGCTCTCCCGCCTCCCCTCCTCCTCTTGCTCCTGCTCCTCTCCTCCTCCTGCTCTCTGCCTCATCCTCCTCCACTCTCCTCCTCCTCTCCTCCCCCCTCCTCTCCTCCTCTCTCTCCTCCTCCTCATCTCCTCTCCTCTCCCCACTCCTCTCCTCTCCTCTCCTCCCTCCTCTCCTCCTCCTCCTCGCCCCTCTCCTCCTCCTCCTCCTCGTCCTCCTCATCGTCCTCCTCCTCCTCGTCGTCCTCCTCCTCCTCCTCCTCGTCCTCCTCCTCCTCTCCTCCTCCTCCTCCTCTTCCTCCTCCTCCTCCTCCTCCTCCTCGTCTCCTCCTCCCTCCTCCTCCTCCTCCTCCTCTCCTCCTCCTCCCTCCTCTCCTCTCCTCGTCCTCTCCTCTCTCTCTCCTCTCCTCTCCTCTCCTCTCCTCTCCTCCTCCTCTCCTCTCCTCTCCTCCTCCTCCCCTCTCCTCTCCCCTCTCCTCCTCCTCCTCCGTCGTCCTCTCCTTGTCGTCCTCCCCTCTCGTCCTCCTCCTCGTTCCTCCCCTCGTCGTCCTCCTCCTCGTCGCTCCTCCTCCCTCGTCGTCCTCCTCCTCGTCCCTCTTCCTCCTCGTCTCCTCCTCCTCGTCGTCCTCCCCTCGTCCTCCTCCTCCTCGTCCTCCTCCTCCTCGTCCTCCTCCTCCTCCTCGTCCTCCTCCTCGTCGTTCCTCCTCCGCGTTCTCCTCCTCCTCGTCCGTCCTCTCCTGTCGTCCTCTCCTCCTCGTCCTCCTCCTCCTCGTCCTCCTCCTCCTCGTCGTCCTCCTCCTCGTCGTCCTCCTCCTACTCTTCCTCCTCGTCGTCCTCCTCCTCGTCGTCTTCTCCTCTCATCCTCATCCTCCTCCTCCTCCTCCTCCTCTCCTCCTCCTCCTCCTCCTCCTCCTCCTCCTCCTCCTCCTCCTCCTCGTCCTCCTCCTCGTCCTCCTCCTCCTCGTCCTCCTCCTCTTCCTCCTCCTCATCCTCCTCCTCCTCGTCCTACTTCTCGTCCCCGTCCTCCTCTCATCCTCCTCCTCCTGCTCCTGCTCCTCCTCCTGCTCCTGCTCCGCTCCTGCTTCTCCTCCTTTTCCTGCTCCTCCTCTTTCCTCCTCCTCCTCCTCCTGCGCTCCTCCTCCTCCTCCTCCTCCTCCTCCCTCCTCCTCCTCCTCCTCCTCTCCTCCTCCTCCTCCTTTTTTCTTGTTCCGGGCTTTTCCCCTGCCTCCCCTTTTTTCCGGTCCCGCCCCCTGTTCCCCGTTCCCTCCCCCTGGTTTCCCCCCCCTTTATTCCCTCTTGTCCTGTTCCTCCCTCTCCCTTCTTCTCATTCTCCCCTTCCCCTCTCGTTTCCTTTCTTCCCTGCCTCCCCGTCCTCTTTTGTCTCCCCTTCTTTTTCCTTCCCTGTGTTTTCCCCACTCCCTGACTTATCTAGGTAGTCTTCCTTCTTCCCCTCCTTCTACTGTGTCCTGTACCACTTTAATTGTTTCTTCTTTATAAATCTAATATTGAATAGTGTACCTGCATTTTTTTCTTTTATATATGAATTTCTGATTTTATAACCGCTGTGGTCTCGAGGGTGCGTGCTGCCTTGTCACGCAGCGGGCCCGGGTTCGATCCCCGGTCGGGGCAGTTTTTCTGGGTGAGGTTTTTATCGGGGTTTTTCCTCACCTGTAAGACAAATGTCAGGAAAACTTTAAGGCCCAAACGGACCCCGAAATCATATGGCCATCATCATCATAATCAACCTTATCATCATCATCATCATCACGATCATCCTTCACCGGTGTGGAAAGCAACGGGAAGCTTCCACACCTACACAATTCCCTAGTAAAGCTGCAAGCATAGCATGAAAATGCTATGATTGCAATGAAGGACCTGCCTTCGGGCAGAATTACTATGGATCCTTCCTGGATATTCTTGCAGCACGTCTCCAATAGTCCATTTCAGTGGCGAGTAATTTTTTTTTCATTTGTGCATATAAAGCCCACACATCAGCTCCATAGGTAATAATGCTTCTGATTATTGTATTAAAAATAGTTTTTTTGTTTCTTTGAAGATATGTTTGTCCCATACTATTCCATTTAGGGCAGATATAGCATACTTTCCTATATTGATCCTGTTTCTTTTCTCTGTTTCTTGTTTTCCATCTTTAGTAATTTTAATTCCCAAATACTTATATTCTTCACTGTATTTAATTGTCCCTAAATTTTCTTCTAGTATTAAATCTTGAGGAAGATCCCCTATTGTCATATATCTAGATATATCCATATTGATCTTTAAACCCCATAAACTATATTCTTGTATTAATTTTCTAGTGAGGTATTCTATATCTTCAAATTCTTGAGCCAATATCAATTGGTCATCTGCAAACTGGAGTGTATATATTGTTGAATTATCATCTAGTGGTATTCCCATCGGTTTACATTTCTTTTTCCATTCTTCAATACCTTTATCAATAATAATATTAATAATAATAATAATGATAATACTTTATTTATTCTGGCAGAGTTAAGGCCACAAGGCCCTCTCTTCCACTCAACCAACACAAATACAAATAAATATTTGACAAATATAGATATACACTATACTAATTATAAACAGTTAAGATACAATAAATGTAGCAATGTAAATTTCATGTACAAACAACATTTTATAGGATAATAATAATAATAATACGATAATAATAATAATAATAATAATAATAATATAAATATGATAAATTATACGAGAAACACCAATTAGTATATATGTACCTTACACTGGATAATAATGAAGTCGACGTTAGAGCAAATATAAATTTAGATTTCTTTTAAAATATGCCAATGTCCGGCAGTCCCTTATTTCTTGTGGTAGGGAATTCCAGTTGCGAGAAGTGAAGATGGTATATGACATGGAGTGATGTGATGTCCTATGTTGCGGTATATTAAGTAAGAGACTATGTTGTGATCTTGTGTTTAAGTTAAGGTTTGAGGATAGATACTGGAAACGGGATGATAAATAATTGGGAATCGAGGTATGTAGGATCTTAAATAAGAGAATTAGACAGCGCGATTTTCTTCTCTCTTTTAGATGTAGCCATGACAATTCGTGGAAAAATGGAGAAATGTGATCGTATTTTCGAACATTAAATATGAATCTGATACACATATTATGGACACTCTGCAGTTTGTTCGACAATCCGTCACTTATGTCAGTTAGTAGAACGTCACAATAGTAAAAATGCGGGATCACTAAGGTTTGAATTAAAATTCCTTTAACGGCTGTAGGAAGAAATTTTTTAAGACGCTTTAGGGAATGCATTATGGAGAAGATCTTTTTAGATGTTTGTTTTACTTGCGCATGCCAATTTAAATTAGAATCTAAGTAAAGTCCCAAGTTTTTAACGACGTCGGTATAAGGAATTTTTTCATTATCTAATATGACAGCCGCATATTGCCATTGTTTATGGAGTGTAATAGTCTTGGATGTCCGATAATTATTGCTTGCGTTTTGTTTACATTTAGGTTTAGCCCATATTGACTGGACCATAAAGATATATCTCTCAGGTCTGTGTTTACTTTTTCAATATATTCATCAATTTTGTCAGACCTAAAGTGTGTGTAAATCTGTAAGTCGTCGGCGTAAAGATGATGCTTGCAGTTTTGTAATTTCTTGGTCACGTCATTAATATGAATTGAGAAGAGAAGAGGAGCGAGGACGCCGCCTTGAGGTACCCCCTTCCTCACCAAGCGCCAGGAAGAAATGCGACTATTAAAGAAACTGATTGCTGATGATTAGTGAGGTAAGATCTAAACCAATCAAGGCAGTTTTTCGGACAGATGTAGTGTCTTTATTCTCGCTAGCATTAAGTCTATATCTACTGTATCAAAGGCTTTTCTGTTGTCGAGTAGGATTATTGCGATGAGTTTTCTTTTGTCCATTGAGTCTCTTATGTCCTCTACAATGTCAAGTAATGCAGTACTTGAATGATGTCATGTCCTAAAACCAGACTGATGCTCATCAAGTAAGTCGTGTGTGGTGAGGTAGTCTGTTAACTGTGAGTGTATTATGTGTTCCAGTGCTTTAGATAAACAGGGAAGAATACTAATTCGTCTATAATCATCGGTTGTTGTGGGAGTGTTTGATTAAGGTGTAGGACGAACTAGAGCCATTTTCTAGAGTCTGGGATAGGTCATGGCATTAAAAATGTCGGTTATTGTTGGGAGAATAATGTGAATTATTTTTCACTAACACGAGGTTTTCTACGTGGTGTTTCAAGGTTATTTCCATTTTTTGCTTTGTTTGTATGTTGATTTCCATGGAATTTTTGTTTTTTAAACGTTTTCCTAGCCTAGGCATTTTATTTAATAAAATATAAACCTTTAATATATAAAACACTTTTCACACGATCCCAAAGTACAAATTTAAATTTAAAAACTTTTATATTAAAATATATCAATATAATTACTGTTTTCACACTGCTGACATGACACACACAAGCTACATGATGCTGCATGCAGCCAATAGCCTAAAAATGAATAAACACTAACATCTTAGAAAGCAAAGAATCAAGAAAATCGAAAAGGGGCGTGGCATACCTGATTTAAATTGATGTAAGTCATTTTTAAAATCCAATTTAAGTACTCCAAAATGGTCATAATGCTATAAATGTATATATATATTCATAAACTAGAAACGTTGGATAATTTTATTGGCACAAAAACAAAAAAAATGTCATTTTTTGTTCATTTTGAGTACCCTGTTCTCTTAAATCAATTTATATAAATATGTATCACTAATAAATAGCAAGTAATAAATATAATAGTAACACTAATAAATTACTCTTTACACTTATACTTTTTGTCATGAAGTGGTAATAAACTGCTGTTCTCACACTAATTAAAATGGATAAAATATGTAGTTCATATATTCATGATGTAAGACATGGTGGACTAGTGGTTATGTTCATTGCCTCTGGTCACATGGGTCGCAAGTTCAAACCTGGCCGGCATCAATGATTTTTTTTTGGATGGGAGAGACTTTAAGCCACGGATCCAAATTCTGAAGATTTTCAGGCTCATAAAAGATCCTTAAGCCTGAATAAAGAAGCTTCTGAGCAAAATTAACAGACATTCTTTATCATAAGTAATACTATGAGTGATTTCGAATTTATCTAGAGGATTTGGAAATCAAGAGTGGCATTTGTTAGGACTATTTAATGAATAAAATTCATTATTTATCATTATTTAAATATATCATTATTTAAATCATTATTTAAATATAGTTATTTTAAAATATTTCAGCAATTCCATATGTGACTGACTAACATTTACAATACATTTTTGCAGCAAAATGGTTGCATAAATATTACAATTAATTAAAATTAAGGGTGTTATCTACATGATATAATAGAGAAAAAGTGTGCGATTAAGACTGTACATAAATATACAACTTCTGAGGAAAAACAATTTTATTTATTATCTATCAAAGTATGTGTGACTGACTGACATAAATGTTGAGGCTGCGGTAATTCCTAGAATTAAAATTAATTTGGTTATTATTTGGGACCACACAATAAGCTTTTGTTATACAGTGGTTAACGGTAACTCAAGGGTTGGCAGGTACATGCACCCAGCGAAGCGAAACTAATGTTTATTATAAAAGTGTAAAGTTGATTGACGTGTTGAATATGGTCAAATTTGAAAAAAACAATAAATTGTGTTAAAAGGAATACTTAACATTAGTAATTCCTAGAATTAATTTGGTTATTATTTGGGACCACACAATAAGCTTTTGTTATACAGTGGTTAATGGTAACTCAAGATACATGTACATAGCGAAGCGAAACTAATGTTTATTATGAAAGTGTACATTTGATTGACGTGTTGAATATGTTCAAATTTGCAAAACAATACAATTTGTTAAAAGTAATACTTGAGCCAATTTTAAAACTTCCTTGGGAAATGAATACAAAAGGCCAAGAAATATTTATTGTTAACAGAGTGTGGTTAGTAGCTCATACACACACAAAGAGTGTGGCCAGTTGTTCTCATACGATCAGAGTGTGGCCAGTTGATCGCATACGAGTATATACGATCACCGATGAGCCAGTAGCTCTCTTACGAAAACATAGTGGGCTAGTTTATCATATAACGAGTATTCAAAGAAGCCAGTTACTCCCATATTATTACATAAAAGTGTGAATCTATCTATCTATTCTACGGAAGTCTAGATTTGCTCGAGTAACCTTCAAGATAGTATTAATTTGTTGTGTATTGTGTTGTTCATAAGTGGTTGACAAAATAAACCCTTTGTTTTTTTATTAATTAACACAACTCATTGTTACTGATTATCGAATTCCTCGTTCATCACACCAGTAGAACCCAGAAATAAGCATAATCTAAAAACACGCCCTGAAGAGACCCTCGTGCCATTTCCTGCTGCAATGTCAACTCATCAAGCAGCTTAACATGTTCATCTGCATGATTCTCTGAAGTGTGATTTCTAATTCAATTTTCTAAAATACTGTTTGTAGGGCACAATTCATTTTACATTCTCGATAAAAAAACGAAACAAAAATAACAATGAAGACCGGAGTTATAAGCTAATATGTGGTGATGTGAGACTGACTGAATCCATTCTGTGACTGACTGACTTATCAGAATTTTATTAAGAATTTAATATTGTGGAGTTGCAAATATTATAACAACATTACAAAATAATATATGAAGTTATAACATATAAAAAGCGATAATATGGAGATAAATAAAGTACTACACATTTTTTATCATGTATAGGAAATGTACAATTTGATATGCTGTAAAAAGATTAATTAATAAAGTGTTAATTTATTTAACTTCGTTACCGCGTACGATTTTAAATTTCACAAAATAAAGAAAATATTAACTTCTTAATAACAAATGGCCTTCTCTATAGTTCAATATGCCTAATATGCATATCATTTTATTACGTCCATATTGACTACTTACAATTTATCTGATACTATATTTTTAATATTTCTGATGCTGTTATTAGATTGAACCATTGAAATAAATAAAAATACCTATATGGAATTTGCAGTGTTTGTTCCAGAACACTAAAATTAACATTCACACATCTCAACTTTTTAAGACAAAAAAACAATTAACGAAAAATTACAGTACACAAATTATTAAAACTTTTATTTTGATGTGGAAAATGCTGTTATAATTCTTCCAAAACAACTGATTACAAATTATATTGTTGACATAAGTTGTATTTTCAAACTAAACAATTGAAACAAATCTCTTACAATGCGCGAAATCTTATTTTATGACTGGCGTGTCTGTTCCCAGCTGGCGCATATATTACAGCATTGTCATACGTATTTTCACTCTGTTGGTTTTCAATAATGCTACACCCAATAATGTTTTTTCTTTACACTACAGGTTATACTTAATCACATATACGCCACACCAATTGTATTTTTTTATACAGGTAACTTCATATGATTTAAAACTGTTCTTGCAATCAACAAGAAATACTCTGGTTCACAAAGTGCAATGTAAGCAAAGGAATTGTGACAACATAGCATTGAGAATCTCCGAAATAATAAGACACACATGGCATGTGAAAGATCGAACTACTGCGAGAACCTTTTAAGTACAAGATCGCCCACACGCATCCATCATTTTCTACCACGTATGATCCCGCGCACTTGTTTTTAATTGCGGTACAGCACAATACTCTGGTGACTCGCTTAATAACATACATATTGAATAATTTCATAATGAGCAATTATTTAAATGTCGCCAATAAAAATATAATTTTCTTTCACACACGAAACTTATACTTTTCTCGCACTGATAGTTCATTTGAAATTTGTGCATATTCTATAATATGTGGCTTCAACACTTTCACATGGTGAACTCCATGAGTTGCCGGGTGGCTCCAAGATATGGAAATCACTTTTCTAAAAATCTCTTCCCTTTTCTATCTCTTTTGTATCACCTCCTGAACTATTATTTGTTTAGTTTTACTAATATATGCCAAGTGTCAAATAACACTAGAACATAGAATTTCTTCTGTCTTCTCTGTCACCTTCCATCTAAACTAGGCAACAGCAGTTAATATTGAGATACGCTTATTGTTCCAATGAACTGCCTGGATATCATTTTGTTCTTTGTAGGTATAATTTTCTGAGAAATCAACAAGTACGAATGCTTCATTTACTACAATGTTTACAGGAACATATTTAAATGCTTCCGCTGACTGCCTTTTAGCTGAAATTGGCACAATTGACTGTCATTATTTTATGAAGCAGCTGAACCGAACAGCCTATGAGATTTTCTAAACCATGTTTATGCTAATCCTCAGCGGAGTGCAGCAAGTAACTGACTGCGCCATGCGTATTAGCAATATAAATGAGAGGACGAAAAGCCAGTCAGTCATGGGACTCTAGGGGGAAAAATAATGACTTTACAAGAAAATGTGATCAATACGTTTTTGTTAGTTGTGTCCCGATAAAGTAGAATCCAAGAGGAAATTTTAATCCATCAATTATTATGTTGTTTACGGTAATTTTTATACGTTTTCCGTGACTGACTGACTGACTGACCATATCTTACAGTTAACAAAAATATGACATTTTTAAGGTATCTAGAACATTAGAATGCAATTAATATTATTATATTTGCGACTAAGGAGAACCAACGTATGGTTTAACAAACAAGTTTCTGAAATAAAACGAATTAATACGATCGAATCATTAAACAAAATATTTTTAATATTCTGCGTATTTGTACAGGTTTAGAATATGAAAAATCCTTCCACTAATAATAGATTTAAATAATACATATTTGAAACAGAGTGGTATCCTCGAAAGAGGTAGTCAATTCCAGGGAGTAGGCGCCCCTGCACTTTTGTGAGCTCCAGATCCCACTCGCCCAGTGGGTAGTACCAGGGTAGGGCCCCGCCCTCAGGGTTACGTGGGGAGAAGAGAAGTCCCCAAAGCCGTAGTGAAGGCAACTTCTCTAGGAGACGAACACTCCGAAATTGCAGTTCCCTGTCCTCCAGGAAGAGGGGTTTGGGTAGAGGCTGGTAACCTCTACTAGTAAAAAATAACTTACTCATAAACTTCAGCAGAAGAAAAGCCGGATTGATAAACCTTATGACGACCACAGCAAGAAAAAAGTATAAAAAGAGTTTCGGAATACATGACCAGCTTAAAATAGCGACTTGGAATGTCAGAGGCTTGGGAAGCAAAGAATTCGAACTAACAAACGAAATGAAAAATAAAAATATAAATATATTAGCTGCCTCAGAAACAAAGAAAAAATTGAAAGGATCACAAATGATAAATGATATGATGATGTTATACAGTGGAGTAAGTCAGAAAGAAAGAGCGAAAGCAGGAGTGGCAATATTTGTGGATAAGAAATGGGGATCCAAAATAGACATGTATAATTGTATTAACGAAAGAATAATGACAATGCGATTTAAGCATAACAGAGGACATATGACAATTATAGCAATATATGCACTGGAGGAAGCCCTCCATGGTATCTTTACCTTGTCGTGGTGGAGTGGCTTGCGTGTTTAAATGATCCTGAGAGCTATGCCGGAAGTAGCATTGCTGCCGATAGGGTTACCCATGCCGGACTGGTCGAAGGTGATAAGCCAGACGAAAAAAGTACCTTGGGCGAAAGAGTGACGATCTTTCACCGTAAAAATACAACCGTCAAGAAATGCGGACATGGGTTCATCTGGGGTAAAATTTTCCGGAGGTCAAATAGTCCCCCATTCGGTTCCCCGGGCGGGGACTACTTCAGGGAACCCATGCCAAAGGCTCAAACACAGGGACATGTTCCTAGGAACATGGAATGTTAGGACTTTATACAATAGCGGGGCACTAGAGATATTAACGCGGGAATTGGATAAATCGCCCTTGGATATAGTCGTTTTACAGGAAGTTAGGTGGCCAGGAGAAGGTAGTCAGGAATCAGGAAGCTTTGCATTATACTATGGGGGTGCAGAAAGACCTGCATTTGGAACGGGTTTTTTAGTCAGAAGGAGGATCCTATCCGCTATCCGAGATATTAAATTTGTTAGTGATAGGATATCATACATAATTCTAAAGGGTAAACGACATGATTTTATAATTGTAAATGTACATGCCCCCACAGAAGATAAAGATGACAAGATCAAGGATGAGTTCTATGAAGAATTAGAATGCTTATTTGATAGCCTTTCACGATATCATATGAAAATTGTCTTAGGAGATTTTAATGCAAAAGTGGGGCGGGAAGATATATTCAAACCAACAATAGGCAAATTCAGTCTTCATGAAGATAGTAACGACAACGGGGTTAGATTAGTCACATTTGCCACATCAAAGAATCTCATTGTTAAGAGCACAACATTTCAGCATAAGGATATTCATAAATACACCTGGACGTCCCCAGATGGAGAAACTCGGAACCAGATAGATCATGTATTAGTGGATAAACGCTGGCACAGTAGCATCATTGATGTTAGATCAGTTAGAGGGACAGACTGCAATTCGGATCATCATCTGGTCAGAGTGAAAATCAGACAACGGCTATCGCTTATGAGAGGAACGAACGCTAAAGATGATTCTGTAAAATATGAATTAAAAAACTTGAAAAATGATGAAATGCGGCAAGAATACCAAATCAAAATAGTTAATAGATTTGAAGTACTGGAATCTTCAGATGACAATGTGGCAAACGAAGAAGAAACTGATATAAATAAAGAATGGGAGGCTATAAGAGATACTATTAAATTGTCAGCATCAGAAAGCATTGGTTGTTTAAAAAAGAGGCAAAACAAGAAATGGTTTGATGAGGAATGTGCCGACATTGTAAAGAAAAGAAAGCTAGCAAAAATGAAATGGTTACACGAGCCAAATGAGGTAAATTTAGAGCAATTGGGTAGTGTTAGACGTGAAACCACCAAGTTACTAAAGAGTAAAAAGGGAATATTTGAGAGAGAAGATTAATGATCTTGAAATGAATGCAAAAAAATAGGAACATTAGAGAATTATATCAGGGAATTAGTATAGAGAAGAAGGGGTTTCAGGCTAGAACAAACATAATTCGGAATGAAAATGGGGATATGATTGCAGATTCTAGGAGTATATTAAATAGATGGAAAGGTTACTTTAATCAGCTATTAAATGTACATACAGAACAGGACATTGAGGAGGATAAGTTACAGACAGCAGAAATGCTAGTCGCAGAGCCAAATGCATTAGAGGTTGAAATGGCGATTGAAAAATTGAAGATGTATAAAGCATCAGGTTCAGATGAGATCCCAGCAGAACTGATAAAATCAGGGGGAGAAAAATTGATGGACAAGATACGCTGGTTGCTTAGTATGATTTGGGAAAAAGAAGCTCTTCCAGATGAATGGAAGGAATCAATTATCGTACCAATTTATAAGAAAGGAGATAAAACTGATTGCAACAACTACAGGGGCATCTCATTACTTTCAACTTCGTACAAAATTCTAACAAATATATTAGTAAGCAGACTTACTCCCTATATTGATGACATTCTAGGAGATCATCAATGTGCATTTAGAAGAAACAGGTCTACAACAGATCAGATTTTCAGTATAAGACAGATTTTAGAGAAGAAATGGGAATATAATGGTACTGTACATCAACTATATGTAGACTTCAAAAAAGCATATGATTCAATTAAGAGGGAGAAGTTATATAGTATCCTGCTGGAGTTCGGAATTCCTAAAAAGTTAGTTAGACTTATACGAATGTGTCTAAATGGCTCAAAGAGTAGGGTGCGTGTAGGCAAACAGTTTTCAGACACTTTTGAAATCCAGAATGGGTTGAAGCAAGGAGATGCACTATCTCCTCTACTATTTAATTTTGTACTAGAGCATGCCATTAAATCTTTAGAGAATGAGGAAGGCTTACAACTCAATGGTATTAATAAGCTGTTAGTTTATGCTGATGATGTAGTACTACTGGCCGATAGCGAGGAGATACTAAAGGCCAACACGCACACACTATTGAGTAACACTAAGAAATTAGGACTGGAAGTAAATATCAGTAAAACTAAATATATGGTCACACGTAGAAATACATTATATAATGGAAATGGACAGCTAATGACAAATGAGGGAAATTTTGAGGAAGTGGCTGAATTCAAATACCTAGGAACAATAATCACAAATAGGAATGAGATGCACAAAGAAATTAAACATAGGCTCAATTCTGGAAATGCATGCTATTATGCATTGCAGAGACTTTTGATGTCCCAACTCCTTTCAAAAAACGTTAAGCTGAAAATATATAAAACTATTATTCTACCAGTTATATTATATGGGTGCGAAACATGGACTCTTACTTTAAGGGAGGAAAGGAGATTACGAGTATTTGAGAATAAAGTTCTTAGGAAAATTTTTGGACCAAAGAGAGATGAACAGACAGGTGAATGGAGAAGACTACATAACAATGAACTACATGGTCTTTATAGGAAGCCAGATATAATAAGAACAGTTAAGTCTCGTAGACTGCGATGGGCAGGACATGTTGCACGTATGGGGAATGAAAGACGTGCATGGAAGCTTCTTGTAGGAAAGCCAGAGGGAAAACGCCCAGTTGGTAGACCAAGAATGAGGTGGGAGAACAACATTAACTATGATTTGAGGGAAGTAGATTATACAGGGAATGATTGGAAAGCATTAGCTCAGGATAGGGATGTATGGAGAGCTTATGTCCGCGCGGCCATGAACCTACGGGTTCGATAGTGCCAGTGAGTAAGTAAAGTAAGTAAGTAAGTAAGTATGTAGAGGAAGTGATATTTATTCAGATCACTATTTAGTAATCACAAAAATAATATATTAGCGAGATGGAAGAAAACTAAAACAAATATAGAAATAAAGAGACCACATTCAAAGTACATTTATTACAAGATAAAAGTATACAAAATCTGTATCAGAATAGGCTAAATGAACAATTAATATTAAAACCTACTTCCGAAGAAATAAACCGAGAATGGGATAATATAAAAGAAAGGATTGATAAAGAAGCATATGAGGCATTAGGAACGAAATATAAAATATATAACAAGAAGGGTTTAAGAATATGGAATTAAGAATTAGAGAGGATAATAAAAGATAAAAAAGAGGCTTATCACAAATATTTACAGAATAGAACACCAGAATTAAGAGCTGATTACAAACATAAAAGTGCAATAGCCAAAAGAGAAATAAAAAAAGCACACAAAGTCAGTTGGGATAGATATATAAGCAGACTAGAATACGATATACATGGGCAGCAAAAAATAGCCTATAAAGTAATGAAACATCTAAATAAACAAGAAAAAGATACAATACAGATCAATGTAATTGAGGAGAAACAATGGGAAGAACATTATAAAAAACTGTGGTATAATGAAAATAAAATAACTAAAGATAACATATATGAGTGTGAGACAGGAATAGATATGATAACAGTGGAAGAATTAGAAGAAGTACTGAAAACAACCAAGAACAGAAAGAGAACTGGAATAGACGGAATTAATATGGAATTAATAAAATATGGAGGATTTTTTTTTAAACTGAGATTATTACATTTTTTAAATTTATGTTGGAAACATGGAACATTACCAGAAACCTGGACAACAGCAATAGTACAATCTATTTTTAAGAAAGGAGAACGTAACGACTGCAACAACTATAGAGGAATAAGCATTTTAACTGCAGGCTATAAAATATACTCAAGAATCTTAACATTTAGGTTAAAACAAATAGCAGAGGTAATGTTAACAGAAGAACAAAGTGGATTGAGACCAGGGCGTTCATGTATGGATAATATATTTACGATAAAAGAAATTTATAAACAAAAGAAGAGAATATAACAAGGAAACACACATGGCTTTTATTGATTTTGTCAAGGCATTTGATAAAGTAGACAGAGGAAAACTTTGGATAAGTTTAAAGAAAAAGGAATTCCGAAACAATTAATAGCAGCTATAAAGAGTTTGTACTGGAACACAAATTTTGTTATAAAAACTAGAAATTAAGTAAGTAAAAATAAATTCATACTAATCAAGGAGTTAAACAAGGATGCAGTATCTCTCCACTTTTGTTTAACCTATATATCAATGATATAATAAAAAAATGGAACGAAAACAAATGGAACGAAGAACCAAATAAAGGAATAAAATTAGATAAAACACACTACTTGAAAACATTATTATATTCAGATGACCAGGTAATAATAGCAAATACGGAAGACGAGCTTCAAAGGAATATTTTTAAATTACATAATATATGTGAACAATATAATCTCAAAATATCCATAGAAAAAACTAAGGTAATGGCATTCCAAGGGAAAAATCAAATCAGATCCAAAATAGTAATAGGAAACAAAATTATAGAACAGGTGAGCCATCTCAATTATCTAGGATGTGACCTTTAATTTAATTATGATAATGATGTAACTAATAAAATAGCAAGATTCCTGGGAATATGTGGTACGATAAAATGATCACTAAATAATAAAACAACCAGAGAGACCCAATTGAAATTTTATAAAACATTGGCAGTACCGGTACTGCTCTATGGTTCACAAGCCTGGATACATAACAAACAAGATCTAAGTAGGATAACGGCGGCAGAAATGAAATGTTTGAGATCTGTTAAAGGGTGCACTAAGGAAGACAGAATCAAGAACACAGAAATAAGACAGGAACTTGAAATATTTGCAATAACTCATAAAATAGATACATATAGACAAAAATGGAAGCAACACATAGACAGAATGAATGAAGATATATATCCCAAAACAAATAACAAAATACAAACCTAAAGGCAACCGAGATGTGGGCATACCTAGAAAGAGATGGGCTAAAGTCGGAACGGGGTCCAACAGACTTAATCCATGAATGCAGATGATGATGATGATGAAATATTTATATTATAAGAATCAGAAAATTTGATATTTAAAGATACATATGACGTCATCAAATTATTCCTGCGTCAGTTTCAAAAGTTTCACCTCTCTATGACATTTTTCGGGGAATCGCGCATTTATTTTTATTTTTGTATGTATTTATTTTATGTTTAACCTGATGCAATTAAGACCGCAAGGTCTTCTCTGCATTTCACACACACCTCCTTTCACCAGGGTTAAATTATACATACAATAAGACTTATGATAAATGATACATAGTAGATAATTATAGACTACACCATATACATTTGACAAGGGGACATGAATAAAAAATATCACAAAAATCATAATCTTTCGTTATGTACGAGTAAACGTCTTATTGAAGACAGTTTACGATATCCAATACTAATAAAATTATCCATGTAACCCCGCGTTTATATTTGTTATTGTCTAAATAAATATGAAGTGAGTTTCTTTTTAAATTAAACTCTTTTTTGCGATAGGGCAGTCCTTGATATATGAGGTGAGGGAATTCCAGAGTCGGGTGGCTGAAACAAGGAAGGATGAGGAATAGTGAGATGTTCGATGTAGATGAACAGCTAGAGTTACATTTTCTCTAGATAGTGGGTTCAACTTATAGTGGGAGGATAGCGAATGAAAGCGAGTAGAAATATGAAGGGTGATAATGTGGACAAAGTGTTGAATAAGAAGCAGAGGCAATGTATCTTTCGCCTGTCTTCCAATCGGAGTCAAGACAACGTTTCAAATACTGGAGTTACGTAGACTGATTTACATAGATTGCATATATAACGTGCACAAGCATTATGACACGTACCCATAATGTTCACACTAATTACAAACATTACACTCACCCCTCCATTCAGAAACTACACTTCACAAAGAGATTGGACACACTACAAGAGACTCCTCTCTCAGTGGATTGACCATAGGTTACAGGTGGAACCCACTGACTAATTGGAGCACTCTAACCAACATTTTCAGCATTACAGACAGCAACAACTACAGCACAATCTACAGACCCAACCTTCTTCCATTATCTTGAGCGTAAGCGACATTTTCAAAAACTATACAGACGCTTTGGTGCACCAGAGCATAAACAACAATACAATCAGTATGCAAATGTTATAAGGAACTTGCTTCGAGAAAAACGGAATACAGATTGGGAACTTTCACTAAATAATTATAATGTAAATAAAACTCCCGTATGGGAGATTATCAAAAGGATCAACATTTACCGAGCACCCCCTGAGCCTACAGCGCTAAATGAAAACGGATTTTGGGCTTACCATCCACTTGATAAAGCACAAGTCCTAGCATCCAATCTTGAAGCACGTTTCCGACCGCATGAACTATCCAGCCCAGTTCATGAAGCTGAGGTCAGCGACGTGGTAACCACTTTTCTTGCTACCCCCACCATACCTATCCTTCCAGACGTCCATCTGAAATACCTAAAATATCATATCCAATCCTAAAAAGTACCTGTGCCCCGGGTACAGATAAAATCCCAAATCTAGCCGTTAAGCACCTACCCCAAAAAGCACTTATCCTCCTCTGACAATATTTCAGTTTTGCTTTAAACTTAATTATTTCCCCTCAGCATGGAAAGTGGCAAAAGTCATAGTGCCTCCAAAAGCTGGCAAAGACCCGACAAACCCTGACAATCTTCGACCAATAAGTCTTCTACCATTTCTGGGGAAATTCCTAGAACGGTTGATTTTGGCACAACCAAAAACTGAAGTTCTGAACAGGAATTTGCTACAAAAAATTCCAATGTGGCTTTAAAAACCCACACAGCACACCGTTGCAACTTGCACGACTTATTGATGAAATTGTCACCGGGTTTAATGCCAAAAAGGAGAACAATAGTAATATTTCTAGACATTGAGAAGGCTTTTGAAATGACCTGGATCAATGTACTAATGTACAAGGTAATACAATTTAACCTGAATCCAAATCTATTCAAAATTATCTCCACTTTCCTCATAAACAGGGAATTTTACGTTTCGGTAAGTGGACACAAATCTAACTGTAAACCTCTATTAGCGGGTGTACCTCCAGGGGCAGTCCTCCCTCCACTGCTCTATAAGCTGTATGTCTCCGACTTACCAAACCCTCCCTCTGTAAGAGCAGTATCATTCGCGGATGATACTTGCTTTTACATCCAAAGCAAACTCAGACCCATCCATCACCGCATCCTAACGTTTCATAGATCGTTATCAGTCATTTATGAAATGGTACTATCTCTGGAATATCAAACTCAATATTGCAAAATCCAAACTAATCCTTTTTACCAAATTTTCCCAACCGCCACCAATCCAGCTAACTATTGGTACACAAGTTCTCCGCAATCAGACTACAGTCAAATACCTTGGACTACATCTGGACTCCAAATTAACTTTCAAACATCATATAAATGATGTACAACAGAAATCAAACGGAGCAATAGCTATATTATATCAATTCTTCAGGTCCATATCGCTATCGCAATCGATTGAAATTACATTATATTTAACTGTAATCTGGAACATGCTACTGTACGGCTGCGAGGCTTTGAGTATTCTTGCTAAAAAACATAAAAAGAAAATTCAAATAATTCAGAAACGTTGCCTCAAAATTATATTTTCGGCTCCTACGCACACAAGGATAGCAGAGCTACACGATGCAGCTAAATTGCCCTATCTCGATGCTAATAGTGAAAGATCAAGTTACCAAAATGCATCAAAACATTTTGGAACATGATAACCCAATAGTGCGCACGATAGGACAATTACCGCAATGGCGTATAGTCCACCATAGCTTCACCATAGACCAACCTCCATAAGGGCACAAGTGGTATAACATAAGCGCATGACGCTGAAACACCATCACAGCGCATGTCCACATTCCGTAACCATATCCAGCTCTAAATTCCTAATAAAAGCCGTTTAGGCCAAGGTTACGCTAAGAAAGCCACTTACCGATAGCCAATAGTAATTTATCTGTCAACGTTCCCAGTAAACAGCACACTTGACGGCAAAAATACTGTCAAAAAACGGACGGACCGAACTCGTTGCAGTCATTGTCCGAACGTGGAACTCATGTCAGTTAAGATTAAGTCACAATAATCGAAATTCAGAGTAATAAAAGTCGAGACAATTACTTTTTTTCAATGAAGAAGGAAGGACATTTTTCAAACGTTTTAGGGAATGGAAGATTTAATGTATTTTTTTACACGTTTCTCTACAATGAACCTTCCAAATAAGATTTTGGTCGAAATACACACCAAGATTTTTCACGGAGGGTTTAAATGGAATTTCAGTTGATTTATATTTACTAAAATTATCGATGAATAATACTGATGATGGGACTCATATGCCTTGAAACATATGTTCAACAAAAATAACCATAAGAGGTAAGAATACACAGACCAAATATCGAATTATTAAATTAAACCTCTTAATGTTACTTCCTGTTTTATTTTAAAAGAAAGGTTAATTTATTTACACTTATTCCCTAAAGATTTCATGAATGGTATATGGTCAACACACTGACCCCATGAGACATCTAGGTATGCAACAAGGTGTTACGAGGACAATTTAACTCATGCCCCAAATGAGAGTCAATGACCAATCACTTTTCAATGAATTTTGTTTTACAACCAATCACAGTCGTGTTTCACCTCGAAGATCAAAATATGATATATATGTTTAGTACATAGTGTAACAATGGCTAGGAGTAAAAACTCCAAAAAAATGCCCTGTAGATATGACAAATAAAAGGTGGAACAAAAAAAAACGTCTTGAACCGAAAGTGTGTTTTTCGGCTCATTATTGTAGCGTAGTTCTCCTCCCTAGACTGGAATATTTATGAACTATGCCAATATCCCTTTCTCCTTGTATTTACCCCCTCTCTTTACTCTTTACCCTTCCCGCTGCGCAATGTCTACGGCGCATCTCCCCTCTACCTCGAAACCTTCATATACGTGGTGCACTGGCAGAACGTTATCATTCAATCATTCAAGCATTCATCGTTCAGTTGTTCAAGC
This sequence comes from Diploptera punctata, assembly GCA_030220185.1. NCBI lineage: Eukaryota > Metazoa > Arthropoda > Insecta > Blattodea > Blaberidae > Diploptera > Diploptera punctata. The sequence goes on along the minus strand of JASPKZ010001965.1, from coordinate 418,099 downwards.
AGATTCAAGGTTTGAATCAGCATCCAGTCCGCGATGCGATTGGAGCTCTAATGGACAAGCTCGTCTGAAGCCGAGAAGCGGCGTGGTTTAGTTGGTCCGGCAGACCAGGGAAGAAGTGGCCCGTGGTTCGGACGCTAGCATGAGTGTGGCGTGAGGTATGGTGTGGTTTTTTCTATTGTAAGAGTATCGTTATTTATTTGTTTATATTTTTGTTTAATTGAATGATCGAAATGTCTTTGTTAATTTGTTTTTACTTCAGACAACTTGTTTCTATTAAATGTCATCTTTTATACAATTTATCTGCTACTTCATTGATGTGCACGTAGTTGTTTACAATCCTATACGGAAATTCACTCACGTAGGAAATTATTTCCAGCTCCCTTGCTATTTTGCTGTTTAGCTTTCTTGAATGACAATTATTGTCATTTTCACTCACTCTATGTATTTGAGGATCATTATTTACTTATGTCAATATATCTGAGAGAGAAAGATGAATCGATTGCTGCCTTCTATGGGCCCAAGGCAAGCAACTTTGTGATTGATAACCTTGCAGGAAAGCAGATCCACGTTAATAGAGGCAGCAGCAACAAAACCCGATCCCGGATAAATGGTGGTTGGCGTGGTTAAATTTGTAGTAATTATATATTTCCCCGACCGCATAAATGGTAGCAGTCTGCGTGGTTATTAAAACACCACAAATGGTAGCAGTTAGCGTGGGTTTTAAAACAAATACCACAAATGGTTGCGCAGATGCGTGGTTTATTAGAGAGATTATTTAAACCCGCCACAGTCTGATGTAAATATAAATAATGGTGAAAATATGCCCACAAGTGTTGAAGAAAATATAGAACAACATAATAGTGCAAGCTAGTGAGATTAGGTCTGAAGGAAGTGACCTGTGATACTAGGAGAAACTTAAGACAGAAACAATTAGAAGATAATTGTGAGAATATTTATACTGTAAATAATGAAGAATGTAAGTATGTATGGATGGACAGCAGCCTACTATCTGCGTTATTGTGTGATTTGATGTGTAGTTACTGTAGGAGAGCATGTACGCTACATTTTCATAAGTAAAGCCACGAGTGATTTCCAAATTATCGATAAATTCACACGACTCACGAAGTGAGGAATGAATTTATCTAGAGGATTTCGAAATCAAGAGTGGCATTTGTTAGGACTATTTAATGAATAAAATTAAGCTGTATACTCACAAATCATTATTTAACTATAGTTATTTTAAATTATTTATATATTTAATGTAAACGGCGATGTTTGAAAACAAATGAGAAACGATTGGCACGCTTCATTTGCTTCTTTTGTTCGATCACTGCAACCAGATCATAATATTATTTATTGCCAAAAGATCGCAATGTTGTAAGAATGCACCCTAGTGGAGAAATTTATAACCAACGTTATAGGTATTAATTAATTTCTGATGTCGTATGATGTAAATATGTCAATTATATTTTTCTGCGTCATTTCCTGGAAAATAATTCGTTCAAGGAAGTGCAAAGAGTGGTTTCTTTTTTTTTGTGGTATAATCAATTGTTACAAATGTTTTTGATATTATCTCTCGTATGTGCTACGTGTTGACATTCATTCACTATAATTATATACAATCTGGTAGCCGTATTTCTTACAGAGTTAGTCACTACAAAATAATGCTATGACCTATTCAGAATGTTAAAAAGGAGGTGCTTTGTTTATTATGATAAACTTTAGTTGGTAAATTTTAGGCGAAACACGACTGTGATTGGTTGTTAATCAAAAATCATTGAAATGTGATTGGTCATTGACTCCCACTTGGGGCATGCGTTAAATACTCGTAGTCATTTTAACTGCATGCAAACTTTCAAATTAGCTTTTCCTCACTTTTATTTTCATTGCATTTCAATACATTCAAATCATAACAGTATTGACAAATTTAATGATAGATGCACACACTATGGCGAACAAGTATATGCATAAATTTTGAAAGAACTTTATTATTTGTTGAAATAAAAAATAATATAAGTATATTAATTAAAAAAAATATTCATATGCAGAGGATACATATAGCCTATATATATATATATATATATATATATATATATATATGTTATATTGCAGATTTTCGCGGATATAAGTATGAATAAGAAAGTTTTCTTGGATTTTCCGCGTCTTGGATTCAAGTTCGCCCCCTGGCCACTGACTCCGACGTTTCCGCATGATCCCACATGCCATTATTAAGGATTGATAAGTTCGAGTCACAGGTTTAGGTCTCATATAATTAAACAAATAGAGTTTTCGCTGTGGTCCGTTTTCTAAGACGTACACCCTTCCCTCCTTCCTTTCTGTGACGACAGTTGTTTTGCCGTCCAGTGTGCTGTTTGCGGGTAATAATTTTTTCTCTCGGCAGCAAAATTACTAATGGCTAACTGTAAGTGGCTTTCCTATTGTAACCTCTACCTAAACGGTGTTTTTTAGGAATTTATTATGAGATATGGAAACGAAGTTGTTCTGACATGCGCTGTGTTGTTTTTAGCGACATGTGCCACTGTAATTAACCCTTATGGAGGTAATTCTCCAGTGAATATGTTCTTATGCACTGTACGCCATTGTGGTAGTTGTCCTATCGTGCGTACTATTGGATTATCATGTTCCAAAATGTTTTTATACATTTTGGTAACTTGATCTTTCACAATAGCATCAAGATAGGGCAGTTGTGCTGCTTCATGTAGCTCTGTTATTCTTGTGTACATGGGTGCCGAAAATATAATTTTTAGATATCTGTTCTGAATGATTTGAATTTTCTATTTATGTTGTTTGGCAAGAATACTCAGTGCTTCACAGCCGTACAGTAGCATGCTGCGGATTACTGTTACATATAATGTAATTTTAATCCGTCTGGCTAGCGTTTTGTCCCGGAAGAATGGATATAATATAGCTATAGCTGCATTTGATTTTTGTTTAACATCATTTACTTAATGTTTGAAAGTTAATTTTGGATCGAGATGTAGCCCGAGATACTTGACTGCAGTCTCATAGCGTAGAATTTGTGCACCTATTGTGAGCTGTATTGGTGGAGGTTTGGAATATTTGGAAAATAGGATTAATTTGGATTTGGATGTGTTTAGTTTGATATTCCAGAGACAGTACCAATCATAAATGACTGATAATGATCTCTGAAACGTTAGGATTCTATGGTGCAAGGAGCTGAGTTTGGTTTGTAAGTAAAAGCATGTATCATCGGCAAATTATGCAGCCTTTACTGAAGGAGGATTTGGAAGATCGGAGACGTATAGGTTGTAAAGCATTGGGGATAGAACTGCTCCCTGTGGTACACCCGCTAGGATAGACTTGCAGTCAGATCTATGTCCATATATCGATACAAAGAACTTCCTGTTTGAAAGGAAAGTAGCTATAATTTTTATAAGATTTGGTGCCGAATTGAATTTCATTAGCTTGTATATTAATCCATTGATCCAGGTTGTATCAAAGGTCTTCTCAATGTCTAGAAATATTGCTAGTGTGCTCCTCCTAGCGTTGAACCCAGTGACAATCTGATCAATAAGTCTCGCCAGTTGTAGGGGGGTACTGTGTGCATTCCAAAATCCAAATTGATAATCCGGTAATAAATTTCGATTCTGAACTTGAGACTTTAGTTGGGCCAAAATTAATCTTTCTAACAGTTTTCCTAGAACTGGCAAGATACTTATTGGTCGCAGGTTGTCAGGATTAGAAGGGTCCTTACCAGCTTTTGGGAGCACTATGACTTTTGCCACTTTCCATGCGGTAGGGAAGTAGTTAAGTTTAAAACAAAACTTGAAAATAGTAAGAAGTAGGATCAAGGCATTACGAGGTAAGTGCTTGATTGCTAGGTTTGGGATTTTATCAGCGCCTGCGGCGCAGGTGCTTCTTAGGGATTGGATGTGGAATCTTAGGTCTTTAAGGTGAATGTCCGGGTAGATGGGAACTGTAGGAGTGGCAAGGAAAGTGGCCACCATGTCGTTGACATTAGCTTCATGAACTGGTGTGGTTAGCACATGTGGACGGAATCGGTCTTCGAGATTGGAAGCAATGAGTTGGGCTTTATCATAGGAATGATAAGCCCAACGTCCATTATCATTTAGCGCAGTTGGCGCAGGGGATGCTCTATTAATTTTTATCCTTTTGATAATCTCCCATGGGGGAGTTTTATTAACATTATAAGTATTTAATGATAGTTGCCAATCAGTGTTACGTTTTTCTCGGAGAGTATTCCGTACAGCATTTGCATACCGATTGTATTGCTGTTTGTGTTCGGGTGCACCATAGCGTCTGTAGAGTTTTTTTGAAGTGGCGCTTGCCCTTAAGATAGTGTAATAGAAGTAGGTCTGTATGAGGTGTGTGTCGATTTGTTTTCGTGCTTGTTGTTGTGTATTGTAATGCAGTGTTTACAGTAGCTTGAAAGTTGTGTATCGAACGTTCCAACTCTTCAGTGGATTCGAACTGCAATTTAGGGTCTATCCATTGAGAGAGGAGGTTCGAGTATTCTGTCCAGTTTGTTTCCGAGGTGTACGTCCTGAAGGGTGGAGTGAGTGTTAGATTTGTTGTGACTGTAAAAAGTATTGGTACATGGTCTGATTCCAGATCATGTTGTAAAGTATGAATATTTGTAGAGATGGCTGTGTTTTTAGATATGGCTATATCAAGGATGTCTGAGCGCAAGCCTTGAGGTGTTACCTGAAAGTGGGTGTGTTCAGTAGGTGCTGAAATTTCAATACTATGTTGTTGACAGTATGCCTGTAGGACCAGGCCAGAGGCATTTGCTACTCGGCAATTGCAGAATAGATGTTTAGCATTAAAGTCTCCCGCCAGAAGGAATCTGGGGGAGAACGAAGTTAGTCTATTTAGATCGTGCCGAGTAAGTGGACGTATCGGGGATTTATAAATGGATGCTATGAAGAGGTCTTGATTTGGTGAAATAGGTATGAGTATACCAGTGGCTTCAATGAATTGAAGCCCCTGGTTCTGTATGGAACGATGTCCATTGGTTTTCTTGATACAGATGGCTGTGCCACCCATTGGGCCAGTGAGTCTATCTGTGCGGTATGTGTGGTAGTCAGCGAAACGCAAGCGATGGTTAGGCTGTAAGTGCGTTTCGTTGAGCAGTAAGATGTCTATGTTGTTTTGGTGTAATACAATCTCCAGTTCCTGGACCTGTTTGCCAACTCCATTGGCATTAAAAGCCATGACATTGAGAATGATACCTTCCAAGGTTTAGTTCTTATGTAGTTAACCATTTTCAGTTTTCAGTGCGGTCCGTTTCCGAAGCCGTACACCCTGATTCCTGATTTGTTGACAGCATTTATTGCCGTCCAGTGTGCTGATTCCGGGAATGTTCTTACTCCCTCGACAGCAAAATATCTAATGGCTATCTCTAAGTGGCTTTCTTAAATGTAACCTTACCTAAACGGTGTTATAGGAATTTCGTGAGATATGGTTACGAAGATGTTATCATGCGCTGAGATGTAGTTTAGCGTCATGTGTTTAAGTTGTCCACTTTTTAGCCCTCATGGAGGTTGTTCCTCCGAAAATATGTTTTTATGTACTGCACGCAATTGCGGAAATTGTCCCATCGTGCGTACTATTGGGTGTCATGTTCCAAAATGTTTTGATGCATTTTGGTAACTTGTCTTTTAACAATAGCATCAAGATAGGCAATTTAGCTGCGTCATGTAGCTCTGCTTTTCTTGTGTACATAGGCGCCGAGAAAATAAATTTGAGGCAACGGTTCTGAATTATTTGAATTTTCTTTTTATGCATTTTGGAAAGAATACTCAGTGCTTCACAGCCATACAGTAACATACTACGGATTACTGCTACATATTATGCAACCTTAATCTAGAAATTGTTTTATCCCGGAAGAATGGATATAATATGGCAATTGCTGCATTTGTTTTGCGTTCCACATCATTTACATGATGTTTAAAAGTTAATTTAGGGTCGAGATGTAGACCAAGATACTTAACTGCGTTGCGTAGAATTTGTGCACCAATAGTTATCTGGATGGGTGGAGGTTGTGAATATTTGGTAAACAGGATTAATTTGGATTTGGTAATATTGAGTTTTATATTCCAGAGACAGTACCAGTCACAAATGACTGATAACGATCCCTGGAACGTTTGGATTCTGTGATGCATGGAGCTAAGTTTGGTTTGGAAGTAAAAGCTTGTATCATCGGCGAATTATGCAGCTTTTGCTGAAGGAGGGTTTGGGAGGTCCGAAACATAGAGGTTATAGAGTAATAGAGAGAGAACTGCTGCTTGTGGTACACCCGCTAGAATAGACTTGCAGTTATATCTTTGACCATTTATTGTTACAAAAAAAATTCTAATTACAAGTAAAGTAAATATAATTTTGACTAAATTTGGTGCCAAGTTGAATTTTATTAATTTGTATATCAATCCAGTGATCCAGGTTGTATCGAAGGTCTTCTCAATGTCTAGAAATATTCCTACTGTGCTCCGTTTGGCTTTGAACCCGGTGACAATCTGATCGATAAGTCTCGCCAGTTGTAGTGGGGTACTATGTGCGTTTCGGAAACCAAACTGATAATTTGGAAGTAAATTTTTTGCCTGGGCTTCAGCTTTTAGTTGCGCCAAAATTAGTCGTTCTAATAGTTTACCCAGGACTGACAAGAGACTTATCGGTCAAAGGTTGTCGGGAATTGAAGGATCTTTGGCATCTTTGGGGAGCACTATGACTTTTGCCACTTTCCATGCTGAAGGGAAATAGTTAATTTTAAAACAAGACTTAAATATTGTAAGGAGAAGGATGAGGGCCTTTTGGGGTAAATGCTTGACGGCCAGATTGGGGATTTTATCTGCGCCTGGAGCACAGCTATTCCTTAAGGAGTGGATGTGGAATTTAAGTTATTTTAGGTGAATGTTAGGATAGATGGGCACTGTAGGAGTGGCAAGAAATGTGGCGACCATGTCGTTGACATTAGCTTCATGAACTGGTGTGGTTAGCACATGCGGACGGAATCAGTCTTCGAGATTTGATGCAATAAGTTGGGCTTTATCATGGGGATGATAAGCCCAGCTTCCATTATTTTTAAGCGCAGTTAGCGCTGGGGGTGCTCGACTAATTTTGATTCTTTTGATAATCTCCCGTGGGGGAGTTTTGTTAACATTACAATTATTTAGTGAAAGTTGCCAATCGGTATTCCGTTTTTCTCGAAGTGTATTCCGTACAGCATTTGTATACCTAATGTATTGCTGTTTGTATTCAGGTGCTCCGTAGCGTCTGTATAGTTTTTGAAGTGTCGCTTACGCTCGAGATAATGTAGGAGTGTTAGGTCCGTGCTCGGTGCGTATCGGTTTGTTTGCGTGTGTGTTGTTGAAAATTGTAATGCAGTGTTAATGGTGGCCTGAAAGTTTTGAATCGAAAGCTCCAATTCTTCAGTGGATTCATCCTGAAGTTTAGGGTTTACCCACTGAGAGAGGAGTTTCGAGTATTGTGTCCAGTTTGTTTCGGAAGTGTAATTTTTGAAGGGAGGTGTGAGTGTAAGATACGTTGTGACAGTGAACAGTATTGGTACGTGGTCTGATTCAAGGTCGTGCTGTAGTGTATCGATGTTTGCGGAGATGACTGTATTTTTTGAAATTGCTATGTCAAGAATGTCTGAGCGTAAGCGTTGAGGTGTGTCCTGGAAGTATGTGTGTTCTGTAGGGGCCGAAATTTCTATGTTTTTTTGTTGACAAAATGCCTGTAGAATCAGGCCAGAGGCATTAGGTACTCGACAATTCCAGAAACGATGTTTGACATTGAAGTCTCCCGCTAGTATGAAACGAGGGGAGAACGAAGTAAGGATATTTAAGTCGTGTCGAGTAAGTGGTTTAATAGCAGATTTATAAATTGCAGCATGATGCATACAAGGTTTAGTTCTTATGTAGTTAAACACCTTCAGTTTGTCAGTGTGGTCCGTTTCGGAAGCCGTACACCCATCCAAGCGTCGACCATGCTCCATGCTGCCCAACCATGGTTTTCTTCATATCTTCTTCGCAGTTCTAGGGATAACATGGTGAGTAGCGAGAGCAGTTTTCCATGTAGATGGTAATCTTTGGGCATCATCTCGGGTGTTCATAGTCGACTTACTTGATGAACATCAGTCTGGTTTTAGAACAGGACATCATACAAGTACTGCACTACTTGCCATTGTAGTGGACATAAGAGACTCAATGGACAAAAGCAAACTCACCGCAATAGTCCTACTCGACTACAGCAAAGCCTTTGACACAGTAGATATAGACTTAATGCTAGCGAGACTAAATACACTACATCTGTCGGAAAACTACCTTGATTGGTTTAGATCTTACCTCACTAATCGTCAGCAATCAGTTTCTGTTAATTATCGCATTTCTTCCTGGCGCTTGGCGAGGAAAGGGGTACCTCAAGGCGGCGTCCTCGCTCCTCTTCTCTTCTCGATTTATATTAATGACGTGACCCAGAAACTACAAAACTGCAAGCATCATCTTTACGCCGACGACTTACAGATTTACACACACTTTAGGCCTGACGAAATTAATGAATATATTGACAAAGTAAACACTGACCTCAGGCATATATCTTTATGGTCCAGACAATATGGGCTGAAACTAAATGTAAACAAAACGCAAGCAATAATTATCGGACATCCAAGACTATTACACTCCATAAACAATGGCAATATGCCGGCTGTCATTTAGATAATAAAACAAATTACTTATACCGACGTCGTTAAAAACTTGGGACTTTACTTAGATTCTAATTTAAATTGGCATGTGCAAATAAAACAAACATCTAAAAGGATCTTCTCCAAAATGCATTCCCTAAAGCGACTTAAATATTTTCTCCCTACAGCTCTTAAAAGAATTTTAATCCAAACCTTAGTGATGCCGCATTTTTACTACTGTGAAGTTCTACTAACTGACATAAGTGACGGATTTTCGGACAAACTGCAGCGTGTCCATAATATGTGTATCAGATTCATATTTAATGTTCGAAAATACGATCACATTTCTCCATTATTCCACGAATTGTCTTGGCTACATCTAAAAGAGAGAAGAAAATCGCACTGTCTAATTCTCTTATTTAAGATCCTACATACCTCGATTCCCAATTATTTATCATCCCGTTTCCAGTATCTATCCTCAAACCATAACTTAAACACAAGATCACAACATAGTATCTTGCTTAATATACCGCAACATAGGACATCACATCACTCCATGTCATATACCATCATCACTTCTCGCAACTGGAATTCTCTACCACAATAAATAAGGGGCTGCCGGACATTGGCATCTTTTACAAGAAATCTAATTTATATTTGTTCTAACCTCGACTTCATTATTACCCAGTGTATGGTAGATATATACTAATTGGTGTTTCTCGTATAATTTATCATATTTTTATTATTATTATTATTATTATTATTATTGTTACTATTATTATTATCGTATAATCATTGTTATTACCCTAATAAATGTTGTTTGTACATAAAATTTACTTTGCTACATTATTGATTGTATATATAACTGTTTATAAATAGTATAGTGTATATCTATATTTGTCAAATATTTATTTGTATTTGTGCTGGTTGAGTGTAAGAGAGGGCCTTATGGCCTTAACTCTGCCAGAAAAAATAAAGTATTATTATTATTATTATTATTATTATTATTATTATTATTATTATTATTATTTGATCACCAAGAAGATCACTTGTGTATTAAATTATTATTATTATTATTATTATTATTATTATTTGGCCTTTTTTCAATCTCTATTGCTTCTCTGTAGATTCTTGATTTTTCATTATCTATTTTAGCCAAAGTTCTAGATCCTGTGAGGTCGATCTTGTGACCCCTCTGTTTCATATGTTGCACGAGAGTTGATGTAGGCGATCAAACGTATGTAGGATGTACCAACAGAGGAATTTTCTGCCGAATTCAAGAACATAAGGCTGCAATAAATCGTCAAGAACCTACATCAACTCTCGTGCAACATATGAAACAGAGGGGTCACAAGATCGACCTCACAGGATCTAGAACGTTGGCTAAAATAGATCATGAAAAATCAAGAATCTACAGAGAAGCAATAGAGAATGAAAAAAGCCACATACTATGAACACCTGAGATGATGCCCAAAGATTTCCATCTACATGGAAAACTGCTCTCCCTGCTCACCATCTCATCCCTAGAACAGCGAAGAAGATATGGAGAAAACCATGGTTGGGAAACATGGAGCATGGTCGACGCTTGGATGGGTGTACGGATTCCGAAACGGACCACACTGAAAACTGAAGGTGTTTAACTACATAAGGACTAAACCTTGTATGAGTGTACGGCTTCGCAAACGGACCGCACTGAAAACTGAAAATGTTTAACTACATAAGAACTAAACCTTGAATGGGTTTACGGCTTAGGAAACGGACCACACTGAAAACTGAAGGTGTTTAACTACATAAGAACTGAACCTTGGATGGGTGTACGTCTTCGGAAACGGATCACAGCGAAAACTCTATTTGTTTAATTATATAAGACCTAAACCAGTGACTCGAACTTATCATTCTTTGATAATGGCATGTGGGATCATGCCGAAACGTCGGAGTTAGTGGCCGGGGGCCGAGCTTGAATCCAAGACGCCGAAAACCCAAGAAAACTTTATTATTTTATATATATATATATATATTCCCTTTTTATAATGAATAATCCACTGTTGTGGTCTCGAGGTAGCGTGCTGCCTGGTCACGCAGCGGGCCCGGGTTCGATTCCCGGTCGGGACAGGCTCCTTGGTGAGGTTTTTTCGGGGTTTTTCCTCACCTGTAAGACATATGTCTGGAAGCGTAGGACCCAACGGTCCCTGAAAATCATCCGGCCATCATCATTATCATTATTATCATCATTCATCACCGATGTGGAGAGCAACGGGAAGCTACCACACCTGTAATTCCGTAGTAAAGCTGCAAAACATAGCATGAAAATGCTATGATTGCAGTGAAATACCTGCCCTCGGGCAGAGTTTCTATGGATGGATTATAATGATATACAAAAGTTAATGCATAGTGTTGTTCTAAATACGTCAGTGGTCTTGTAGAAAAAATTCAAACATTTTACTAAAACATTATGGGACGAATTAAAAATTGATTATGCAAATATTTAAATGGATTTTCTTCAATAACTCAAAGACTTGCAAGCCTAGAAAGATGAAACTTCACATGATGGCATGAAAGTGTGAACAAAAATCAAGTACGTAGCTTAGAAAATGTATAAAATAGAAATATCACCCATCACCCCCTTAACATTTTCAGATATTGGACGTTGGTTGGTATGTCTCCGCTATAGCATAATGTTTACTCAAGTTGGTGCTAGAGGCAAAATGTTTACTCAGATTTCCGATAGAGGGAAAATGTAACTCAAGTTACCATTAGAGGTAATTTAGCATGCGTATTTAACGGAAATTTATATTTGATGAAAAGGGAATCGGATGCGCATATTGTGATGATGATCAGTTGTTAAAATTCTGACATCATATAGCGGTTTAAACAATCAAATTATCTCGTTAGTTGGGGAAAATGGATAGTCAGGTGGAAAAATGTCACGTTTGTTCACAGTTTATTGATAACATGTATGAAATTTATTTCGGTGGCTTATCATATTTTAATGAAAAGAAAAATGCTTTTCTTTGAATGGTAGAAGATACCGTACCCAGGTGAAATTTCTGATAACAGCGACTTATCTGTTTCAAAGAGTGATCATTATTTTATTGCAATTAATAATAATATGTGAAAATTGCATGGGTGTGCGAGATATCTTGATTTTTTCTATTAGCGTATTTTCATAATTGACTATTCTGTTTCATCCACGAAAACAGCCATCTGAGAGTAGGCCTACATATATTTTTAGTTATGTGATCATGTCGACAACTACATGGACATCTCATTACTTTCTACTTCGTACAAAAATTTTAACAAATATGTTAATATCCAGAATAATGGGTTATCATCAATGCGGACATACCGGCTCTACATTGTAAATTGAAACCGTTCGTGCGGGATTTTCAAAATTGGCTATGCGACTTGCTTCAGCGGGTGGCGTACGCATCTGATTTGGCCTTCACGGCACGTGGATACATTAGTCAACTTTAAGTTATTAAGATACTGAGACCAAAGTCGCTGGTGCATCGCATTTTCATGTGTATAAATCATTTTAAGGACGGATTTGTTCGACGGGTACTATATGAATTTATTCAGATATTTCTTGCTGAAGTGCTATCTTCAAGAACTCAGCCGCGTCAGCCAGAATGTGATTTCCAGGTACAATGACTATATAGCCCAGATAGGACGACACATCCAACGTATTTTATAAGTTAAAATTATATTAATACTTCTTAAACAGTAAACAGGGAAGCCGGCATGCGCGCGTTGAATGCGGCTATTGCGGGTTCGTAGCGGAGAGTGAAAATACAGCTCGCGCGGATACAAAGTATAATGTAGACACTGTAGACGAAATACATCTACAATAGATCAGATTTTTAGTATAAGACAGATTTTAGAAAATAAACGAGAATATAACGGCAATATACTTCAACTATATGTAGATTTAAAAAAGCATACGATTCAATTAGGAGGGAGTAGATGTGTAGTATAGCCTGCTGCTGGACTTAGGAATTCCTAATGTTACAGACTTATTCGAAAGTGTCAAAATGGCACAAAGGGTAGAGTGGTGGCAGTTAAAAAGTTTTCAGATACTTCTGAAATTGTCATTTGTTAAAGCAAGGAGATGCACTTTCTCTACTATTATGTTTTATACTAGAGCATGATGTCAAATCTTTAGAGGATAGAGAAGGTGCATTATCCAATGGTATTAATAAGTTGTTGGTTTAGCTGATGGTGAAGTATTGTTAGGCGATTGTGGCGTGATACTAATGGACAATACACCCACTCTATTGACTCTACTTTGACTAAAAGTAAATATCAATTAAGCTAAATATATGGAGATGCACAGTTAATTGTCAAATGAGGAAAACATGTCAAATGAGGAAAATTTGAAGAAGTGGCTGAACAGTAATTATATTAACAAGGAATGTGGTGCAGAAATAAATTAAACATAGGCTTAATACAGGTAAATCAATCATATTATGCTTAAGTGACTCCCGTCTTCGCAACTTCTCTCAAAAAACATCAAGCTGAAAAAAATATATAACTGTTTTTCACCCAGTTATACGGATGTCAAAAATGAAATCTTACATTAAGGGAGGAGAAAATATTACGAGAATTTGAGAATAAAGTTGTAGGGAAAAAAAATGACGAAAGAAATATAAACAGACAAATGAATGAAAATACTGCATAACGGTGAGCTACATTACATTTCTGGCAATCTAGGTGTAATAAGAAGAGTTAAGTCTCGAGACTGAAAAGGGCAGGACATGTGGCACGAATGGAGAAAGAAAGAGAAGAACGGAAATTGCTTATAGGAGAACCAGAGGGAAAGCGCCGAGTAGGAAGGCCAAGAATGATGTGGAAGAACAACATTAACCATGATATGAAGTAGAAAAATGAATGAGGGATGATTGGAAAATATTAACTCAGGACAGTGATGAATGGAGAGCTTATGTCCCCGAGGCCACTAATCTCAAAAGTGCCTGTGAGTTAGTTAGGCCAGTTAGTTATGTTATCCATTCTACAACGATAATATGGTGATTTCTGGGTGATAAATTAAAAATAAAGGATTGCCAGGATTTAGTTTGAAAAAACACGTAGGCCTATATATTGAAGCAAATATTTACATATATGTAATTGTATCAATATGTGTTTGACTCATGTGGATATGAGGCCAGCAGCGACTGGTAGCGTAAGAGCCTTCTAGGCCTGTCGCGCCATGGAATTATTATTATTTTCATTTTGATAATATATTTTTATATTTTTTAAAGAATGCTGTTATTTGTCATTACAGTAATCCCCGATATATTGTGAAAAAATTGAACAAGAATAATTTTATGGCTGTCACAACATTACAGAGGCACCATGAAATTAAAATAAATTGTTGGCATGAATACGGAGAAGCAGTGGAATGAAGTTTTTTAATAAGCAAAAATAGGGAAAATCCAGAAAAACCTGCCCTGGCTGCGATTCGTCACTATGTATCTCACTTGGAGTGATTGAGATCCAATCTTGGGACCTATGGATGGAGAGCAAGTATCTAATTACTGTACCAATATTACTGTCTTGTTCAAATCTTTAGTTATTTATTGTATAAACCGTTTTGAGTTTATCAATAATAAATTCAAGGTTCGACGAGGACAATATTGCAACATAAGACTATCGTTATGCCCCAAAAGTTTATATTTTTTGCTTGTGAAAATATACTGAGTAAACAACAAAAGTCAACGGTCGACTAGGGCAATATCCATACATACAAGACTTTACAGTTATGTCCCAAGGAAGAATTTCTGCCGACAAAAGGGCGTCTTAAGTTATTACAGGGCGATTTTGAGAATTTTTTTTATGAATAACTGTTAGTTTTATTGTCTGGTCTTGGGTTACGTGTTTTGGAGATGGTAGGAGTTTAGAGAGACAGTTATATTACGGCCAAAGAATGATTCAAAACCTTCAAAGTTAAAACTCAGTAACGGGAACATAGATATTGTCAAGGAAATATGCAAAGATTATTACTTTTAAGATATTCTAACAATGAAGAAAAATGTATCCCCCAAAACATAACAAGTAGCTAAGTCAAGGTTTTCCAACCCCGAGTAACAGAAGCAGAATTATAAAGCAAGGTGGTCCTAAGATATGTGAAGGTCACCCCTTAATTTGGTATATCGTGTTGCACATGTATAGAGGTGTTCCAATATATTTGATCAATGGGAATTTTGTGTTAAAATTATAATGGCGGTGAGAAAACTGAAGTCAAATCCACGACTTTCTTTTAAAAATTGAATATAAAAGGTCATGCAAATTATAGGGAAGTCAAGTGGGGCTAGTGCTCCTACTCTAATAACACTGAAGTGGAGCTATCGTGAATAATTGAGAGGAATTTGGAGCTTTTATTTTCTCCTTAAGTAAATTAAGTCGGGCGTAAAGTAACATCGCGTTGATTTAAAGATAAATCGAATAGAAAAGATTCGCGATATTGGAGCATCATCAATAGTTTATATGACAAGTCGTGATTTATCAGTTTTCCAATCAAAATTATTCAGTGCAAGTGTACACATAACACAGTGCAACAAATAGCAAGGCCACAAAAAACTTTTTTTTTAAATGTAGAAAAATGTAGGTGTTCTTTATGTATTTCGACCGCCTGAATTCGATAATTATACTCAAAATTTCGCATCACTCACAGTTTTTGCACAAATAGCATATTTTGCAATAATGATATTAGATAAGGACGTAGTGCATATATATGGCACATGAATCATGCAGAAGTAGAATACAACTTTAAAACAGCTACATATTGAAATATACTGACAGTGAACAAATGTATACAGAGAATGTGGTACAAACGATGCACTAAAATAATTAATTCCATGCATTCTTAGTTGTCATTGCTTGGTTCCTGCTTTTCTTCTTATAAGAACTTTCATATGTTCACTGCGAAGCATCCAAAGTAGTAGCCCATTCATCCGAACATCCCAAGTTCTCTGGTATTGTTGTTCCACGTCTCTGATATTCTGATGGAATCTTTCACCCTGTTCCTCACTTAGAGCACCCAGATTTGGAGGAAATATCTCAAGGTATAAATTTAAAAAAAATGTAGCTTCAAAATCATTGAGCATCGCAGCATTTTGAATGTCGTCAGTATGTTCTCAACTATGTCGATATACTCTGAGATACGATTGTTTCCCAATAAGTTTTGAACTAACACTTAAAGGCAGTCCAGGGTTTTGCTCCACGGCATTCATTGAGTGAAGGAAATCTTTATCTAGCATTAGTTTGCGAATATCGGAATCTTTCAACTTAGCATTTGACAGTTTGGGGAACTTGTTACATAGATATTTGAAACAGCTGCCATACTTAGGTAATGCCTTGACAAACTGCTTCATCATGACCAGTTTGACGTGCAGAGGGGGCAAGAATATTCTGTCCCTTTCAACTAGAGGGTCGAGCTTAATATTGTTGTCCCCTGGAACCAATTTATACCATCGGGGGCCACTGTTTTATCTCCCAATGTTTGTCACGAGCCCGACTGTCCCATTCACAGATGAAACAGGGACATTTTGTATATCCTGATTGATGTCCTAGAATCATATCCAAAATTTAAAATCACCACACCATCCAATTACTGTGACCGTCATATTGATTTTTGCAAACACTGTCGGTGATACGATGTTTTGAATATCATTTTCGAATTCGGGAGGTCGAAATACATAATGAATGCCTACATTTTCGAAAAACGTTTTTTCACTGTTGCATTGTGTAATTATTGTGAAAAAATATAATAAATGCTTCCATTACGTCACATGAAAATCGATTTATCACTGGCTAAAATCACAAAATCTAACACAACCCTAGAGACCCTCATTGCTCAACCGTGAAGAACCGCCTCACTATTTCAGCAGCAGAACCACCAAGAAAAAGCACTAAACTACATGCATAAAATATTTAAAGAAGAAATATAGATGAATACTTACTTTTATAAATCCTGTTCTTAAAGCAAGCCCATACAGACTGTTTCTTCTCTGATAAAATTCATTTTTAGGCCATATAAGGCCATCTTCGTGTGTCCAGTTACCAAACTGATAAGTATGCAGTGGTAATGCTGAGCCTACTCTATAGACTTCAGTCAGAACAACATGAGTATCCGCTGGTTGTGCCACCAGAAACTCACAGTCAAAAGGAATATCAATGCCTGTGAAGTATTCTTTTAACAGGTCATTCCTTTCCAGAAATAACAGCCATATTACTTTGGATATATTCACTGAAGAAGATGTCTAGAACAGAATAAAATTAATTCTTATTATAGAATTTAAGGAAAAAAGTACTTCTGTATGGTATACACAGGCTGTAAATGAAGTGTATATGTTTTTGTGTGTTATAATGCAACTTGCTGTATTGTTCATGCTTCGAATTCCGCGCTGGGTGAATTGATGGTGTTTAATGTGGTCTATTTTCAATTTACGCACCACTTCAGCAGACCACTTTACGTAGATGATTTTTCTTGTATTGTGCGCAGAAAGAAGTGTAGCATGAGTAAACCTAACAAATTTTCCTGCATATAGAGTGTTACAGATATCATTGGTCTACAAAATAAAATTAAATATGTCTCTATCCTTTACAAAAATAGTTAATTCTAACCAAATTGAGGTCGAAGAACAAGTTTTTGATAGCTCTTGGTTCAAAGATATATATATATATATACCTACTTTTCATTGCTGAAATGTCTTGAATGAAACACTCTCTATGCTCGTCACTCAAAGAACCACAACTGTTTGGAAAGAAGTCGAGATGTGAGAGCAAAAAATTGATCTTGATTGACATTACAACCTAAATCTTGATATGACCACAGAAGTTCATTACTTGGTATATACTAACTGCATTTCGAGTTTGATGGCAGTAACCTATATCTGCTATTGATGAACATGATTATTTTTTTGAATAAGTAATTTTGCATTTTCATAGCTCTCCTTCATATGTACAACTTGACCCACAGGAACAGACAGCAGTGTATTTATTGTTGTGAAGCCTAACTTAAGAGGAGTCAATGAAAAATCTCTAGTCTTCGGGATTATGCTCCATTGTCAAAGAGCCATCAGACGAAGTATATCACTGCAGACAACCAGGTTGTTTTCCATTTCGAAGGAAGGCATTAAGTCTCTTTTTCGGTATCTTTAAACAGACATTATAATGATACTGTGAAAAGGAAAATTAATGTCTGAATCAGGAATCGAACCGTGGATCTCTCGTATTCCGTACGGGCGTGCAAGACGGAATACGAGAGGACTACGGTTCGATTCCTGGTTCTGACATTATTTTTTTTATTTTCACAATATCATTATAATCTTATAATAGTAAACCACTCATTACATAAGTGATTATGAAAGAAAAGAACTATAGACTTTTTAATGTTTTTATAAATAAAATTCAAAGAACACTTTAATTTTAGATTAAAGAAAAATTATATAATGACACAAATTTGACAAAATATAACTCTAATATACCTTAGGTGAAATAGGGTTTAAACATTTTGGATAATAATAAAATATAGTATTATAATATGTTCCATTATTGGAACTGTGTTAAAATAACAGTATTGGAAAATGTTAAAAATAATTATGCAGACACACATTTTTCTCCAGGAGATTCCAATGCTGAAGTCTGGAGCCAAGAAGTTCAGTCTTGCTTTTGGTAACTTCAGAACACGAATTAAATCATTACACAAAATATGATAATTAAAATAAACCTCATGGTGTCACTTAATTTAAATGTTAAACAAAACAAGGGGGTTCTTAGTGTTTACAACCTATATTTGTAACAAGAAAATAATTACAAACAATGTAACAAAATGAATTCCTGTTGTTCATGAGAATGAGAGCTATGTACATATTTTAAACATATTTGTTATTGATATTTAATTTTAGGAAGTGATATTTTGAGGTTATTTTAATTGTATTATTTTCAGTCTGATCATCTTACCTCAATATCAATGTTGATTTGTTATTGAACATGTTTCAAAACAATTCTGTTTTATGCGTCAGCTTGTCCAGTCTGGACAACCTGACGCATAAAACAGAATTGTTTTGATACATGTTCAAGAACAAATCAACATTAATATTGAGGTAAGATGATCAGACTGAAAATAATATAATCATATTTGTTTATTTCACATCAAAATGAATAGGAATTAACTATTTTTAACTCAGATAGATTTTGAATGTAGACCAGTGTAATTAGAGATAGGGAATCCTAGGTCTCAAACAAAAACGTATGCCACGCAGCAACTGCGTAAACAAAGCGAAATCCTCAGTAGGCATACGTCAATTTTATGGTAGTACCATTTTGCTGGTTTCGGAATATATTTTTCTTTTATTAAATTGGAGATACTCAATTAATGATGACAGCTGATTTAAAAGTGTCTGTCTGCAGTGGAAACAAATCATGCATAACCTAAGTTACTATGGTATATTGTAATATAATTTTACGCAAATTTAAATAATATAATATAGGCTTGCTAATTCATTTTTCCATTACTTTATTAAAACTATTAAATACATAAAATCAATGTATATGTTTTATTCAATGCCCCAGTTTGCATTTTCGACATTTCTGGTATTCTCTCCTGGCATTGGCGTAATTGTAATCCATTTCTGAGGTTGGGGCGCCTGGAAGGTGGGGTTACCGCTGCCCCGAGGATATAATGGGCAATGATGATGATGATAGTGGTGCGCTAGGTGAGTCCTTTTTAGAAACTTAATCTAAGGCGGATATGAATGACGATGGTAGCCCTATGATGTTCGGGGAGCGTTTGGACCTTAAAGTTTCCTGATATTTGTCTTACAAGTGAGGGAAAATCCCGAAAAAACCTCACTCAGGAAACTTGTCCCGACCGGGGATCGAACCCGGGCCCGCTGCGTGATAAGGCAGCACGCTATCTCGAGACCACAGCGGTGGACAACTCAATGTATCTTTAGGATACATTGCCAATTTAAGGGTCATTTTAAAATGCGAATAAGTAAACATGTCGGTTGCTAGAGTGAATTTTTAATTTCGGGTTTCACTCTTATTGGCCAGATTTCGGTAATTTTTGGACAATACCTTCTTCCGTTAATTATAATAAGATATAGCGTACTGGATTTCGTTGTGAAAGATCGAATATTGCCACTTTTAAAACAATTTTTAAGTATCGTTTCAGGTGAACCTAATGGTCCGATTTGATGGTTAACGGACTTAACCTTACCATTTTTTAAATTAATTACTAAATACCAAGTTTGGTTTCAAAGAAACAAAAATTAGCTGCCATTAGAACGTTAATGGACGAACACACACCCACACACTCATATATATATATATAGATAGATAGGGATGGTATGATAAGAAAAATAAATGCCTGGACGGGATTCGAACCCGGAACTCTGAGTCTGTACCTCAGCGTGTTATCCATTACACCACCAGGCGAATCCAATTCAAACACTCATTTTTCTTATATATGTATTATATTCTCCATTATTACAAGATGTCGCGAGAGCTCGGTCTTCACTACCATCTAGTAGCTGACTATAACAAGTAAGCAAATTAAAAAGAATATTTTTACTTTATAGCAGTGACGCTTTATCGATGTTATAATTAAATGTTTAACATTGAGCAATGCAAGCTTAATATGGTATGATAAGAAAAATAAATGCCTGTACGGGATTCGAACCCAGAACTCTGAGTCTGTACCTCAGCGTGTTATCTATTACAACACCAGGCGAATCCAATTCAAACACTCATTTTTCTTATATATGTATTATATTCTCCATTATTACTAGATGTCGCGAGAACTCGATCTTCACTACCATCTAGTAGCTGACTATAACAAGTAAGCAAATTATATATATATATCCCTCCATGGTATCTTTACCTTGTCGTGGTGGAGTGGCTTGCGTGCTTAAATGATCCTGAGAGCTGTGCCGGCGGTAGCATTGCTGCCGACAGGGTTAACCATGCCGAACTGGTCGAAGGTGATAAGCCCGATGAAAAAAGTACATTGGTCGAAAGAGTGACGATCTTTCACCGTAAAAATACAACCGTCAAGAAATGCGGACACGGGTTCAACCGGTAAAATTTTCCGGAGGTCAAATAGTCCCCCATTATAATAATAATAATAATAATAATAATAATAATAATAATAATAATAATAATAATAATACTTTATTTATTCTGGCAGAGTTAAGGCCATAAGGCCCTCTCTTCCACTCAACCAGCACAAATACAAATAAATATTCGACTAATATAGATATACACTATACTAATTATAAACAGTTAAAGATACAATAAATGTAGCAATGTAAATGTCATGTACAAACAACATTTTATATGGTAATAACAATAATGATACGATAATAATAATAATAATAATAATAATAATAATAATAATAATAATAATAATAATAATATAAATATGATACATTATACGGGAAACACCAATTAATATATATATCTTACACTGGATAATAATGAAGTCGAGTTTAGAGCAAATATAAATTTAGATTTCTTTTAAAAGATGCCAATGTCCGGCAGCCCCTTATTTCTTGTGGTAGGGAATTCCAGTTGCGAGAAGTGGAGATGGTATATGATATGGAGTGATGTGATGTCCTATGTTGCGGTATATTAAGAAAGAGACTATGTTGTGATCTTGTGTTTAAGTTATGGTTTGAGGATAGATACTGGAAACGGGGTGATAAATAATTGGGAATCGAGGTATGTAGGATCTTAAATAGGAGAATTAGACAGTGCGATTTTCTTCTCTCTTTTAGATGTAGCCATGACAATTCGTGGAATAATGGAGAAATGTGATCGTATTTTCGAACATTAAATATGAATCTGATACACATATTATGGACACGCTGCAGTTTGTCCGACAACCAGTCACTTATGTCAGTTAGTAGAACGTCACAGTAGTCAAAATGCGGCATCACTAAAGTTTGGATTAAAATTCTTTTAAGAGTTGTAGGAAGAAAATGTTTAAGTCGCTTTAGGGAATGCATTATGGAGAAGATCCTTTAGATGTTTGTTTTACTTGCTCATGCCATTTTAAATTAGAATCTAAGTAAAATCCCAAGTTTTTAACGACGTCGGTATAAGGAATTTGTTCATTATCTAATATGACAGCCGGCATATTGCCATTGTTTATGAGGTGTAATAGCTTTGGATGTCCGATAATTATTGCTTGCGTTTTGTTTACATTTAGTTTCAGCCCATATTGTCTGGACCATAAAGATATATGCCTGAGGTCAGTGTTTACTTTGTCAATATATTCATTAATTTCGTCAGGCCTAAAGTGTGTGTAAATCTGTAGGTCGTCGGCGTAAAGATGATGCTTGCAGTTTTGTAGTTTCTTGGTCACGTCATTAATATAAATCGAGAAGAGAAGAGGAGCGAGGACGCCGCCTTGAGGTACTCCTTTCCTCACCAAGCACCAGGAAGAAATGCGATTATTAACAGAAACTGATTGCTGACGATTAGTGAGGTAAGATGCAAACCAATCAAGGCAGTTTTCCGACAGATGTAGTGTCTTTAGTCTCGCTAGCATTAAGTCTATATCTACTGTGTCAAAGGCTTTGCTGTAGTCGAGTAGGACTATTGCGGTGAGTTTGCTTTTGTCCATTGAGTCTCTTATGTCCTCTACAATGTCAAGTAGTGCAGTACTTCGGATCTCCGGGCGGGGACTACTTAAGGGAAGCCATGCCAAAGGCTCAAACACAGGGACATGTTCCTAGGAACATAGAATGTTAGGACTTTATACAATAGCGGGGCACTAGAGATATTAACGCGGGAATTGGATAAATCGTCCTTGGATATAGTTGCTTTACAGGAAGTTAGATGGCGAGGAGAAGGTAGTCAGGAATCAGGAAGCTTTGCATTATACTATGGGGGTGCAGAAAGACCTGCATTTGGAACGGGTTTTTTAGTCAGAAGGAGGATCCTATCCGCTATCCGAGATATTAAGTTTGTTAGTGATAGGATAGCATACATAATTATAAAGGGTAAAAAACATGATTTTATAATTTTAAATGTACATGCCCCAACATAAGATAAAGATGACAAGATCAAGGATGAGTTCTATGAAGAATTAGAATGCTTATTTGATAGCCTTTCACGATATCATATGAAAGTTGTCTTAGGAGATTTTAATGCAAAAGTTGGGCGGGAAGATATATTTAAACCAACAATAGGCAAATTCAGTCTTCGTGAAGATAGTAGCGACAATGGGGGTAGATTAGTCACCTTTGCGACATCAAATAATCTCATTGTTAAGAGCACAACATTTCAACATAAGGATATTCATAAATACACCTGGACATCTCCAGATGGCGAAACTCGGAACCAGATAGATCACGCATTAGTGGACAGACGCTGGTACAGTAGCATCATCGACGTTAGATCAGTTAGAGGGACAGACTGCAATTCGGATCATCATCTGGTCAGGGTGAAAATCAGACAACGGCTATCGCTTATGAGAGGAACTAACACTAAAGATGATTCTGTAAAATTTGAATTAAAAAAACTTGAAAAATGATGAAATGCGGCATGAATACCAAATAAAAATTGCTAATAGATTTGAAGTACTGGAAACTTCCGATGACAATGTGGCAAACGAAGAAGAAACTGATATAAATAAAGAATGGGAGGCTATAAGAGATACTATTAAAGTGTCAGCATTAGAAAGTGTTGGTTGTTTAAAAAAGAGGCAAATCAAGAAATGGTTTGATGAGGAATGTGCCGAGATTGTAAAGAAAAGAATACTAGCAAAAATGGAATGGTTACATGAGCCAAATGAGGTAAATTTAGAGCAATTGGGTAGTATTAGACGGGAAACCACCAAGTTACTAAAGAGCAAAAGAGAGAATATTTGAGAGAGAAGATTAATAATCTTGAATTAAACGCAAAAAATGGTAACATTAGAGAATTATATCAGGGAATTAGTATAGAGAAGAAAGTGTTTCAGGCTAGAACAAACATAATTCGGAATGAAAATGGGGACATGATTGCAGATTCCTGGAGTATATTAAATAGATGGAAAAGTTACTTTAATCAGCTATTAAATGTACATACAGAACAGGACATTGAAGAGGATAATTTACAGACGCAGCAGAAATGCTAGTCGCAGAACCAAGTGCATTAGAGGTTGAAATGACAATTGAAAAGTTGAAGATGTATAAAGCATCAGGTTCAGATGAGATCCCAGCAGAACTAATAAAATCAGGGGGAGAAAAATTTGACGGACCAGTTACGCTGGTTGCTTAGTATGATTTGGGAAAAAGAAGTTCTTCCAGATGAATGGAAAGGAATCAATTATCGTACCAATTTTTAAGAAAGGAGATAAAACTGATTGCAACAACTAAAGGGGCATCTCATTACTTTCAACTTCGTACAAAATTCTAACAAATATATTAGTAAGCAGACTTACTCCCTAAATTGATGACATTCTAGGAGATCATCAATGTGCATTTAGAAGAACCAGGTCTACAATAGATCAGATTTTTAGTATAAGACAGATTTTAGAAAAGAAATGGGAATATAATGGTATTGTACATCAACTATACGTAGAATTCAAAAAAAGCATATGATTCATTTAAGAGGGAGAAGTTATATAGTATCTAGCTGGAGTTCGGAATTCCTAAAAAGTTAGTTAGACGTATACGAATGTGTCTAAATGGCAAACAAAGTAGGGTGCGTGTAGGCAAATAGTTTTCGGACACTTTTAAAATCCAGAATGGGTTGAAGCAAGGAGATGCACTATCTCCTCTACTGTTTAATATTGTACTAGAGCATGCCATTAAATCTTTAGAGAATAAGGAAGGCTTACAACTCAATGGTATAAATAAGCTGTTAGTTTATGCTGATGATGTAGTATTATTGGCCGATAGCGAGGAGATACTAAAGGCCAACACGGACACACTATTGAGTAACAATAAGAAATTAGGACTGGAAGTAAATATCAGTAAAACTAAATATATGGTCACACGTAGTAATACATTATATAATGGAAATGGACAGCTAATGACAAATGAGGGAAATTTTGAGGAAGTGGCTGAATTCAAATACTTAGGAACATTAATCACAAATAGGAATGAGATGCACAAACAAATTAAACATAGGCTCAATTCTGGAAATGTGTGCTAATATGCATTCCAGAGACTCTTGATGTCTCAACTCCTTTCAAAAAACGTTAAACTGAAAATATATAAAACTATTATTCTACCAGTTATATTATATGGGCGCGAAGCATGGACTCTTACTTTAAGGGAGGAAAGGAAATTACAGGTATTTGAGAATAAAGTACTTAGGAAAATATTTGGACCAAAGAGAGATGAACAGACAGGTGAATGGAGAAGACTACATAACAATGAACTACATGGTCTTGATAGGAAGCCAGATTTAATAACAACAGTTAAGTCTCGTAGACTGCGGTGGGCAGGACATGTTGCACGTATGGGGAATGAAAGACTTGCATGAAAGCTTCTTGTAGGGAAGCCAGATGGAAAACACCCAGTTGGTAGACCAAGAATGAGATGGGAGAATAACATTACATTTGATTAGAGGGAAGTAGATTATACAGGGAATGATTGGAAAGCATTATCTCAGGATAGGGTAGTATGGAGAGCTTATGTCCGCGCGGCCATGTACCTACGGGTTCGATAGTGCCAGTGGGTTAGTAAGTAAGTATATATATATATATATATATATATATATATATATGCCTAGTTCGTCGTTATTTTCGATGTCTACTAGATAGGATCGGCAAAGGTCTGTAAATATTTTTAAAGTTATATATTCATGAGAACAACCTCAGTAGCTTCATTTCTTCCGAAATTGTTTAGTTACCGGTAGTCCAAGTTGTTTAGATTAATATACAACATCAGAACTCAGTCTTGGATACCGAACCGCATTAAGTTAAGAAAACAGGTACATTTTGTTGTATAGTTTTGGGCGAATCGGAGATGGAAATGAACAAGAAAATATTCAGTTACGTTAGGGCACAAAATAATAATTATTCATACATAATATACACTATTAGGTAGTATATAAAACAATTTCTTGGCCATTATGGTGCAATAAAAGTGTTTTTTTTGGGAATCTAACTACATGATCGCAGTAGACTGATCATCCCACCTCATGCTCCATGACGCCATGTATATCCCTTGCATTCCAAACGTTAGTCTTTATAACTTTCTGACGTCTGCTCTTGAACCACTATTTCAATTTAAAAATCTGAAACTGCGTAAAAAACTAAGAAAATTTCTCAGAAAGCCAAATTTTATGGTCCAATTTTGCTGGTTTATGGAATATATGGTCATTTTGTTAACTCAAATTGGAGAAACTCAAATTTTATGCCACCTTATTTAAATGTGTCGGACTGTAGTGAAAACAAACCATACATAACCATAAGTTATTACCTATTGTATATTGTTTTATACGTAATTTGACAAAAAATAAATAATTTCTATTGAATCATTTTACCATTTCTTGTTTAAAATATTAAACAAATTAAATCAATATATCTTAAAGAAAACATTGCCAAATTGTGGATTGTTTAAATTCCATGGTATACGTTCCACATAGAATCATTCAACAAAGCAACATGCCGGTTGATACAGTATTTTATTTTTAATGTTTTTCGGTAAACTCCCAATTCCAATGGCCCGTTTTCGTTGATTTTTGCACTGCATCTTCATCGTTATATTCCAATAGCATATACTGAGTTTCGTTGTGAAATAAAAAATTGCGATCTCTAGAGCTATTTTTAATTTTTTTTCCAGGCGAACTCTTACTCCTAAAGCTACGATTTTGATGATTAATGAACTTAGCCTTACTTTTTATAATCAATTGCTATATACCGAGTTTGGATCCGAAAACAATTGCCACCGCTATAGCGTTAAGATATATATATATATATATGTTTTAATTAAATGTTTAACATTGAGCAATGTAATATATATGTAATATATATATATATATATATATATATATATAAACGTACAGAGTTTAGAGACTCGGGTTCAAATCCCGACTCAAGCATTCATTTTTGTTTTCATATTATATTTGCCTTCATTGCCAAATGTCAAAAATATAGTTATAACATCTAAATATACAAGCGTCACTGCTATAAAGTAAATATTCTCTTCAAAAATTGCTTAATTGTTATGTTGGCCACTAGATGGTGTTGGAACGAATTCCCACTACCTCTTCTGTGAATTGAGAATGCTACATATATAAGAAAAGTGTATGTTTGTGTTGGAATTCTTGAGTAGCTCAGTTGGTTAGAACACTAAACGTACAGAGTTTAGAGACTCGGGTTCAAATCCCGACTCAAGCATTCATTTTTCTTTTCATATAATATATATATATATATATATATATATATATATATATATACACACACACAGAATCTCTTTAAAACAAAAATGTAATATACTACACTACTGTATGACAGAGATAGAAGATTATAAGAAAAAATAACTGTCTGAATTTAGCTCTGTCTTGCCGTCTCGATATACGCGTAATTAGCGCGCACGGCTGACCAGACTGGAATCTCAGGCTCCAATCCTGGTAGTTCCAGAAGGTGATGGGCAATACCAGATTGTTTTTGGTTTTTCCTGAAGTTCTCCCATTTCCCGAATTTCATCATAAGTAATGCCACGAATGATTTCCAAATTATCGATAAATTAATGACTCACGAAGTGAGGAGTGAATTTATCTAGACTATTTAACTCATGCCCCAAATGGGAGTCAATGAGCAATCACGGTTCAATGATTTCTGTTTCACAACCAATCAGAGTCGTGTTTCACGAAATATTTATCAGTGTTAAATTTACCATATTAAAGAAAGCTCCTCCTTTTTAATATTCTGAACAGGTCTGATAATGACTGTGCCTATAAGAAATACGGCTACCAGATTGTATATATAGTGCATAGATGTCAACACGTAGCTCTTGCAGGAGTTAATATAAAAACATTTGTAGCAATTTATTATACCACCAAAAAAAGAAACCACTATTTTCACTTTCTTAAATGTATTTTTTCCCACGTAATAATCCAGAAAAATATAATTGTCATATTTACATCATACGACATCAGAAATAAATTAATATTAGTCGTTCAAAATATCTCTGCAGGCGGAAGAATTGCGAAGCTCCCTTTGTTGCTACACGTGACGTCATCTAAGGCAGTGTTCACTGTCAGCGTCCCACGTCCCGTTCCCCTTTGCACTCATAGATAGCAGTATCACGTGTTCTATTCCTGCATAAACACGACTGCAGTGCCCTCCGTCAACAACTGCGCTTACTCCTTGAACGGGTAATATACAGTTTGATGTGTTTACAGTTTGATGTGTTTCATTTTTTCTCCACTAGAGAGCATTCTTACAATATTGCGTTCCTTTGGCAATAACAGTATGATCTGGTTGCAGTGACAAACAAAAGAAGCAGATGAAGCGTACCTATAGTTTCTCATTTGTTTTCAAACATCGCCGTTTACATTAAATATATAAATATTTTAAAATAACTATATTTAAATAATGATTTGTAAGTAAACAGCTTAATTTTATTCGTTAAATAGTCCTAACAAATGCCACTTTGATTTCCAAATTCTCTAGATAAATTCTCTCCTCACTTCGTGAGTCGTGAATTTATCGATAATTTGGAAATCACTCGTGGCATTACTTATGAGAATTTGGAAATCAAGAGTGGCATTTGTTAGGACTATTTAACGAATAAAATTAAGCTGTTAACTCACAAATCACTATTTAAATATAGTTATTTTAAAATATTTATATATTTAATGTAAACGGTGATGTTTGAAAACAAATGAGAAATGTTTGTTATGTTTCACTTGTTCATCACTGCAACCAGATGATAGTAATTATTGCCAAAGGATTGCAATATTATAAGAATGCGCCATAGTGGTTAAAAAGTGAAACACATCAAACTGTTTATTAATTAATTTCTGATGACTTTTGATATTAATATATCAATTATATTTTTCTGGAACGTTATTACCTGGGAAATAATACATTTAAGAAAGTGCAAACAATGTTTTTTTTTGTGGTATGATCAATTGCTACAAATATTTTTATATTATATCCTGCAAGCACTATGTGGTTACATTCATGCACTATATATACAATCTGGTAGCCACTTGCATTTTAACATTCCTGGCTTACTGAATGACTTTAAAATCCAACTAATAGAAAGCGCTTGACAAAAGAGACAAATATAATATTGCGGCGAGTGTCTTTTGTTAGCTTTTTAAGTTTGACTTATGCGTGTAAATCGTTAGGCTTATAACAGATTTCTACAGTTATATTATCACAACAAGTGGATAAATAGAAAACTGCAGATGGTGTAATGGATACTAATAAATTGCCTTGTTTTCGTTCCTTTTAAATCATTTATTTATATTTTAATTCTTATTTTATGGAAGTGGCATTTTGTTTATGGCCCGAAAAGCAAACATTTATTTAACTTACATTACTGGAATGCTCATTAAACCCAACACTTACCTTCTTTAGTAGGTTTTTTGTTTCTACGTCTATGAATGGCAAAATGAAGAGTGGTTTCGTGTGTCTATTTTTTAATCCGTCAATTGTATTGACGACTTCATTGAAGTCTAATAGTGTATTTACAACTCCTTCATTGATCAACTTGATAAGACGGTATATTTTCAGAAAATCCTGTAAACCTGTTAAGTTATAATTCAATTACAGTATATTCAATTTATCAGAACATTGAATAATCAAATACATTACTACGCTGAACTGTCATTATGTTTTCCAGTTCTTTTCGCTTAACTATCCGTATATTGCAATATTCTTAGTTTACCGTACTCTTAATTACTGGACAGATTAAATTTTTCCATATTTTCAACACGATCGCCATATTAACCATAATGTAATTAATTGTGTTCAGTTACAGAGGGGAAGATGAGTACACCAAATTAGTTGAATATTTGTTGAATAATATATTATATGAAGAAATTTGCCGCTGTTCATTTTCAAGAATCACAATAGTTATCGATTATTTTCGACAATCAAAGAACCAAAAGAAAATAATAAATAGTTCGCTAGAATATCGTTCGCTGGAAATAAATAGGTAAAACAGTTCAGCTAAGAAATATATTTAATCTCCATTATATTAATAGGATTTTAATGTTAATGCATTGTAGTGTGTGGTTTTAGGTTAATTTGTTCCAGTTTTTCTCTAATATAAAATAAATGTTATTCATGAATTTAACGGCACATCATGATATTGGTTTATTATTATTATTATTATTGTTATTATTATTATTCGAAAGAGTGACGATCTTTCACTGTAAAAATACAACCGTCAAGAAATGCGGACATGGGTTCAAATAGGGTAAAATTTTCCGGAGGTCAAATAGTCCCCCATTCGGATCTCCGGGCGGGGACTACTTCAGGGAAGCCATGCCAAAGGCTCAAACACAGGGACATGTTCCAAGGACCATGGAATGTTAAGACTTTATACAATAGCGGGACACTAGAGATATTAAAGCGGAAATTGGATAAATCGTCCTTGGATATAGTTGCTTTACAGGAAGTTAGATGGCGAGGAGAAGGTAGTCAGGAATCAGGAAGCTTTGCATTATACTATGGGGTGCATAAAGACCTGCATTTGGAACGTGTTTTTTAGTCAGAAGGAGGATCCTATCCGCTATCCGAGATATTAAGTTTGTTAGTGATAGGATAGCATACATAATTATAAAGGGTAAACAACATGATTTTATAATTGTAAATGTACATGCCCCAACAGAAGATAAAGATGACAAGATCAAGGATGAGTTCTCTGTGTAATTGGAATGCTTATTTGATAGCCTTTCACGATATCATATGAAAATTGTCTTAGGAGATTTTAATGCAAAGGTGGGGCGGGAAGATATATTTAAACCAACAATAGGCAAATTCAGTCTTCATGAAGATAGTAACGACAACGGGGTTAGATTAGTCACATTTGCCACATCAAATAATCTCATTGTTAAGAGCACAACATTTCAGCATAAGGATATTCATAAATACACCTGGACGTCCCCAGTTGGAGAAACTCGGAACCAGATAGATCATGTATTAGTGGATAAACGCTGGCACAGTAGCATCATCGATGTTAGATCAGTTAGAGGGACAGACTGCAATTCGGATCATCATCTGGTCAGGGTGAAAATCAGACAACGGCTATCGCTTATGAGAGGAATCAAACGCTAAAGATGATTTTGTAAAATTTGAATTTAAAAACTTGAAAAATGATGAAATGCGGCATGAATACCAAATAAAAATTGCTAATAGATTTGAAGTACTGGAATCTTCCGATGACAATGTGGCAAACGGAGAAGAAACTGATATAAATAAAGAATGGATGGCTATAAGAGATACTATTAAATTGTCAGCATCAGAAAGCATTGGTTGTTTAAAAAAGAGGCAAAACAAGGAATGGTTTGATGAGGAATGTGCCGACATTGTAAAGAAAAGAAAGCTAGCAAAAATGAAATGGTTACACGAGCCAAATGAGGTAAATTTAGAGCAATTGGGTAGTATTAGACGGGAAACCACCAAGTTACTAAAGTGTAAAAAGACGGCAAATTTGAGAGAGAAGATTAATGATCTTGAAATGAACGCTAAAATAGGAACATTAGAGAATTATATCAGGGAATTAGTATAGAGAAGAAAGGGTTTCAGGCTAGAACAAACATAATTCGGAATGAAAATAGGGATATGATTGCAGATTCCAGGAGTATATTAAATAGATGGAAAAGTTACTTTAATCAGCTATTAAATGTACAAACAGAACAGGACATTGAGCAGGATAATTACAGACAGCAGAAATACTAGTCGCAGAACCAAGTGCATTAGAGGTTGAAATGGCAATTGAAAAATTGAAGATGTATAAAGCATCAGGTTTAGATGAGATCCCAGCAGAACTAATAAAATCAGGGGGAGAAAAATTGACGGACCAGTTACGCTGGTTGCTTAGTATGATTTGGGAAAAAGAAGCTCTTCCAGATGAATGGAAGGAATCAATTATCGTACCAATTTATAAGAAAGGAGATAAAACTGATTGCAACAACTACAGGGGCATCTCATTACTTTCAATTTCGTACAAAATTCTAACAAATATATTACTAAGCAGACTTACTCCCTATATTGATGACATTCTAGGAGATCATCAATGTGGATTTAGAAGAAACAGGTCTAGAACAGATCAGATTTTTAGTATAAGACAGATTTTAGAAAAGAAATGGAAATATAATGGTACTGTACATCAACTATATGTAGACTTCAAAAAAGCATATGATTCAATTAAGAGGGAGAAGTTATATAATAATAATAATAATAATAATAATAATAATAATAATAATAATAATAATAAATAATAATAATAATAATAGCTTTATTTTACCTGGCAGTGTTAAGGCCTTAAGGCCTTGTCTACCACTCAACCAGGTTTAAAAAAATACAAACAAAAAAATAGTCTTAAATCTAAGTTACAATATATATATATATATATATATATATATATATATATATAAACGATTACAAGTTATGAATACAATACAATTAATATTTATAATGTATTTTGATTTACTCTAAATTTAACGAATTAAATATATAATATGTACAATATATATAAAAAAACAGGAAAAGATTAATGTCATAGTATAAAATTAAATAAATAGAGAAAAAATAATTATTAGACAACAGGTAACTGTATAAGCGTGACTTAAAGGTACCAAGTGTGCGGCAACCTCTGATATATTGAGGAAGGAGATTCCAGGAGCGGGCAGAGGCTACTGTGAAGGAAGTAGAATAGGAGGAAGTGCTATGAAGAGGAATTGTTATCAGACTGCTATCTTGTGATCTAGTGTCAATATTGTGGTAAGAGGATAACTTCTCAAATCTAGACGCCAGGTAAGTAGGGATGTAGGAATTCAGAAGCTTGAAAAGTAGTGAAAGAGAGTGCAATTTACGTCTGTCAGTAAGACGGAGCCAAGAGAGGTTATTAAAGTGTTCGGAAATATGGTCATAACGGCGGATATTGAAAATGAATCGAACGCAAGCATTATGAACACGCTGCAGTCTCTGCGACAAGTCATAGTTTAGATCATTATATATAATGTCACAATAATCGAAGTGTGGTAACACAAGATTCTGCACAAGGATTTGTTTTAACGAAACTGGGAGAAAATTCTTTAAACGTCTAAGATAATGTAAGATGGAGAAAGTCTTTTTACATATGTGTTTCACTTGTGTTTGCCAGGTTAAATTTGCGTCTAGATGTAGTCCAAGATCTATTATTGAAGAAGAATAAGGGATAATTATATTATTTATAGTAATGTTTGGTAGTGTATATATGTGTCCCATTAGAATTACTTGTGACTTGTTAGGATTTAGATTTAGACCGATACTTGAAGACCAGTTAAAGATGGATATGAGATCGTCATTCATTTTTGTCAAGCTGTTATAGAGAGAATCAGGAGGTGAATGTAGGTAAATTTGGAGATCATCAGCGTAGAGGTGATAACGGCAGTGCTTTAGTACAGTTGGCAAGTCATTTATGTAGATTGAGAAAAGAAGAGGTCCGAGAACACTGCCCTGGGGGACTCCAGCCGGCACGTTGCGCCAAGACGAAGATCTAGAGTTTAATGAAACGTATTGTTGACGACCTTGCAGGTATGAGTCGAACCAGGATACAGCGCTGTCAGACAAGTGTAGGTGCTTGAGCTTTATCATAAGTAAGTCGTGGTCTACTGTGTCAAAAGCTTTGCTGAAGTCAAGTAAGGTTAAAGGGGTCAATTGACGTCTGTCCACGGCTTCACGAATATCTTCAGTAATTTTTAGCAAAGCTGTGGTTGTGCTATGACCATATCTAAAGCCGGATTGATAAGGATCAAGGAGGCGATTTTCTTGGAGATATTCCGTCATTTGCTTATGTACAATATGTTCCAGGGCTTTAGATAATGTCGGAAGGATGCTAATCGGTCGGTAGTCATTACAGTTAGTTGGTGTACTTATTTTTGGTATAGGCCGAACTCTAGACTGTTTCCATACAGTAGGGAAAATAGAAGTTATAAGGGAAGCATTAAAAATATGAGTCACTGTGGGTAGTATAATGTCAATGATTTTATTTAGCATTAAAATGCTGATGTTATCTGTTCCTTGTGCATTGGATTTAATCCGCTTGAGTGTTTTTTAACGTCTATAAGCGAAATGTCGTTAAAGTAAAATTTATCTCTTCCTATATGGGGGGATGGGGATAAGTCTTTAAGAATGTCTATTTTAGTCTTGTTGTCTGGAGGTGTCATGGGTATTGAGGTAAAATGTTCATTTAAGTCATCTACAGAAATGTCTATAGAGTCAGTTGAGGGATTCAACTGTCTAAGTCCCATTGCACGGATTTTTCGCCAAGTGTCCCGTGCACTTATTTCAGGTCCGATTATACTGTGGGCGTGTCGTAGTTTGGCATTGCGTATAGTTTGTGTAGTTGTGTTTCTAAGTTGTTTGTACAGTTGCCAGTTCTCGTCATTTTTATGTCGTCTGTATGTTCGGTATGCTTTGTCTCGTTTTGACATAAGTTCACGTATTGAGTCATTCATCCAGGGTGCTGGGGGCGGGAAAATCGTCGGGTTTTTACTGGCGCATGTCTATCATATAGTTGTAATATCAGTGTATTAAATGTTTCTACTTTTTCATCAACTGATCTAAGATTCCATATTGTGTACCAAGGTAGTTCTAAAGCGTCTGATTTTAGTTTAGTATCGTCTATGTTTTGTAAATTTCTGTACGTAATCAATTTAGAGCGTCTTTTAGGACATTGGAGTGAGTATTCTACGAATACAATGTCATGAGCAGATATGCCGGGAGCAGGAATTTGTCCATATGACAGTACTTTCTGTGGATGTGTAGTCACAATTAAGTCCAGTAGAGTGTCGGTAGTAGCAGTATGATGTGTGGCAGAGAGAGGGACAATTGTCATATTTAAGCTTTGGAACATATTTTTAAGTTGTATGGCTGGTGAGTCAGTCTGAAGAATATTTGTATTAAAATCGCCTGCGACAATAACGTGTTCATAATGAGGTAATGAATCGTTCAGAGCGTTTTCTAGATCCGAAAGGTGCCTTATTTTTGGAGGTTTGTATACAATGCATAAGAGACATTTTTTTAGACTTCCTTGAATTTCTACGAATAAGAACTCGGGGCGAGCGGAATATACAGAAGGGGACTTGTGGACAATTCTTGGATTAAGCTCATTTGATATAAAGGCACAAACTCCTCCACCTCTTTTATCTATTCTGTCATTTCTGAGCAATGTATATCCGTCTAGGTGAACAAGGGACGAAGGTATGGAAGGGGTCAGCCAGGTTTCCGAAATTATCCTGCTGGAGTTCGGAATTCCTAAAAAGTTAGTTAGACTTATACAAATGTGTCTAGATGGCACAAAGAGTAGGGTGCGTGTAGGGAAACATTTTTCAGACACTTTTGAAATCTAGAATGGGTTGAAGCAAGGAGATGCACTACCTCCTCTACTACATAATTTTGTACTAGAGCATGCCATTAACTCTTTAGAGAATAAGGAAGGCTTACAACAGAATGGTATTAATAAGCTGTTAGTTTATGCTGATGATGTAGTATTATTGGCCGATAGCGAGGAGATACTAAAGGACAACACGCACACACTATTGAGTAACACTAAGAAAATAGGGCTGGAAGTAAATATCAATAAAACTAAATATTTGGTCACACGTAGAAATACATTATATAATGGAAATGAACAGCTAATGACAAATGAGGGAAATTTTGAGGAAGTGGCTGAATTCAAATATCTATGAACAATAATGACAAGCAGGAATGAGATTCACAAAGAAATTAAACATAGGCTCAATTCTGGAAATGCGTGCTATTATGCATTGCAGAGACTCTTGATGTCCCAACTCCTTTCAAAAAACGTTAAACTGAAAATATATAAAACTATTATTCTACCAGTTATATTATATGGGTGCGAAGCATGGACTCTTACTTTAAGGGAGGAAAGGAGATTACAAGCATTTGAGAATAAAGTACTTAGACAAATTTTTGGACCAAAGAGAGATGAACAGACAGGTGAATGGAGAAGACTACATAACAACGAACTACCTGGTCTTTATAGGAAGCCAGATATAATAAGAACAGTTAAGTCTCGTAGACTGCGATGGGCAGGACATGTTGCACGTATGGGGAATGAAGATTTGCATGGAAGCTTCTTGTAGGAAAGCCAGAGGGAAAACGCCCAGTTGGTAGACCAAGAATGAGGTGGGAGAATAACATTAACTCTGATTTGAGAGAAGTAGATTATACATTGAATGATTGGAAAGCATTAGCTCAGGATAGGGATGTATGGGAGCTTATGCGCGCGCGGCCATGAACCTACGGGTTCGAAAGTGCCAGTGAGTAAGTAAGTATGTAAGTAAGTGTTATTATTATTATTATTATTATTATTATTATTATTATTATTATTATTGAAGATTATGAATTTGCAACAATTATGAAATTTAATATATTGTGTTTGCAGACACTCCTGTACCACATTATTTTACAAACCTACTAATATTTTGTCCAAGATTCTTCATGGAATATAACCAAATAATATCAACGCCATTTATCGCTCTTTACTGCTATCAATTTATTTTTGTTTCCGTTTCGTCGAACTTTCCGTGTCTCAGCACTGTCTTATACGCTCTTGTTGCTTGTTGACGACGACTGTCCATCCATCGATCCATCTATCAATCCATCCATCCTTTGACTCTCACAGTCAAGTCGGCCCCGGTCTCCCCTTTTGGGGTTTCTTGACCAATCTGATTTAGTTACGCTTATTTCCTACAGATGTCGAAAGTGATTATGAAATCAGCATGTCGCCTGAAGGGACATTAGTTGGCAACTAAGGTATTCCTCCTTTCTATAACTAAGGAATTACTTGAATGGAAGAAAGTTGGTTAAATTTTACTGTATTTTTTTTTCAGACTTGAGGTTATTTAACGACCTGAAAATCTTCAGAATTGGGTCCATGGCTTAAAAGTCTATACCGAAAGACTTATCCCTTGGATTTTTCCATCTTAGAAATTCATCGACTCCGAACGGGTTTGAACCTTGTACGAAAAAAAAAATGTGAACTAAAAAAAATAATGCTATGATGTGACAGATCTACCAGCCGGTTACTGGCCTCAGATCCACCTGTGCTATTTGCAGAGGTCGACAATCAACCAGCCAGTATGGAAGTAACATGTGGTCATCATATCTGGTCCCCCGCCGTTATATCTACTTTCCTCAATCTAAAGCCGCTACTTATTGTCCAAATTTCTCGCGATGCTTGATGGCCGTCGCGTCGTTCCCATACTGAGGTTGGCAGCAAATATGAGATCAAAGGTAGCTGTTGTTTCGTCAAACGAACAGAAACGCAAAATTACTTACTCACTCGCACTATCGAATCCATAGGTTCATAGCCGCGCGGACATAAGCTCTCCATACATTCCTATCCTGAGCTAATGCTTTCCAATCATTACCTGTATAATCTACTTCCCTCAAATCATAGCACCTCAATCTTGGTCTACCAACTGGGCGTTTTCCCTCTGGCTTTCCTACAAGAAGCTTCCATGCACGTATTTCATTCCCCATACGCGCAACATGACCTGTCCATCGCAGTCTACGAGACTTAAATGTTCTTATTATATCTAGCTTCCTGAGGAATTCCATATGTGACTGACTGACATTTACAATACACTTTTGCAGCAAAATGGTTGCGTAAATATTACAATTGATTGAAATTAGGGGTGTTATCTACGTGATATTATAGAGGAATAGTGTGTGGTTAAGACTGTACTTAAATATACAACTTTTGAAGAAAAAAAGTGCTATTTATTATCTATCAAAGTATGTGTAACTGACTGACATAAATGTCAACTCATCATGCAGCTTAACATGTTCATCTGCATCATTCTCTGAAGTGTGATTCCCAATTCAATTTTCCAAAATACCGTTTGGAGGACACATTTCAAGTTACATTCTCAATAAAAAACGAAACAAAAATCACAATTAAGACCAGAGTTATAACCTAATATATGGTGTGTGACTGACTGACTACATTCTGTGACTGACTGACATATCTGAATTTTATTTAGACTTCAATATTCTGGAGCTGCAAATATTATACAAATATTACAAAATAATATGAAATTATAATAGATAAGTCCACCTCTGTGATCTCGAGGTAGCGTGCTGCCTTGTCACGCAGCGGGCCCGGGTTCGATCCCCGGTCGGGGCAGTTTTTCTGGGTGAGGTATTTATCGGGGTTTTTCCTCACGTGTATGACAAGTCTCAAAACAACTTTAAGGCCCAAACGGTCCCTGAAACCATATGGCCATCATCATCCTTATCATCATCATCATCATCATCATCATCATCAACCTTCATCGGTGTAGAAAGCAACGGGAAGCTACCACATCTACAGTTCCCTAGTACAGCTGCAAGCATAGCGTGAAAATGCCATGATTGCAGCGAAAGACCTGCCCTCGGGCAGAATTACTATGGATGGATAACATATAAAAAGCGATAATATGGAGATGAATAAAGAACTTCACTTCTTTTATCATGTATAGGAAATGTACAATTTGATATGCTGTAAAAATATGAAATAAATAGTGTAATTTATTTAACTTGGTTACCATGTATCATTTTAAATTTCACAAAATATAGAAAATATTAACTTCTTAACAACAAAGGGCCTTTTCTATAGTTAAATATGCCTAATATGAGTATAATTGTATTACATCCATATTAACTGATTAAAATTTATCTGATGCTGTTAATAGATTGAACCATTAAAATAAATAAAAATGCCGATTTGGAATTTGCATTGTTCGTTTCAGAACACTAAAATTAACATTCACGCGTCTCAACTATAAAGACAAAAAAATTAACGAAAAGTACAGTGTATAAATTATTAATTTTTTATTTAAATGTGGAAAATTCTGTTATAATTCTTTCAAAGTAACCGATTACAAATTAGGCTATATTGCTGACATGAGTTCTATTTTTAAACTAA
The DNA here is from genome assembly GCA_030220185.1 of Diploptera punctata. NCBI lineage: Eukaryota > Metazoa > Arthropoda > Insecta > Blattodea > Blaberidae > Diploptera > Diploptera punctata. The sequence goes on along the minus strand of JASPKZ010001965.1, from coordinate 379,312 downwards.
ACAATCGAAAGAAATCTCTTACAATGCGCGAAATCTTACTTTATGGCTGATTGTTTGCACGTGGCGCACAGCGTTGTCATAGGTATTTTCACTCTGCTGGTTTCCAATAATAATTTTATTTTACACTACAGGTTATACATACTTAATAATATATACTCCACGCCAATTGTATTTTTTTATACAAGAAACTTCATATGATTTAAAACTGTTTTTGCAATTAGCAAGCATGACTCCGTTTCACAAAGTGAATGCTAGTACAATGTGGCAACATCGCACAATGAATCCCCGATAATGCGACACACATGTTATGTCAAAGGTCAAACTAATGCGTGAATCTTCCACGTTCAAGGACTCCCACACACACATTTTCTAACACATAAGAACAGCGCATTTGTTTTAATTCCACTCACTTAATACATACATATTGAATAATCGCATAACGAGGAATTATTTAAATGTCATTAATAAAAATATAAGAATGTAATTAATATAATTAACGTATTTAATTTACAAGACAATGTCGTTAATACTTTTTTGTTAGTTATGTACCGATAACGTAGAATCCCAGAGGAAATTTGGATCCATCAATTATCGTATTGTGTAGAATAATTTTTGTATGTTTTATGTGACTGACTGTAGCTTACCCTTAATAATTATAGGGCGCATTTTAATTATCTAGAATATTATAATACAATTATTAGTATTACATTTATAATCAGGAAGGACCGAAATATGGTATAACAAAAGAGTCGGCGAAACAAAACAAATTTATACAGTGAAATCGTAAAACAAAATTTCGTTTAATTTTGCATGTGTTTTCAGATTTCGGAATATATCATGTTCTACTATTAATTTAGATCAAAATAATCCGTATTTCAAACATTAACTTCTATAATCGGAAAATTTAATCTGCAAAAAAATATCGAAAAAATTACTCCTGCGCCAATTTCAAAATTTTCACGTCGGTATGACATTTTCATGTAATTACTCTACATTTAAATCCTTTCGCTGACTGCCTTTTAGCTCAAATTGTCACAGAAAAAGGGCCAGTAATTATTTTAGGAAACAGCTGAGCCGAACAGTCTACCAGATTTCCTAAACCATGTATATGTTAATACACAGCGGAGTCCAGCAAGCAACTGAGTGCGTTATGCGTATTAGCAATATAAGTGAGGGGACAAAAAGTCAGTCAGTCACGGGACTCCAGCGGGAAACATAATGACTTTACAAGAAAATGTCATCAATACTTTTTTGTTAGTTGTGTACCGATAACGTACAATCCAAGAGGAAATTTTAATCCATCAATTATTATGTTGTGTACGGTAATTTTTATCCGTTTTCTGTGACTGACTGACCATAACTTACAGTTAACAACTATAGGACACATTTAAGGTATATAGAATATTAGATTCCAATTAATACTGTTTAATTTACGACCAAGGAGGACCAAAGTATGGATTAACAAAATATTTGTGGAATAAAACGAATTGATACGACCAAATCATTAAACAAGAAATTGGTAAAATGTTGCGTATTTTTTCAGGTTTGGAATATGACAAGTTCTACCGCTATTTTTAGATTAAAATAATGCACATTTGAAACATTTTCTTATAGAATTATAAAATTTGATATTTACAGATATATATATATATATATATATATATATATATATATATATATATTACATCGACAGAATTATTCCTGCTTCAGTTTCAAAATTTTCACCTCGGTATGACATTTTCATGGAATCGCTCTCCTATAAAGACCATGTAGTTCATTGTTATGTAAGATTTCTCCATTCACCTGTCTGTTCATCCCTTTTTGCTCCAAAAATTTTCCTAAGATATTTATTCTCAAATACCTGTAATCTCCTTTCCTCCCTCAAAGTAAGAGTCCATGTTTCGCACACATATAATATAACTGGTAGAATAATAGTTTTATATATTCTCAGTTTAACGTTTTTTGAAAGGAGTTTAGACATCAAAAGTCTCTGCAATGCATAATAGCACGCATTTCCAGAATTGAGCCTATGTTTAATATCTTTGTGCATCTCATTCCTATTTGTGATTATTGTTCCTCGGTATTTAAATTCAGCCACTTCCTCAAAATTTCCTTCATTTGTCATTAGCTGTCCATTTCCATTATATAATGCATTTCTACGTGTGACCATATATTTAGTTTTATTGATATTTACTTCTAGTCCTAATTCCTTAGTGTTACTCAATAATGTGTGCGTGTTGTCCTTTAGTATCTCCTCGCTATCGGCCAATAGTACTACATCATCAACATAAATTAACAGCTTATTAATACATCGAGTTGTAGGTCTTCCTCATTCTCTAAAGATTTGATGGCATAATGTAGTACAAAATTAAATAGTAGAGGAGATAGTGCATCGCCTTGCTTCAACCCATTCTGGATTTCAAAAGTGTCCGAAAAATGTTTCCCTACACGCACCCTACTCTTTGTGCCATTTAGACACATTCGTATAAGTCTAACTAACTTTTTAGGAATTCCGAACTCCAGCAGGATACTATATAACTTCTCCCTCTTAATTGAATCATATGCTTTTTTGAAGGCTACATATAGATGTACAGTACCACTATATTTTCCCATTTATTTTCTAAAATTTGTCTTATACTAAAAATCTTATCTGTTTTAGACCTGTTTCTTCTAAATGCACATTGATGGTCTCCTAGAATGCCATCAATATAGGGAGTAAGTCTGCTTACTAATATGTTTGTTATGATTTTGTACGAAGTTGAATGTAATGACAGAAACGCAAAATAAATAAATAAACCAAAGCTTATAATATCCATAAATGTAATACGTTTCAACTGTCCATATAGTCACTAACGTAATGTTAGTGCATTCATGACACATGAACTGATAATAATGTGCCTTCTGATGGATAAAACAAAACTATTCACTTAAGTAGGTATTATAAAAATTATAATGCGAAACAAGCAATACAAACATTATATGAGAAATGAAACCAAGTTCAAAACCATACTTTTTCGTTAAAAACCTCACTCTACACTACAATGTGCATTCTTAAATATTGTACGTAGTTTTTATTAATTTACAGCAGCTGTTCGAAATGTCTACCGAAATGATCACGAAAAACTGTATTGATTATATTTCAGTCACGGTCCAAAGAATATTCTAAATGTTTAACATATTAACATCACATTACTCTGTATAAAGTAGTCGGAGACCGTGGGTTCCTTATATAAAAGCATTAATCAATATATCTGAACAACTTGTGGAAGTTTGTCGATAGAAATCTGTTACACTCTGTACCATTATTTTTTATAAACACGCTGTTAATGTACATTATTGCACAACCAAGTCTCTCATTAACATTGTTGTTGTTCTGCCACTAATTAGTCAAAATCTATAGCATATATCAGGGGTCACCAATTAGATTTCATGGAGGTCCATTTTAAAAGTAGTAAATCAAGTCGACGCGACGTCCGGAACCACAGTTGATTAAACATACGAAGCTTTCATAAAGCAATTAATGTTATAAGGAAATTATTTAAACTATGTTATGGCTATGAATTACACAAATTAAACAAAACACATGGCAAATACTAAATGGATACAGCACAATAGTACACGGTTATTAATTCTAGTAATTATTAATAAGTTTATGATAAACTTAACATATGGTCAGAGTAATATTCATATATATCACTTCAAAAATTTCGTGTTTTTCACGATACCAAGTTTCAGACGGAATCCCGTATATCTTCAGTCAAATCTCCGACCATAAGCAGTACTGCCAGCCGAACCAACAATAATACTATAATGACATGACATTTAGTACAACTGTTTGTATTCGATGATCAACCGGTTTTAAACATTTGTATTAATTCGAAATTTAACCGGTCCGGAAACCAAAACACCAGAGTCCGGTCCGCCAATTGGTGACACCTGTCCTATATCGTGTTGCAGTAATTATTTACAATCGATCACAAACATTACAACATAATTTATTACGTAATTTTTACTAAGTCTGTAGATAGGTTGAAATTCGGTAATTGTAGAGTATTTTCATTAAAATAATAAGGTAGACTTAGATTACTTTTAGTTTCGCGTGTTCAGATGTATAATAGAATAGTATAGTCTATTACTGTACAAGTTTGGGAAGTGGTATTTACAGAATCGAGGAACAAAGTTCCGAGATTCTATAAAACACTTCACAAACGTGCGTTGTACATTATTTTTTTGCGCGATGGTGTTTTCAAAATAATAAATAATAGTAAAATAATAACATCTTTGTTGGAAATATGTGCGTTCATTATAAACAATTGATTAACGTTAACAGTGTGGGCAATGTTCATTAGTTGAAAGTATGGGAGGCCGTGACACCATAATTATTGATAAAATGGCCGCAAATATGTATTTATTGTTTTATATAGTTTCAAATAAAGTTCAGTTCACTTAAAATGCAGTGAGTTGTTTCTTATAATGTATATTAACACTATCTTTTGGGTATTTTTTGTTTGTACATTGTATGTTGTATACACAGAGGGCAGTGATTTCACTTCCCGCACGTGGGTTAAATGTAATATTACAGTATAGTTATTTAGGTTGGCAATCCCGAAATGTTGTTTTTAATGCCCCTAGTTTGTCCTTTTAGACATTTCTCGTGCTCTCTCCTGGCAATTGCGTAATTATAACTCACTTCTGAGATTGGCCTCCTGGAAGGCGGGGTTACGTTTCCCCGATGATATGATGAGTGATAATGATAGTGGTACGCCAGGAGACACCTTAATCTTAAACTTAATCTAAGATCAATATGAATGATCATGATTGCGATGGCCATATGATTTCGGGGACCGTTTGGGCCTTGACGTTTTCCTGACACTTGTCTTACATGTGAGGAAAGACCCCGATAAAAACCTCACCCAGAAAATCTGTCCCGACCGGGGATTGAACCCGGAACCCCTGCGTGACAAGGCAGCACACTAACTCGAGACCACAGCGGTGGACTCAACCCCGAAATGCAGGAAGTTGAACTTTCAACCATGGTCGCCATTGTTGTGAGTACGACAAACGCACTATCGCGCAAAAATATGTATAACAGTAGGGTAGATCCGTGTAATTTGGGCCGACGTGTAATTTGGGCTTTTTAAAATTTTGATATTTCCAAGTTTGTTCACCCAATGATTGTAACGGGATTAGCAAGGCAATTAGCAGTACTTCACCCCCTGAAACTTGATTTATTGTGTCCCTCGAGGTTTCGAGGCAACCAAGTGTGTATATTGTCCATTTTCACTAAAAGGTTTCAGTTCAAAGTGAAACAGTTTCTTGAAGCTAGTGGTTAAGTCAAGTGTGTGTATTTTTAGTTAAACTGCTGCAAATATTTCATAGTACGTTTTATTAATATTTCAGTATCGTATTACTATAATTTTTATGATACATATTTTTTTAATTAAATGATACATGGTGTGTAATTTGGGCCTCATGAGAGTGTGTAATTTGGGCCTCGTCTAGAGTTCGTACATAACTAAAATAATTGTATTATATTTATTTTTATTATTTGAATTACTTTACTACCAACTAAGTCACTGGCTCTATACGCTAACCAAGTCACAGTCTTTGTAAATAGTTACCAATTAGGATAATAACGATGATAATTTTTATAGGTTAGAACCCTCAAAAAAATTTTAGTATTTTAAAACAGAAAAAAAAAACTTTTTTTCTAATTGTATCATACATTATGAGGTAAAAATTATACTGAATTGTTAAACTAAAACGCTTAAAAAGTAGTATAAATATGATTACTTATTTATTTAGGTATGTGTAAGCAGTGTGTGTGTGTATGTGTGTGTGTGTGTGTGTAAAGTAAAAAGTAGATTATGAAATGCATTGAAATAAGGAAGGATGTAATTAACGTATTCCCTCGCGTATTTCACACATTTTACCATTTTTTATTATCTAAATCGTAGATGCCTGATTTATGCCAGGAAAGTTTCAGGGACATACGTATCTAAATCAGACTTGTCTTCATATCTTTACTCATAGAACATTTATCCTTATATATTTTGTCATGCTTTTGAAAACTATGCTATTCGGGGAAATAAGGACTGTACCGCGAGAAAGCCTGTCATTGGTCAATTCCTCTATAAAGTATCTGATAAAACCTGTGTATGGAATTCATTACAAAGATTTTTGGAATGATCTATTGTGATTTAATGCAAATGTACAAACTGTTAAAAAGTAAACAAACCAGATTAAAATATCGAAGAAGTCAGTTTTAAATATCTATACTTACTACACAATGAAAACAGAAGCGATAATACTGTATTTTGTAGCTAGAATTAAAAAAAACATTGTTAGTTGTGTCCGAAAAGAATCATTCATGTAATGCACTGCTGGTTCGAAAAATATTGTACAGTGAAACTAAAAGAGAAACAAAATAATCGACAAATCGACAGCATACCATTCATCTGAAACACAATATCAGTATGAAATCTGCGATAAATACGAAAAGATCCACGTGTCCAAGGCAGCCATTCAAGATGCACCAAAGTTTTTTTGTGGCGCACACGTTGAAAACTATTATATCCATCCATAGTAATTCTGCCCGAGGTCAGGTCTTACACTACTTTTTTCATGCTATGCTTTGCAGCTTTACTAGGGAATTATAGGTGTGGTAGCTTCCCGTTGCTTTCCACGCCGGTGAAGGATGATAATGATAATGATGATGATGACCGGATGATTTTGGGAGACATTTGTCTTACAGGTGAGGAAAAACCCCGAAAAAACCCTCACTCAGGAGCCTATCCCGACCGGGAATCGAACCCGGGCTCGTTGCGTGACAAGGCAGCACGCTACATCGAGACCACAGCGGTGGACTAACCATTATATATACTACAGTTAATGTAATTATGACGAAACGATCTATTGTGTTAGAGTTATAATCAGAACTCCAAAACTCTATGGCGCGACAGGACTAGAAGAGACTGCAGGGAAATAGTACCAAGATGTGAAGTTACGAACAAATTAATTTAGTTTGTTTATAATGAACGCACGTATTTCCAACAAATATGTTATTATGTTACTACTATTTATTATTTGGAAAATGCCATCGCGCAAAAAAATAATATACAACGCACATTTGTGAAGTGTTTTACAGAATCTCGGAAATTAAGAACCTCGCTATCGCTCGATTTTTAAATATTTTCCTCGATTCTGTAAATACCACTTCCCCAACCTTGCATCGTAATATACTGAACTTACGAGCCCTTCTTATTACTGTTCACAGCTATCCAACCTTAAATTCAATTATTATTAGTTAATAAATCAATTATCTCAAAACGTTTATGACAAAGCAAATCGACTTAAAAGCTAACAGAAATAATTTACGATCTTATATTTTAGCTTTTTTTCAATTGAATGTCCACTTCATTAAATTTTCCATGAGATACCATAAAAATTCATATCTCCTAAATATTTATTTCCATTTATTTACTGTCAACATCTGTAATCACACACTGAATTCAAAGGGAATGTTCATATTTTTTAAATAAAAAGCTCTACCTTATCAAACAATAACTATTTTTTTAAATCTTGGACATGTTGAGCTTTGAAAAAAAATCATTTGTACTTTCCGTTTAGGTTAGCTCATTATTTAGGTCATAATTTGGGTATGTTTTATATTACTTACATTTACACGATACGTAGGAAATACGATAGTTAAATTTTCCGGTTGAAAAGCTGAGAACAGTTACAACTATTATAAGTGCGGCATTCATAGTTTCTTCATAGTATTAACGTAAAAAGTATTGATTTCTTATTCAAGTGCTCCATATTTACCTGAGTGGTGAACAATAAATATAGAATCGGTATAAAACAGTTTATCAACATCAGTTGATATTTTTGCTTTTTCCTCAAACGTAATACTTTTTTGCACATCGCAATTCATAGAGGTTGTGCTAATAACCATAACCAGATATGGTAATATTTCATACATTTAGTCACAGAAACAACACAAATCTGCATAAAATAACTAAATTTTTCACCAATAATGTATATTGACATTAACCTTTACAATATGGTTAAAATAATCAAACTATTATTTATTATTAATGTAATTATTTGATATTTTAAGATATTTTCGTGAAAGTGCCTAAAATAGTATATAAATGCTTCCTGTAGCTGAAGAGAATAAACTAAAATTATTTTAATGCCGTGCTGACATTGTTGAAGAACAAGAAGGAATTTCCTGGTCTTGTGCGCATGCTCCGGATTTTTTAATTAAACAGTTAATGTAGTTTATACGAGAAATCGAATACATTTATAAGAAAAGAAAGTGATTTTCTTTTGTAAATCCACGATACGTTGATATATTTCTATAATAATTGATTCACGTTAGAACTATAATATGTCTCTGCGTGTACAATGCAATATCAGTCTTCATCCAGAATCTTAACACAGACGAAATTATTAAGTAGGCTACTACCTAATTGGCACTATTGAACCGTAGGTCCAGGCCGGGCGGACATAAGCTCTCCACACATCCCTATCCTGAGCTAATGTTTTCCAATCATCCCTTGTACATTCTATTTTCCTCAAATCATTATTAATGTTATTCTCACGCCTCATTTCTGATCTACCAACTGGGCGTTTTCATTCGGTTTTCCTACAAGAATATTCTATGCACATCTTTCATTCCCCATTCATGCCACATGTCCTGTCTATCTCAGTCTGACTTAATTATTCTTATTATATCTGGCTTCTTATAAAGACCATGTAGATGTCTGTTATGCAGCCTTCTCCATTCGCCTGCCTGTTCATCTATCATTGGTCCAAAATGTTTCCTAAGAACTTTATTCTCAAATACTCGTAATCTCCTCTCCTCCCGTAAAGTAAGAGTTCATGTTTCGCATCCATATAATATAACTGGGAGAATGCCGGAACTGTTTTAGGCCTATATATTTTCAACTTGTTTTTTGATAGGAGTTGGGACGTCAAAGTGTCTGCAATGCATAAAATCACGTATTTCCAGAATGGAGCCTATGTCAAAGTGTCTGCAATGCATAAAATCACGTATTCCCAGATGGAGCCTATGTTTAATTTCCTTCTGCATCTCATTCCTATTTGTGATTATTGTACTTGAATTCAGCCACTTCCTCAACATTTCCCTCATTTGTCATTAGCTATCCATTTCCATTAGGCTATATAATGTATTTATATGTGTAGAAATATATTTAGTTTTATTGATGCTAACTTTCAGCCCCAATTTCTTATTTTTATTCAATAGAGTGTGATATATATCTATTACATTTATAGCCTTATTGATAATATGATGGGACGTTAATATTATTGGTATTATTCTACCCCTTATTATGTATAATAGGTTTTATACAGTGTGTTTTGATAAGAGATTCTTAAATTATAAGGTGTTTCAAAAGTGATGATCCAAACTGTAAGGATGGGAAGTAAATGCGAAGAGAAAGAAAAAGTGTCCAGCAATAATGTGCAAATTACCCGATTAAGAAATAATGTAATTTTTCTCATCGAATACTAAGTATGAATTCCAACAAAAAGCTTTCACAATTTTGTTTAATTGCTCATCATGAGACTAGAATAGTATTCAAGTGCAAACAGAAACATTCCAGAAAATCTTTAATAAACATTGATCTACAAATTATTTGAACATAAGTAAGATATTCATCACTAAAGAACCATCGCATAGGTTGGTATCTCAACTGTAGAGTTTTCGAATCGACTTCAGGTGTGTTTACGCGAGTACAATAACTCCCCTTCCTTTCTGGTCGTTGATATTTTTAAATTAGTGCTCAATATTTAACGAGCCCCAACCGGCAAAAAATAGTAGAGTTAAAACTCGACAATAGGCCTACATATCTAACTATGATAAACATATTATGTGCTTAGCATGAATTCGTGGACATGTAGGAAATAAAGGAAATGAGTGAACCGATGAACTTGTTAAGATTGCTGCATCATCTGATAACGAATTCGAAAATATAGGACGCCCTATTTCTTATGTGAAGAAACGGCTGAAAATTGAACTCCTAAATAATTGGTCTACTCTTTGGGCAAGTAGTGTCAATGATGCAGTAACACAAAAGTTGCATATTCCAACAGTTCAAGACAGATTATCATAAGTAATGCCACGAGCGATTTCCAATTTATCTAGAGAATTTGGAAATCAAGAGTGGTATTTGTTAGGACCATTTAACGAATAAAATTAAGCAGTTTACTCACAAATCATTATTTAAATACAGTTATTATAAAATATGTATATATTTAATGTAAACGGCGATGTTTGAAAACAAACGAGAAAAGATTTTACGCTTCATTAGTTTCTTTTGTTCGTCACTGCAACCAGGTCATATTATTTATTGCCAAAGGTACGCAATATTGTATGAATGCACTCTAGTGAAAAAAAAAAATGAAACACATCAAACTGTATATTAATTCATTTCTGATGTCCTATAATGTAAATATGACAATTATATTTTTCTGGAATGTTATTATTGGGAAAAATACATTTAAGAAAGTGCAAACAGTGTTTTTTTTTTGGTATAATCAATTGCTACAAATGTTTTTATATTAACTCCCGCATGAGCTATGTGTTGACATTCATGCACTATATATACAATCTGGTAGCCGCATTTCTTAGAGAGTCAGTCACTGCAAAATAATGCTATGACCTATTCAGAATGTTAAAAAGGAGGTATTTTCTTTATAATGATAAACTTTATTTGGTAAATTCTAGGCGAAACACGACTGTGATTGGTTGTAAATAAAAAATAACTGAAATATCATTGGTCATTGACTCCCATTTGGGGCATGAGTTAAATAGTCAGTGAAACATTATGAACACAATTCATGTCTGGACATGGAAAATTGAAATATTACCTAAAAAGTTTTATATTCCATCTCAAAATGGATATATCTGCTCCTGTGTTTATTATGAACAAACTGTTGAACATCTTATTTTAGACTGTCCATCTCATGGATATAAGCGTTGTATTATCGATATTCATTTAACTGAATGTAATCAAGTATTACGTCATACAATTATTGGTATTTTAAAACGTAAATGTTGTTACACAGCATTTAAAATATTTCAAAATGCTATTTTTACCGCATTTTAATTCGTCTTATCACTACTTTATAAGTTGTAATTTCTTTTCTTCTTGTTTCGTTCATTTGTTATTTTTGTTTTATTTATATTTTGTAATTATGTGGATCTTCAATTTTCTTTTATAATTATGTAAGTATAGCCCTAACATACTTACATACTTACTCACTGGCACTATCGAACCCGTAGGTTCATGGCCGCGCGGACATAAGCTCTCCATACATCCCTATCCTGAGCTAATGCTTTCCAATCATTCCCTGTATAGTCTACTTCCCTCAAATCATAGTTAATGTTGTTCTCCCACCTCATTCTTGGTCTACCAACTGGGCGTTTTCTCTCTGGCTTTCCTACAAGAAGCTTCCATGCAAGTATTTCATTCCCCATACGCCCTAAGAACTTTATTCTCAAATACTCGTAATTTCAATTCCTCCCTTAAAGTAAGAGTCCACGTTTCGCATCCATATAATATAACTGCTAGAATAATAGTTTCATATATTTTCAGTTTAAAGTTTTTTGAAAAGTCTCTGTAATGCATAATAGCACACATTTCCAGAATTGAGCCTATGTTTAATATCTTTGTGCATCTCATTCCTATTTGTGATTATTTTTCCTAGGTATTTGAATTCAGCCACTTCCTCAAAATGTCCCTCATTTGTCATTAGCTGTCCATTTCCATTATATAATGTATATCTACGTGTGACCACATACTTAGTTTTATTGATATTTACTTCAAGTCCTAATTCCTTAGTGTTACTCAATAGTGTGTGCGTGTTGTCCCTTAGTATCTACTCCTATCGGCCAATAGTACTACATCATCATAAGTAATGCCACGAGTGATTTCCAAATTATCAGTAAATTCACGACTCACGAAGTGAGGAGTGAATCTATCTAGAGAATTTGGAAATCAACAGTGGCATTTGTTAGGACTATTTAACGACTCACAAATCATTATTTAACTATAGTTATTTTAAAATATTTATATATTTAATTTAAACGGCGATGTTTATCACTGCAACCAGATCATACTATTTATTGCCAAAGGAACGCAATTTTGTAAGAATGCTCTCTAGTGGAGAAAAAATGAAACACATCAAACTGTATATTAATTCATTTCTGATCATTTCTGATGTCGTATGATGTAAATATGACAATTATATTTTTATGGATTATTACCTGGGGAAAAATACATTTAAGAAAGTGCAAACAGTGGTTTATTTTTTTGGTGGTATAATAAATTGCTACAAATGTTTTTATATTAACTCCTGCAAGCGCTATGTGTTGACATCTATGCACTATATATACAATCTGGTAGTCGCATTCCTTATAGACCCAGTCACTGCAAAATAATGGTCAGACCTGTTCAGAATATTAAAAAGGAGGAGCTTTCTTTAATATGGTAAATATAACACTGATAAATACTTCGTGAAACACGACTCTGATTGGTTGTAAAACAGAAATCATTGAAACGTGATTGATCATTTACTCCCATTTGGGGCATGAGTTAAATAGTCAGCATAAACTAACGGCTTATTAGTGCCATTGAGTTGTAGGCTTTCTTCATCCTCTAAAGATTTGATGGCATGCTCTAATACAAAATTAAATTGTAGAGGACATAGTGCATCTCCTTGCTTCAACCCATTCTGGATTTCAAAAGTGTCCGAAAACTGCTTGCCTACACGCACCCTATTCTTTGTGCCGTTTAGACACATTCGTATAAGTCTAACTAACTTTTTAGGAATTCCGAACTCCAGCAGGATACTATATAAATTCTTTCTCTTAATTGAATCATATGCTTTATTGAAGTCTACATATAGTTGATGTACAGTGCCATTATATTCCCATTTCTTTTCTAAAATTTGTCTTATACTAAAAATCTGATCTGTTTTATACCTATTTCTTCTAAATGCACATTGATGATCTCCTAGAATGCCATCAATATAAGGAGTAAGTCTGCTTACTAATATATTTGTTAGAATTTTGTACGAAGTTGAAAGTAATGAGATGCCCTTGTAGTTGTTGCAATCAGTTTTATCTCCTTTCTTATAAATTGGTACGATAATCGATCCTTTCCAATAATCTGGAAGAGCTTCTTTTCCCCAAATCATACTAAGCAACCGGCGTATTTTGTCAATCAATTTTTCTCCCCCTGATTTTATCAGTTCTGCTGGGATCTCATCTGAACATGATGATTTATACATCTTCAATTTTTCTATCGCCATTTGAACCTCTAATACACTTGGTTCTGGGACTAGCATTTCTGCTGTCTCTAAATTATGCTCTTCAATGTCCTGTTCTGTATGTATATTTAATAGCTGATTAAAGTAAGTTTTCCATCTATTTAATATACTCCTGGAATCTGCAATAATTTCCCCAATTTCATTCCGAATTATGTTTGTTCTAGCCTGAAACCCTTTCTTCTCTATCCTAATCTCCTGATATAATTATCTAATGTTCCTATTTTTGGCATTCATTTCAAGATCATTATTCTTCTCTCTCAGATATTCCCTCTTTTTACTCTTTAGTAGTCTTTTGGTTTCCCGTCTAATATGCCTACTACCCAATTGCTCTAAATTTACCTCATTTGGCTCGTGTAAAAATTTCATTTTTGCTAGCTTTCTTTTCTTTAAGCCCTAACATACATTTGTAAAATAGGGCTCCAAATATTGGAGATTTAAAAATAAATAAATAAATACCGTAACCGGTTGTTATCCCACACAGTGGAACATTGACTTCCTTCGTTTGTGGATGATATACTAACTAATGCCGTGTCATTCCGCGTACACTCGCTTCACATCAGTCTGTGGCGTGGGTGTGGAACTGCTATTACCCTTAAGTAAACTGGGTAAGTTCTTCTTGTTCCTGACTATAGGTTACATGATTACTATCTACGTCCGTGCGATGTAGCAACAGGTAACAGTGCTGCTATGCTTGGAGGTTAAGGTTCCGCTGTGTCGTATAAAAATGTCCTTACCCACATCCACTGGAATTATTTATCTTCATATTTTCTTCTTATCTACTCAGTTTGAGTAATATATATTGAAACACACTTTATAAATGGGATAATACGCAGTAACTTCCTCTGTGATGTTAGGGTTAGTGTATCGGACTGGAATCTCGGGGTGTGGGGTCTGTACTAAATTTTCTTTCAGTATAGGATCTGGAAAAGTGTTCACTCAGCCTCATGAGAACAAATGAGAATAGATGTTATATGAGAAGTACCGAAATACTGTTAAGAATACTGAAACTGAAGTTTTGATACTGCAAATTGGAGTTGTACTGTATTTGTTGTCAAATACATCTTTATTGCATACATCTTTTTTATCATTTTATTATTTCTTGTTATAGCATCTTAATCCGAAATTGTAATTCCACGACATTTTCTGTGGGTTATTTTTGTATCTGGTCGGTACATTTGGAGTTACCTCGCCCTAGAGATAATCTGCATCTTTGATTGGACTCTCGTTCAGACACATCATCATCAACTTAAGACGTTGATTTATCTGACGTCATTAGAACTGTTGCTTCCATCCAAGTCTCGGAAGACTTTTTCCGGCCACCCGCACCGCCTCAATTGCAACGCTTAACGACTTGATTTGTTAAAGGGTGCAATTAAATTAAATAATACAAAATATAAAGTAAACCCATTGAAGGTATTAGAATATCCTCAGGATCGTAGGAGGTTAAGGTTCCCAAATTTCTAGACAATTGTCAGCTCTATGTGACGACCGTCTTTACCCCCAAATATATCTCTGGTATATATTTACGTAAGAGGTTGAGTCAGCCCCACGATCTGTTTAGATAATTTTACAAATTCTGATCCCATCGGAATCCGAGATCTTCCGGCTTGTGATGTATTGCTAATCCTCGCTACGACGTATTCCATTGCTACTACTACTATCAGGTCTATTGCTATACTGCTGTTGAAATAAAGGCATTGAAGTAACAGTAGGTCTGGCATATTTTGTAAGAAAAAATTAAAATCTGTGGATATATATAATTTCTGACTTAATACGAGTATCATGAGAAAAGGAACGACTAAAAAAACTTCGTTACACAAGATTCAATGTAAAAAATTGCTCAATATATTGTTGAGAGTTGTGGAGCAGAGTGTGTTAGAGACCTTCAACCTACAGTGAAGTGACAGTGTTAATTAACAATTTTAATCGATATACAGTACGAAGTGTTAAATACCGAATGATACTACTACATTTATCATCATCCAGGGATTAAGTCTGTTGGCTCGTTCCGGTTTCACGAACGCTAGAATTGTTAAAATTGTTCAGACCATCTTCTGTGTGGGCGTCCAACATTTCTCCTTCCGTATGGTTTATAATTTACCAATAAATTTAAATACATTTATTTATTTATTGTCTAATGCCATCAGGTTGTCTAATATGACATTTCTGGTTTCTTTCCCTGGCATTGGCGGAATTGTAATCCATTTCTGGAATGCGGAGTTACGTTCCCCGATGATATGATGGTGACAAAATGATAATGAAGAGCCAGGAGAGTTCTTAACCTGAACTTAACCTAAATTCCAGACCATGGATAACCACAGGAATAGTTCCCTTTAAGGGAAAATTCCCAAGGTTTGACCGGGAATCGAACCCGGGACCTCATGAACTGTAGTCATAACGCTGGCCACTAGCCTATGAGGCTGGTATACTGCTTCATTTATGTCTGTACTACTGCACTGCTTTTACTAACGCAGTAAGTCAAATATATTGTAGATTAATAACAGATAATTAATCAACTCGAAATGCAATTAGGAATCGTATTGCACAAGTAATTTGCTGATGTAATAATGCATAACGAAAATGCGTAGAGTGCCAAAATAAAAACCTAATTATTAACAATTAATAGATTCACATAATGATGTCAAATACATAAAGATAAATAATCGTTCCAGCAACATATTTAGGCAAAGAAAGGTAAACTGTAAATCATTTATAAAGTAAAATTTGCGTGATCACTCTCTTCACACGTAGGCCTATTTACTGCAATACACTGCGGGATAAAGTACTAATCAATTAAAAAAAAGTAAATAATGTCTGTGCTCACAAACATTGTCACGAACATTATATTATCGACCGTTAAAATACACATGACCTAGGAACATGGAATGTTAGGACTTTATACAATAGCGGGGCACTAGAGATATTAACGCGGGAATTAGATAAATCGCCCTTGGATATAGTCGCTTTACAGGAAGTTAGATGGCCAGGAGAAGGTAGTCAGGAATCAGGAAGCTTTGCAGTATACTACGGGGGTGCAGAAAAACCTGCATTTGGAACGGGTTTTTTAGTCAGGAGGAGGATCCTTTCCGCTATCCGAGATATTAAGTTTGTTAGTGATAGGATAGCATACATAATTCTAAAGGGTAAACGACATGATTTTATAATTGTAAATGTACATGCCCCCACAGAAGATAAAGATGACAAGATCAAGGATGAGTTCTATGAAGAATTAGATTGCTTATTTGATAGCCTTTCACGATATCATATGAAAATTGTCTTAGGAGATTTTAATGCAAAAGTGGGACGGAAAGATATATTCAAACCAACAATAGGAAAATTCAGTCTTCATGAAGATAGTAACGACAACGGGGTTAGATTAGTCACCTTTGCTACATCAAAGAATCTTATTGTTAAGAGCACAACATTTCAACATAAGGATATTCATAAATACACCTGGACGTCCCCAGATGGAGAAACTCGGAACCAGATAGATCACGTATTAGTAGCACCATCGATGGTAGATCAGTTAGAGGGACATACTGCAATTCGGATCATCATCTGATCAGAGTGAAAATCAGACAACGGCTATCGCTTATGAGAGGAACAAACGCTAAAGATGATTCAGTAAAATGTGAATTAAAAAACTTGAAAAATGATGAAATGCGGCAAGAATACCAAATCAAAATTGCTAATAGTTTTGAAGTACTGGAATCTTCAGATGACAATGTGGCAAACAAAGATGAAACTGGCATAAATAAAGAATGGGAGGCTATAAGAGATACTATTAAATTGTCAGCATCAGAAAGCATTGGTTGTTTAAAAAAGAGGCAAAACAAGAAATGGTTTGATGAGGAATGTGCCGGCATTGTAAAGAAAAGAAAGCTAGCAAAAATGAAATGGTTACATGAGCCAAATGAGGTAAATTTAGAGAAATTGGTAGTATTAGACGGGAAACCACCAAGTTACTAAAGAGCAAAAAGAGGGCATATTTGAGAGAGAAGATTAATGATCTTGAATTAAACGCAAAAAATAGGAACATTAGAGAATTATATCAGGTAATTAGTATAGAGAAGAAAGGGTTTCAGGCTAGGACAAACATAATTCGGAATGAAAATGGGGATATGATTGCAGATTCCAAGAGTATATTAAATAGATGGAAAAGTTACTATAATCAGCTATTAAATGTACATACAGAACAGGAAATTGAGGAGGATAATTTACAGACAGCAGAAATGCTAGTCGCAGAACCAAGTGCATTAGAGGTTGAAATGGCAATTGAAAAATTGAAGATGTATAAAGCGTCAGGTTCAGATGAGATCCCTGCAGAACTGATAAAATCAGGGGGAGAAAAATTGACGGGCAAGTTACCCTGATTGCTTAGTATGATTTGGCAAAAAGAAGCTCTTCCAGATGAATGGAAGGAATCAATTATCGTACCAATTTATAAGAAAGGAGATAAAACTGATTGCAACAACTACAGGGGCATCTCATTACTTTCAACTTCGTACAAAATTCTAACAAATATATTAGTAAGCAGATTCACTCCCTATTTTGATGACATTCTATGAGATCATCAATGTGGATTTAGAAGAAACAGGTCTACAACATATCCGATTTTTAGTATAAGAAGATTTTAGAAAAGAAATGGGAATATAATGGGACTGTACATCAACTATATGTAGACTACAAAAAAGCATATGGTTCAATTAAGGGGGAGAAGTTATGTAGTATCTTGCTGGAGTTCGGAATTCCTAAAAAGTTAGTTAGACTTATACGAATGTGTCTAAATGGCACAAAGAGTGAGGTGCGTGTAGGCAAACAGTTTTCGGACACTTTTGAAATCCAGAATGGGTTGAAGCAAGGAGATGCACTATCTCCTCTACTATTTAATTTTGTACTACAGCACGCCATTAAATCTTTAGAGAATGAGGAAGGCTTACAACTCAATGGTATAAATAAGCTGTTAGTTTATGCTGACGATGTAGTACTACTGACCGATAGCGAGGAGATACTAAAGGACAACGTGCACACACTATTGAGTAACACTAAGAAATTAGGACTGGAAGTAAATATCAATAAAACTAAATATATGGTCACACGTAGAAATTCATTATGTAATGGAAATGGACAGCTAATGACAAACGAGGGAAATTTTGAGGAAGTGGCTGAATTCAAATACCTAGGAACAATAATCACAAATAGGAATGAGATGCACAAAGAAATTAAACTTAGGCTCAATTCTGGAAATGCGTGCTATTATGCATTGCAGAGACTGTTGATGTCCCAACGCCTTTCAAAAATCATTAAACTGAAAATATATAAAACTATTATTCCACCAGTTATATTGTATGGGTGCGAAACATGGACTCTTACTTTAAGGGAGGAAAGGAGATTACAGGTATTTGAGTATAAAGTACATAGGAAACTTTTGGACCAAAGAGAGATGAACAGACAGGTGAATGGAGAAGATTTACATAACAATGAACTACATGGTCTTGATAGGAAGCCAGATATAATAAGAACAGTTAAGTCTCGTAGACTGCGATAGGCAGGACACGTTGCACGTATGGGGAATGAAAGACTTGCATGGAAGCTTCTTGTAGGAAAGCTAGAGGGAAAATGCCCACTTTGTAGACCAAGAATGAGGTGGGAGAATAACATTAACTATGATTTGAGGGAAGTAGATTATACAGGGAATGATTGGAAAGCATTAGCACAGGATAGAGATGTATGGAGAGCTTATGTCCGCGCGGCCATGAGCCTACGGGTTCGATAGCGCCTGTGAGTAAGTAAAATACACATGAATTAATTATCATATTTGACTAAACAGCCTGGTGTGGACTCTGGTCTCCTCTAGCAAACATCACCTCTGTCCTTACCAATTAATTTCAAACTTCTGCACACCTCTCCTCTCTCCATTGCGCGACAAGCCTGGAAGGTATTATGTCTACCAACTGGCTGCTGGCCTCACATCCACATATGTTAATCACGAAGGTAGACAATCATCCAGCCAGTATCGGCGTTACATGTGGTCAGCATTTCGAGTCCCCAGCTGATATAGCTGGTTTTCTCGACCTAGAGCAGCTACATATTTCAGCTACCCAAATGCCTCAAGATGCTGGGTGGGCACCGGTCCCATACTGGACGAAATGCCATGAGAAAATTTCTCCCCCGTGGGGACCAGAACCAACGGAAGTCCCGTAGCTCTCCGCCAATGCAGCTTACCTTAATCACTCGGCTTCGGCGCGGGACGAACTTCTGCATACCACCTTTCTTAATTCATACTCCATTATATACAGTCCACCGCTGTGGTCTCGAGGTAGCGTGCTGCCTTTCACGCAGCGGGCCCGGGTTCGTTCCCCGGTCAGGGTAGTTTTTCTGGGTGAGGTTTTATCGGGGTTTTCCTCACCTGTAAGACACTTTAAGGTCCAATCGGTCCCCGAAATAATATGGCCATCATCAACATCATTCTTAAAATTATCATCATCATTCTTTACCGATGTGGAAAGCAACGGGAAGCTACCACACCTACAATTCCCTAGTAAAGCTGCAAGCATAGCATGAAAATGCTATGATTGCAGTGAAGGACTTATCTTCGGGCAGAATTACCATGGGTATAAATATCCATGAAATTTGTATATAGCTAAATCTATGTGCTGACAACTTCAAATTTAAAATATTAAAATAGATGATGCAGTATTATTAGGCGACAGTGAGGAGATATTAAGGCACTGGTATAAACCAGGCAACATCAGTTATTGAGATTTGCTTATTGCTCTAATGAAATGCCTGGATCTTCTTTTGCTCTTTGCAGGTATAATCTTGTGAGAAATCAACATGTGTGACTGCTTCATTTACTGCAACGTTTTCCCCAGCACATTCAAATGATCCTGTGCACCAGGATTTTAATGTATTATTTTCTTAGGACAACCCTTGTCGTCTTTCCTCATTGTGTGTCCTGCCCATCTAAAGCCATTCATTTAAATGAAGTTAATTATGATACTTTGGTCCAACATTAAATTTTATATATAATTAATCTCCTCAAAACTCAATGGTATTAACTGGATTAGTTATTCTAAGTAAAATAAAAGTAAAGTAAAGTAATCCCACTACAGGCCTCGGGAGGCCCTTGGGGTAGTGGGAGGTTAAGGCTCCCACTTTTCCTAGACAATCGGCACTTGATGTCAGCCGGGTTGTCAGCCCTGCGTGACGGCCGCCTTTACCCCCAGAACAAGTCGTCTGGTACTCATTTCCGTTAGAGACTGAGTCGACCCCAGGGCCATAGTGCCGCCACAAGGTTTGGGTCAGTTTAAAAATCCTGACCCCACCGGGACTTGAACCCTTGACCTTCCGGCTTTTAGCGCAGTGCCTTAACCACTAGGCTACGGCTGCCTTGTCTTGTCTTGTTTGTGACGATGACTTGCACCGTCCGGTGTGCTGCATACTGTTACCCAAGGGGTATAACTTGGCAGCAAATTCCTATGTGGCTATCAAGTAGGGGTTGTGGATTATATAACCTCAATCTTAGGTGACAATATGTTTTACCTAACAGATTTAGGTTAGAATAATAGTGGAAACCACCACACTAGAAAAAAGGGCATCATAAACTACGCCACCAGCAAGCAGAGAGTCTGAAAGCCGGTCAGCGTAGAGTGAGCCACACTTTTTAAAAACGAGTAGCCTCGCCCTATTATGTAGATGGTCTGTCCTTTGGTGGTTAATCTGCGAAACACAGTTTAACCACTCGGCCCATGAAGAGAAAACGCTCCATGGGACTAGACAGTTCAGCCAACAAGGGCTGAACATCCCGGAGTATTTCCTCTCCACGAACGCTTAAATTTTCTGTTGGCGATAGTTGGCCCTTTGTTTCAGCAGTGCTGTTCTCTTTAAATGGTCTGGAAGCAGTGCCAGTTTGTAAGGTTTGAGTGAAGGAAACTCTAGGATCAACCTTCACAGAAGGGAAGGTCTTTCTTTGAGTTGTATTTACAGTAGGATGAGGGATAGGCTCACATTCGGATGGTTTCACTTTTCGGTTATTGATGGGTTTAGCTACCCTGCTATAAGCTTCAAGAGCTGCCTTAAAAGCAGGGCAGCCTCTATAGGAAGCCGGGTGACCGGACTTCTTGCAATTTGCACACTTGAGCAAATTTGTGTCTCTCTGTGCTTGGACTTTTAGAGTACAATCCTTGTGCCCATGAGACCCAGCGCAGATTACACAGCGAGGAGCCCGATTGCAGGAGGAAATGTATGGTTGAATGACTGGCACTTGTAGCACTGCTTATAAGCCCAACCCTAGGTCTGTAAGATTCTATGGCCACTACTGTATATAAGAGACACTTCAGTTCAAAAATTTTCAACGTTTCATCATTGCGTTCCAATTCCGAAATGTAAATGGGAAGTGGTTTGACCAAATTGTTCTCCGTTTTTGTAATCTACTTAACAGGTTTAATGGGAAAACCTAACGCAAAGAGTTCCTCTTTAATTTCTTCAGGGGCTATACCTGAAGGTAATATATTTAATACTGCCTAGAGAGGAAGATCTCTTTTTAGCTGGAATGTATAATATTCCCTATTCAGGGAAGTAAAATACTCCTTCAGCTTAAAGAAATCTTCCAGTGAAGTAGCATAGTACCGTATTCCCTCAGGAATACTGACACATTTTAGTTGTCCACTAAGTAGCAATCTCAACTCTTTATTCATACGGAACAAATTCCCATGGCCAATGATAGTGATTGGCGGGGTCTTTGTTCCTTGCGGGCAGTATTTCGTGAAGGCACTGCGCTCTGCGTGGTCATAGAAGGGCCAACAGGATGAGGAGGAACCATCTCTAAGGATGTTCCTGCAGTTTGATTTTGAAGTGCAGTTAATACTGAACATGTATTATTTGTTGGAACTGCTGGAACCTCAGTTCGTGATTTATGCGGCTCTGTGGATCGGTTTGATTGATCTTTAGATTTAGACATATTAGTGAGTTTGCCCAATTGTATGGGTTCTTTCACTTTTGAAGAATCAGTTTTTGTTTTTTTGACTTCTGGAGCCGGTACTTTTTCTTTGTCTTTTTTCTTTTTACTTTTACGTTTCGTAGCAGATTTTCCACTAGCAGTTGACTGGTCATCAGTGAGCATTTGCTCATCAGTGAGCATCTGCTCACTGGTGGCTATTCCTTGACCAGTTGAGGGTATTTCCCCTGTATTTTGCTTAGATCTATCATCTTTTGTGGTTTCAGTTTCAGAAGTCATAGTATCAAAGGTTTTCATATAAATAAACGAGGTTGTTTGAACTTCCATTAAATCGCCTTTCAACTCTCGAAGCTTCAAAAGTTGGACGACCTGGTTCATTTTCATTGATCAATTGATTTAACCGATCCAGAGCGCAAGCCGTGAAATCACGAGATTCGTCAGACCTCTCATAATCTTCATAGGTAGCCATGAAATTAGCTATCAGAAGGAATGTTCCACTAAGAGTGCGGAGTAATTCCTCCAATTCGGGATCTTTATTATATCCATATTTATGAACATACTTTTCAAATTTATCCGCGGAGTCTTCCCAGAGTGTGAGAGGTCCGATATCCTCAATATCTAGGTCAAAAGACCTGTTAGACTTCGGCATAGCAGCCATCGTGCTTGGTAAAACCAACACTTAGTTCAGGTTACTATACACAAATACACTAAACACTTGTCACCACACGTTAAGATTATATATAGCAGAATAATAATAATTGTATCACACCTCCACCTACCTGATATTACTTCACTAGGATTTTATTAAGGAAAAAAACACAAAAAACACCACGTGTTAGGGCCAACGCCCTAACAAGGAATTTGCTTGCCACTTGAGAAATCGCGTTTATGACTGGCCGGTACGATTTACTGAAAAAACTATAGTAGCCAATCACAGCACACGAAGACTACAAGCCACCATCAATTTATTGATTTTTCCCTTGCAGCACTACGAAAACGTAGATGCCATGGTAGACTGCTAAGCAGACGATCAATGTTGCCGTGATCCACACCAGTACGTAATTATCATGAACAAAATGTAGCATGATGTTCTCAGTACGAAGTCTGATCTCAGTATGTACGCTACGGCGTGCCCCAGAATCAGTTATTCTTCGAAACATTTTATCTTCATCATATAACTCACGAAGGTAATTTTATTGCCATTAATCCACCATAGAGCCTAAAACATGTGTTGACAACTTCAAATTTAAAAGAAGATTAAACTTTTACTGTATCAGTTTTCCATTTAAGGTTATTTAGTTATATTCTTTGTGTCTTTCTTATTTTCACTTAATTCCTCTAATATTCTGATTAGAATTCACGGAACTGTGGTGGAATAAATTTGCACATGTGCAATAGTTGTTGTTCTGCACTGCTACTCATCACTTGACTAACTGCTTCTGCCATTTTGTTACAGCTAGATCAAGCCATACTGTTGATCCGATTGTGATGGGGCTTTTTGCAAAATGTTCAGGAGATTCGCGGGATGAACATAGGCTATAAGAGAGTTATGGTGCTCAACTCCGGCACCCTTAAAAATCGCCCTTTGTTGTGGAAAACGTGAAGAAAGTAGATCTCTGGACTCTTAAATGGCTTACGCTGCCTAAACCATAACAAATACACATAATTAATCTACACAGAATTGAATATCTCAAAAAGCTCTACAAATAAAGTCCGCGACAGCATATGTTTAACTCTTACGGATAACTCACAATAACCATTTTTGTTTTTCATTGATGCCAAGAAGATCGAGACAAGTACGTAGATTCCTGATCAAGCGCCTATTCTTTACGGATAACTCACAATAACGAATTTTGTCTTTTACCTCATTTGTGCCAATAAGATCGAAATAAGTAGATTCCCGGGCAACACCGGGTAATCAGCACGGGGAATCTTAAAATAATTACAATATACATTTATTTCACTTATTCAACTAATCATAAGAAATACATTAATTTTTGTCTTTCAGCTCATTTTATGCCAATAATATCGGGATGAGTAAATTCCCGGACAACGCCGGGTAAACAGCACGGGGTATCTAAAAAAATATATATTTATAATTATTTTTCCTTTTACTTATTCAAACATAAAATCACATTACTTTTAATTTATTTAGGCGTAACAATACATGCCGGGTATCAGGTAGTTTTAAATAAAAATCGCAATATAAGCTTTACTAGCTATAATAGTAGTCTTAAAATCTCATTAAAATCATATTGTAGGCCTACAGAAGTGTAGTCAGATAGTATTGTAGAAAAAAACGAGCACGATCTTGGGCATGCGGAAATGAATAAGAGAGAAAAATTTCCATTTACTGTGTGATGGGCAAGTAACTTGAGGACAGAGCACTAGTACGTAGAAGTAGAGAACTTGGGTTCAAATCCCAGTTTATGTGAAAAATTTCCTCTTAAAAAATAATGTTTTATATAGCCCACAAATAAATTATTGGCTACAGAAATGGACTTTTGGCACAAATCAGTAAGGAAATTGAGGGCGGAAAAATTAAAAAATGAAACAATAAGATGAATTATGAAAGTGTTTGTGTGTTCCAGTGCCACTTCTTACATTTACAAGCTTTGGATTCTGTGAATCACTTCAGCAGACCACTTAATAGGTAGTATTTATATTGTGTATACAGAAATTGTAGAATGAGTGTGTTTAAAGCTGGTATGTAAGAGAGCATTCAAGCGTAAAATATGTACTCAGGTATAAACAATTGAGTAAACCCCATCCAAATATGTTTTCTGTGCTCAGGAATTGTTCATGTGATATTGTCAATTCAAGTGGAATTATCTTTAGTCACCAGCCCGAGTGACTTTGCGCTATCAAACATGAACTTTTGACTGTTTCAATGTATATTTTTTTCTTAATTTCGTAAAATATTGATGTTATTGTCTGTTACAACTTGTTTGTCTCTTATTTTAAACAAATAATTTGTTAATAATGTATGTTTCCTGAAATATGTTCTAAACATTTTCAGGTTAGGCCAAATAATACATACGAAACTTGGTTAAAAAATAATATTTCATTAAATGAATTAATGATTTTTCTATTATTTCGTATTTAATTATTGTTAGTTATACATGAGTTTGAGCCTTATTAGGAATTTTTGTTAAGTAATAATGAATTACATAACAGCAATTTTATTTAGTTTTTAATGGGGCAATAATACGAATATCAAAGAATTAATAAATAATTCTTAAAATAAATCGGTATCAAAGGAAGTAAAAAATAATGTTTTTTTCTATTATTTTATATGTAATTATAGTAAGTTACACATGAGTTTAAGCCTTATTGGCACTTTTGTTCTTCAAATAATTAAAACTAACAATTTTGCTCATCATGATAATAACGTTTATTTATAACGAGGATGGTACTCTGTGATGATAATTTAACATATTTAAGAAATTTTACGAGAAATTAGTTTATGCCTATTTTCCAGTTTTTTTAGAGGATTTCGTTATTTGTATGTGTGTACATTTCGCGAAATGATCTATGACAATTAATTTTGATAAAGAATCGTCATTTATTGATTAATGATTGATAAGAGTATTTCATTATATCCCAGTATAAAATCATCACAACATTACTAAAAGTCTATATCATAGTCTAATATTTGTTCATAGAGAGCCTAAACGTTTTTCCACTGCATTATAACTCTGTCAAATATTGCAATAAGATATTATATATATATTAATGTTTTTATTTACACAAGTTAGTAGATAAACTCGGTATGCTTTTTTTTCAGGAGACAAAAATCTTTGGAAATATTGTATTTATGTAACACAGAGTTAATATTCCTATCAAACAACAGTACAGTATATTTGCTAATACAATTAATCCAGATATTTGATATTTGGCTGGCTTTCACATCCACATGTGTAAATCACTGAGGTGTACTATCATCTAGCCAATATTAGGGTGAGATGTAGTCAGCATATCAGATCCCCAGTCATTATAGCTAGTTTTCTCAACCTGGAACTGTTATTTATTGTAGCTACTCACATTCCAACAATGTTGGGTGGGCACCGGTCCCATATTGGCCAAAGATAATTAAAAAAATAAATTCTGCTCTCATGGGGATTTGAACATTAACCAATGCATCATGTGGTAAACTGCTTGGCTATATGCAGAATTACCCACTTAATCTTGTCAATATAGGCCTACTTCTTATATGCGGTTTAATAGCTCAAAAAAATACTATCCCACGAGGTTTTATACTCAGATCTGCAGATGAACAGGCAGGTGTGTTACCACCTGACCTAACATAAGAGCATTTGGTTAATGCAAATGCAAAGAATGAAACAGTGGTACTAATATGCAGTGTGCCACATTACACCTTTGTTAACTACAGCATAATTATGCTTCTTCTTCCTCCTCTCATGCGATAGACCTAGAGGTCTGTTACGGTCTCAGTCCAACATTTGAAGGGTCTGCCAAAATATAATAATTATACAAACAGTGCAAATCAGCTTCAGAAACACCATTTTAAAATTCATAACATTTGCCTACAGGAAAGAGGATGATAATTTAGTACTCAGTAAATCTCATTTAAAAACCATTTGTCATAAAACAGATTTAAAAAAAATTCTGTGATAAACAATTTACTAAAATTTAACAGCCATTTGTGACTCCAGGCATAACAATAGTAGATTCTAGTATTATTAATATCTATATCTATTTTTTAAATAACAAATAGAAACTCATTATCTAATGGTTTAAGACAAGCCGATGCTGTGTCTCCTCTTCTATTCAATTCTGTAATCAAATCTCTAGATGATAAAAGAAGAGGTATAATTAAAATGGTATTAATACATTGTTGGTATATATTTATGATACATTATTATTAGGTGATCTGATAATAAAGTTCTTAGGAAAATAATTAAATCAGAAAGAGATGAACAGACAGATGAATGGAGAAGACTTACATTAGCAAAAGCTACACATGATATTTATGGGAAACCAAATGTAATGAGAAATGTGCAGGACATGATGAATGAAATTGGGCATGGGAAACTTATAACAATAACCATGATTTGAGAGAGGTGAATTATACAAGGAATGACTGGAAACCATTAACTCAGGATAGGGATAGCTTATATCCGTGCAGCCATAAATCTCTGGGTTTGATATTGCCAGTGATTTGTTATTTGGTAATAGCATTATATTTATGAGTCATAAATATGGTACACAATTGTTACGACATTTAAGAAAATATAACTGAAGGTATAAGGGTATTTTTAATAGACTATTTAACTCATGCCACAAATGCTAGTCAATGACCAATCACGTTTCAATGAATGTTGTTTTACAACCAATGGCAGTCGTGTTTCACCTCGCTCTTTATCGATTTCTCTTTATCAGCTCCTGCTTTTGTGATAAAGAAAGCTCCTCCTTTTTAATGTTCTGAACAGGTCAAATCATTATTTTTCTCCAACAAATACATTGAATATAGCAAATAATGAAAAGATTCCTCGATTTTACCGAGTTGTTTACTAAAAAAAATAAATTAATAACCCGTAATGTTGATTATGATATATAGTTTGATGCGTTTCATTATTTCTCCACTTGGGTGCATTCTTACAATATTACGATCTTATTTGGCAATAAATAATATGATCAAGCAACAGTGAATGAACATGACCTCACATTTCTGATTTGTTTTCAAACATCGCCGTTTACATTAAATATATCTCTTCTTCTTCTTCGGCTTTCCCCCGCTTATAGGTTTGCCGTCTTCAGTTTCCATTTATCTCTATCATTCCAATCGCCCTCTTTCAAATTCCTATCCTCCATTATTGTTCTGGCGTAGGTTTTCCATTTCTATCTTGGTCTGCCACGTTTATTTCTTCCAGGGGATGACCATTGGTATATATTTTTTGGCCATCTTTCATTTTCCATTCTTTGTACATGGCCATACCATTTAAGCGTTTGATTTTCAATCCTCTAAACAACAGATGTGGTGACCTTCATTTCTCTCCAAAGGAATTAATTTCTTATTTTATCCTGTCTTGTTTTTTTTTGGAGGCTTCTTCTAAAATAATCGAATTCAACTGTTCTAATTTTATTCTTTTGTAATTCCGTCAAAGACCAAGTTTCGCTTCCATATGACAAAATATTCTGTATTATGCTCTTATAAATTTTCATTTTAGTTTCCTTTGTAATATTTTTGTTCCAAATTACTCCATGTAATGTCTTAGTTGCATTTTTTGCCATTGCAATTTTAGCCTGTACATCTCTCTCACAGGTACCTAAACTTGTAATTATTGACCCAAGATATTTAAAAAATTCACATTTTTTTTATTTTCCCTGTTTCAAGTATGAGGTCATCCACATCCTTTCCCAAACACATATATTCTGTTTTCTGTAAATTTATATTCAGTCCCCATTTTTTATATTCTTCCATTAATTTATTTATCATATATTTCATATCATCCTCATCCCCTGCAAAAATTATATGATCATCTGCAAACAACAATGAATGCAGTACTTTTTCTCCTATAGGAATACCCATTTCAGAACATTTTTTATACCATAAGTTAAGAGCCTGGTCTAAATAAATGTTAAAAAGAATTGGTGACAAACTGCATCCCTTTATTCACTGTGAATTCCTCTGTTAAATTATTCTGTATTTTACTTTAGCTTTTGTATTACTATAGATCCTCCTAACAATATTAATCCATTTATCACAGATATTCATATTTCTCATTGCAATCCATAACAATTGTCGAGGTACACTATCATATGCCATCTCTAAATCAATAAAGGTCATATGTAGTTCTTTATTTTTTGCTAGGATTTTCTCTTGTAATTGTCTAATACAGAAAATATTATCAATACATGATCTTCCACTCCGGAATCCACATTGTTCTTCTCTTAAGTTATCTTTTATCTCCTTAAGTTTAAAATTTATAATTTTACTAAAAATCCTAGCTGTTGAAGGTATAACGCTTATACCTCTATAATTGGAACACCGTGTTTTATCACCTTTTTTAAAAATAGGAGTAATGTACAATAAATTCCAATCTTCTGGGATATCGTCTCCAATTCTAATTTTATTGAAAAGTTTTGTTAAAAATATTACTAAAATATCTCGTCCATGTTTTAGGAGTTCCGTCTGAATATTTCCTGGTTCTGTTTTGCTCTCCCATTTTTTGCTTCTTTCAAAGCTTTTTTAACTTCATCTTCTGTTATCTCTGGAGTGTTCAAATGTATATTCTACATCCGTATCTTGAAGTTGAAACTCATTTCTATTTTCTTGAAGTAAACCTTTATAATGTTGCATCCATTCTGATGGTCTTATCAACTGAATATTTATCTTCTTCCCTGATATTTTGTAATGTTTTCCAAGCTTCTTTGGATCTAGCATATCCAATCGAACGATCTATATTCGAGCATATATTATCCCAGTACTCATTTTTTGTTCTTCTCACTTCCGCCTTTGTTTTGTGTTTTAAAACGATATATTCATTTCGAGATGTTGTTGATTGATCTGATAACCATTTCATCCGTTTTCTTTTTTTCTTCTTCTTCTATTTTTTTAATATCTTGATTAAACCATTCATTATTTCTTTTTACTTCTAGATTTTCTGTCCCAAGTGCTTCTAAAGCTGATGAATGTATACTTTATTTTAACTGATCATACATTTTCACTGCAGATTTATTTAAATTTAAATTAAGTTTTTGTTTTAATCTTGATTGAAAAAGATTTTTATACTCTCATTATAGATATATTATCATAAATATATAAATATTTTAAAATAACTATAGTTAAACAATGATTAGTGAGTAAACAGCTTAATTTTATTCGTTAAATAGTCCTAACAAATGCCACTCTTGATTTCCAAATTCTCTAGATAAATTCACTGCTCACTTCGTGAGTCGTGAATTTATCGATAATTTGGAAATCACTCGTGGCATTATTTATGATTATTTATTAACCAAATTTCCTGAGTAGGTCTAACCTAAGAATATAAAAATTATGCTAAATATTTCAATAGCTGTACCATATTAAATTACTAATTTAGGTTTCTTTTTAGTTTAGGCACCAAATAATAATAACAATAATAATAATAATAATAATAATAATAATAATAATAATAATAATATTAATAATAATAATAATAGCTCAGGATAGGGATGTATGGAGAGCTTATGTCGGTGCGGCCATGAACCTACGGGTTCGATAGTGCCAGTGAGTAAGTAAGTAATAATAATAATAATAAACTAACTCTAACTCACTGGCATTATCGAACCCGTAGTTCACGGGAGCGTGGACATAAGCTCTCCGTACTTCCCTATCCTGAGCCAAGCTTTCCAATCATCCCCTGTATAATCCACTTCCCTCAAATCATAGTTAATGTTATTCCCCCACCTCACTCTTGGTCTACCAACTGGGCGCTTTCCCTCTTGTTTTCCTACAAGAAGCTTCCATGCAAGTCTTTCATTCCCCTTTCGTGTCACATGTCCTGCCTATCGCAGTCTACGAGACTTAACTTTCTCATTATGTCTGGCTTCCTATGAAGACCATGTTAATTCACTGTTATGCAGTCTTCTCCATTCACCTGTAATAATAATAATAATAATAATAATAATAATAATAATAATAATAATGTCCACCGCTGTGGTCTCGAGGTAGCGTGCTGCCTTGTCACGCAGCGAGCCATAGTTCGATCCCCGGTCGGGGCAGTTTTTCTGGGCGAGGTTTTTATCGGGGGTTTTCCTCACCTGTAAGACAAATGTCAGGAAAACTTTAAGGCCCAAACGGTCCACGAAATCATATGGCCATCATCATCATCTTTATCATTATCATCATCATCCTTCACCGGTGTGGAAAGCAACGGGAAGCTACCACACCTACAAATCCCTAGTAAAGCTGCAAGCATAGCATGAAACTGCTATGATTGCAAGTGAAAGACCTGGGTTCGGGCAGTATTACTATGGATGGAATAATGATATTATTATTATTATTATTATTATTATTATTATTATTATTATTATTATTATTATTATTATTATTATTATTATTATTATTATTATTAATGGTAATAATCAAACATAAAATAATATCGCGATTTAGTCTATTAATTTTGAAACTAAGGTAAGCATTTCCATTTGAGTGTTTTCACGAATATATAAAATTAAAATTATTATAATTGAAATAATCAATAGAAAAAATATAAAAATATTTGTAAATGGTGGGAAATGATTTGAAAAATGAAACTCTAAGAATAAAATGTGACAGGAGTTTATGAAGGAATTAAAAAAGTTGCGTCATAAGTTGTAAAGAGTGGCCTAAATTAATATAAAATTATGGAATATTCACCTGAAAGGTTCGTCTCCTCAACTTCATTAATTATTTAACTGTAGCGCTTTCGGGACTTGTCCCAACATCGGCAGGGTTCAAAACTGGTGTTTTACTGAAGATCTGGTAGAGGGGGTTGCATGTATTGGGTTCGTTTTCGTTTATCAGGCTGTCTTGTTGTGAGCTGCTTTCATGATTTCCATCTCTTCGAGTACGTTTATCTTCGCTGGATTATTTTCTCTGTGCATTACTCTCCGTTAAGTAAAATTAGATATTGCAGAGAATTATAAACCGTTAAAGATATGGCTAAAAGTACTGGTTTTAATGAAAATATTATTGATAATTTAATTCGAAAATTCAAATTAAAAAAATTGATTAATAATTCCAAAACCTCCCATTCTGCTATTAATAATAAGGTTAATTTTGTAACTATATCATATGCTCCCTCATTAACTAGAGTTTTGAGCAAGATTTTTAAAGGATTATATACTAAATTAGTTTATACTTCCGTTCTGTCGTTAAATAGTATCAATGTTTTATAAATATATTATGAAACTCCGTTGAGGTTTTAATAATTGTAAAATAGTACCTGATATCTCAGTCGTCCTCAATAGTTTGCAGTGTTGTTTTATAAGAGGCTTTTCGATAACTTATATATCATCTTCTGCTTTAGAAAACGATGTATCGAAAATCAACGTTTTCGAAGAATTAGAAATCATTAAGGAAACCAGAACACCTGCTGAAAGAGAACAAACCCAGCATAAACCCTCTGTACAAAATAATTACGGACAACAGTCAGTACCAAACTGAAAGCAGAAGATGATACATAAGTTAGCGAAAGGCCTCCTATAAAACAACACTGAAAACTATTGAGGACGACTGAGTTATCAGGTACTGTTTTACAATTATTAAAACGTTAAATAGTATCCTCGGAAATCCTAAGGATAAAGTTGATTTTTTAAATCCGGTATTTATGAGATCGGATGTAAAAACTGTGATAAGAAGTATGTTGGACAAACAAGAAGATCTATTTTAACCAGATTTAATGAGCATGTTGCACATTTTAGATTGAATATAACTGATTGTTGGATTTCAACACATTTTAAAAATTTCCGGTTTGTTCAATTACTATTGGGATACGATGTCCTGTAGCAGTGGTCACTGATTAACAAATTTGCGCAGTCAAAGGTGAAGTCTGGCGGTTGTTTCTAATATAAATATCTTCACTATTGCTTCTAAATATTTTTCTCTAATTCAAGTAGATTAGCAGAATTACTCTTTATCTTGAGTAATACAGTTTAATAGTATCTTGAAGAAACGATGAAGCAACCTGCTCTAATAGAACAGGAGCGGTCTACTTGTAGCGAGGACAGGGCTAAACTTGATAACGTAAACTTTCATCAAACTTGTAGAACGTAGTAATGGCTCGACAGCTCGTCTATGTAGAACTTGAATCTTCTAAGTAATAATGTAGCCTGCTCTAATGAAACAGGACGGTCTACTGGAAAATTAGCAGAACTCAAAACAAATAGCCTGCTCACAAGGTAAAACAGGAGGGACTGCTCGCAGAAAGGAGCAGAACTCAACTTGAGAGAGAGCTCGACCATACAGCTTGAAGGTCGAGACGATAATGCTGAGAGTCCATGTAGAACTTGTAGTAGAATTTCTCTCTTCAAAGTAACATTATAGCCTGCTGGAAGATTAGCAGAACTCAAAACAAATAGCCTGCTCACTAGGTGATGCAGGAAGGTCTGCTCGCAGCATGGAGCAGAACATGATTTGAGAGAGAGCTCGACCATACAGCTTGAAGTCGACACGATAATGTTGAGAAAGCTCGACCTTACTACTTTAAGGTCGAGACGATACTGTTGAGAGAGCTCGACCTTACTACTTTAAGGTTGAGACAGTACTGATACTATGATTCAGTAAATTACAAACAAGAAACTAGCAATCAGACCGACAGCTTTCATAAATAGATAAACAATATGGTCAGTCTGACGCAAACATGATACACGTGCAAACAAAGATAGAGGGAATTCGAATGCGAACAACATAGAAGAAAAAGGGGAATTACATTTGAATACCCTACTGCTTAAAAAAGGCGAAGACGCGTTAACAATAGAATCTCCGCTAAACTTAAATTAACTACACATTAAATCTAAGATGTAACATATTTGGGGGGGGGGTAATTTTAAGAAGAAAAAATTTACAAATATTATGAACACTTCTTGAAACAATTCGAGAGGTTGTTTTTAAGTCAACAACTCTAACCTTATTGTCATTACCAACATGTAAATAGACAACTCGACCCATAGGCCATAAAATGGGAGGAGTGTTAACTTCCTTAATAACAACAAGAATCCCCAATGAGAGATTATTCTTCTACTCTGTAAGTTATTCAAATACTCTAAAGACCAGCGTTTTGAAAATAACTGTCTTTGAGCTAGTAATAATTTCGAACCTGAAAATTTAGTGATAGGAGTATGAGACAAATCATAATCAGGG
Organism: Diploptera punctata; assembly: GCA_030220185.1. Classification (NCBI taxonomy): domain Eukaryota; kingdom Metazoa; phylum Arthropoda; class Insecta; order Blattodea; family Blaberidae; genus Diploptera; species Diploptera punctata. The sequence goes on along the minus strand of JASPKZ010001965.1, from coordinate 345,143 downwards.
AGATCGTTAAGGGGTTTACCAATAAGGAAACTAGAAGGCGTTAATGGTAAAAGATTATTGGGAACATTAGACAGCGGAGATATGGGACGAGAGTTCAAAATAGCCTCTATTTGACACAATAAGGTCATATATTCCTCAAATTGTAATTATAAGTTTTCATAACTTTACACAAATGAACCTTAACAGAATTAACTCCGCGTTCACAAATACCGGTAAAATGAAGAATAGAGGGCGGAGAAAAATGCCAAGTAACTTTATGTTCAAAAAGATATTTACTTAATTTAGATTTATTATCATCATACCTTGAAGAAGAAGAAGATGATGATATCATCATCTTCAACAAAAGCATAAAGTTGGCGAATTTCTCTATTGGCAGCAACGAAATTCTTACCATCATCTGAATAAATATAATTTGGTAATCCTCTCCGTGAAGAAAACCTGCTCCTCAAGGCTGCAATAAATGCGTCGAGAGATAAAGAACTACCAATTTCAAATGAGTGCATGTAATAATACTAATAATAATAATAATAATAATAATAATAATAATAATAATAATAATAATAATAATAATAATACTTTATTTATTCTGGCAGAGTTAAGGCCATAAGGCCCTCTCTTCCACTCAACCAGCACAAATACAAATAAATATTTGACAAATATATAGGCCTACACTATACTACACTGCTCAAAAAAATTAGGGGATATTGTAGAATAACCTATTAAGACTATGTTTTTTGGAATAGTATTAGATGCAATCACTTTCTATTACTCCAAGATAATGTAAATAAGAGTTTGAAGTTGTTACGTAACCTCGGTACCACACCAGAGGGCAGTGTCTGTACTGTTGATGTGAAAGGGTGGTGTGGGGGTGAATGTTTTGTTGCTGTTTTTAAATCCAATCCAGTTTTCAGTTAGTGAATGACTTGCCTTAGGGACAGTGATGTCTCGACAATGTGATTTACCTGAACCAATGGCTTGGAGGGCCAGAGAAGGATGGAAGCTGGACAGACACAACAAGAGGTGGCACAAGCCATTGGGGTGTCTCAAAGCGTGATTTCCAGACTTTGGAATCATTTTCAAAGAACATACTGTTCACAGAAGAGCCGGAAAAGGTCGACCAATGGCAACAACAGCAAGGGATGACCGTTACCTCTTGTTAACAGCCCGTCGGAATAGACAGCAGAATGCAACTCAACTGCGAAATACACTTCAAACAGCAACAGGACGCAGGGTGTCAACTCAAACTGTCCCTAATCGACTGCATGGTAGTGGTCTCTATGCCCGTAGGCCCATGGTGTGTACCAGCATAACTCCACAACACCGTAGAAATCGCAGAAACTGGGCGGAGGAACATCGTGGGTGGAGGCATGCTGAATGGAGATCAGTTTTTTTTCTGATGAGTCGCGATTCAACGTGGAATGTGATAGTCGGCGTGTATTCATCTGGAGAGAAAAAGGGACACGAAACAATCCAGCTTTTGTACGTAAAGATCCCCATATGGTGGCGGTGGATAGGTGGTGTGGGCAGGAGTCAGTAGTGGTGGACGTACGGACCTCTACTTCATCCAAGGTGGTACTTTGACTGCGGTAAGGTGTAGAGATGAGATTCTCCGACCTTTTGTCGTGCCTTATGCTGGTGCCATAGGTGATTCTATTCTTTTTATGGACGATAATGCACGACGCCACAGAGCTGGCTTGGTGGACGATATGCTGAAAGTGGAGGGTATCGAGCGTATGCAATGGCCAGCTTCCTCCCCGGACTTAAATCCGATTGAACATGTGTAGGATGCATTAAGCAGGCGCATTGCAGGCTGACCAGCACCTCCGACAACTGTTCCAGAGCTGCACATTGCTCTTATGGAAGAGTGGCCACGTATCCCCCAAGAACTCATTGCTAACCTCATTGCATCAATGCCACACAGGTGTGAGGCAGTGCTGGCCGTTCGAGGAGACCATACACCGTACTAAAGAAACATTTTCACCCATGTTAATGTTGCTTTGTTTGTTTGCCATATTCCTAATCAGGATCTCTTTGACATCTGGTGTGGTACAGAGGTTACGTAATGACTTCAAACTCTTGTTTACATTCTTTTGGAGTAATAGAAAGTGGTTGCATCTAATACTGTTCCTAAAAACATAGTCTTAATAGGTTATTGTACAATATCCCCTAATTTTTTTGAGCAGTGTAATTATAAACAGTTAAAGATACATTAAATGTAGCAATGTAAATTTCATGTATAAACAACATTTTATAGGGTAATGACAATAATGATACGATAATAATAATAATATAAATATGATAAATTATACGAGAAACACCAATTAATATATATACCTTACACTGGGTAATAATGAAGTCGAGGTTAGAGCAAATATAAATTTAGATTTCTTTTAAAAGATGCCATTGTCCGGCCACCCCTTATTTCTTGTGGTAGGGAATTCCAGTTGCGAGAAGTGCAGATGGCATATGGCATGGAGTGATGTGATGTCCTATGTTGCGGTATATTAAGCGAGAGAGTATGTTTAGTGCTTAAGCATACAAAAAAAAGCAATGTAACTCTTAAATAATGTTTTAGATCTAGGCAATCCCGTTTTAGTATATATAGGGCCGGCAAAATCTACGGCAACATTATAAAAGGGACGAGAATGCTTAATATGTAACTTCAGGCACATTACCCATGATTTCCGATTCTATAATAGGAGAATAATTTTTATAAATTAAGCATTCTCTAAATTGCTGACTCATCAACGATGCGGAAGACCACCTTTGAAAGGGCAGTAACATTGACGAAGGGTATAAAGCAAAGCTTGAGGATTCAAATGACGATTTTTCAAGTGATAATGCCTGATAATAAGATTAGTAATATAATGCTTAGCAGGCAATATAATAGGATGCTAGCATTAAATTCCAATTTGGACGCCTGTATTTGACCACCCACTCTTGTCAAACCATCATGAATGAATTGACGCAAACAAAAAAGCTTACTAGATTTAGACACGCAGTTATTACTACTTAATGATGCAATTTAGTGGGGAAATTCTTGAGCTTGTAAAAGCTTTATTATCTTAATTTTGTCCTCTTGAATTTCTTGGATAGTAAGCTGTAATGTGCTAGTACAAGGTTTACTCTTGCGAAATCGTAAGCATCTAGCCGTTACATTGACAAGCTTAGTAAATGAAGAATATCTTTTAAGACAATCATCATAATTAACAATGGGCATGACAGCGACATTAGCCTGTTTTTGCTCATTTATTTGAGTTGGCAAGTCAACATACTGTATAGGCCAAGATGTTTCATTCAAGCATAAGAATGAAGGCCCATTCCACCATTGCGGAATGTGGAAAAGTTGCTGAGGATATAAACCTCTATAAACATAGTCTGCTGGATGATCAGCAGTAGGAACATGACGCCATAAATAGTTTTTCACCTTATGAGGAATTGTCACCATATTCCAAAATCTTTCAATGTAGTTATGGAGATTATGAGATACATTTAAATTGCATTGAGCAATACTAGCTTGTATATTATCATTATATGTATATCCCCATAACGATCCATCCAAAATATGTACTTCTTAACACTAGGGAAGAATCTTTATCTTTAGAAAAAACAAATGTAGCTCCATTAGTAACATCCCAAGCGATATCCACTCCAATCAATATATCTAATAATAATAATAATAATAATAATAATAATAATAATAATAATAATAATAATAATAATAATAATAGCTTTATTTTACCTGGCAGAGTTAAGGCCTTAAGGCCTTGTCTACCACTCAACCAGGTTTAAAAAAAATACAAACAAAAAATAGTCTTAAATCTAAATTACAATATATATATATATATATATATATATATATAAACGATTACAAGGTATGAATACAATACAATTAATATTTATAATGTATTTTGATTTACTCTAAATTTAACGAATTAAATATATAATATGTACAATATATATAAAAAAACAGGAAAAGATTAATGTCATAGTATAAATTAAATAAATAGAGAAAAAATAATTATTAGACAACAGGTAACTGTATAAGCGTGACTTAAAGGTACCAAGTGTGCGGCAACCCCTGATATATTGAGGAAGGAGATTCCAGGAGCGGGCAGAGGCTACTGTGAAGGAAGTAGAATAGGAGGAAGTGCTATGAAGAGGAATTGTTATCAGACTGCTATCTTGTGATCTAGTGTCAATATTGTGGTAAGAGGATAACTTCTCAAATCTAGACGCCAGGTAAGTAGGGATGTAGGAATTCAGAAGCTTGAAAAGTAGTGAAAGAGAGTGCAATTTACGTCTGTCAGTAAGACGGAGCCAAGAGAGGTTATTAAAGTGTTCGGAAATATGGTCATAACGGCGGATATTGAAAATGAATCGAACGCAAGCATTATGAACACGCTGCAGTCTCTGCGACAAGTCATAGTTTAGATCATTATATATAATGTCACAATAATCGAAGTGTGGTAACACAAGATTCTGCACAAGGATTTGTTTTAACGAAACTGGGAGAAAATTCTTTAAACGTCTAAGATAATGTAAGATGGAGAAAGTCTTTTACATATGTGTTTCACTTGTGTTTGCCAGGTTAGATTTGCGTCTAGATGTAGTCCAAGATCTATTACTGAAGAAGAATAAGGGATAATTATATTATTTATAGTAATGTTTGGTAGTGTAGATATGTCAAAGGTTGTAAGCAGTCTTTGTTGTCCCATTAGAATTACTTGTGACTTGTTAGGATTTAGATTTAGACCGATACTTGAAGACCAGTTAAAGATGGATATGAGATCGTCATTCATTTTTGTCAAGCTGTTATAGAGAGAATGAGGAGGTGAATGTAGGTAAATTTGGAGATCATCAGCGTAGAGGTGATAACGGCAGTGCTTTAGTACAGTTGGCAAGTCATTTATGTAGATTGAGAAAAGAAGAGGTCCGAGAACACTGCCCTGGGGGACTCCAGCCGGCACGTTGCGCCAAGACGAAGATCTAGAGTTTAATGAAACGTATTGTTGACGACCGTGCAGGTATGAGTAGAACCAGGATACAGCGCTGTCAGACAAGTGTAGGTGCTTGAGCTTTATCATAAGTAAGTCGTGGTCTACTGTGTCAAAAGCTTTGCTGAAGTCAGGTAAGGTTAAAGGAGTCAATTGACGTCTGTCCACGGCTTCACGAATATCTTCAGTAATTTTTAGCAAAGCTGTGGTTGTGCTATGACCATATCTAAAGCCGGATTGATAAGGATCAAGGAGGTGATTTTCTTGGAGATATTCAGTCATTTGCTTATGTACAATATGTTCCAGGGCTTTAGATAATGTCGGAAGGATGCTAATCGGTCGGTAGTCATTACAGTTAGTAGGTGTACTTATTTTTGGTATAGGCCGAACTCTAGACTGTTTCCATACAGTAGGGAAGATAGAAGTTATAAGGGAAGCATTAAAAATATGAGTCACTGTGGGTAGTATAATGTCAATGATTTTTTTTAGCATTAAAATGCTGATGTTATCTGTTCCTTGTGCATTGGATTTAATCCGCTTGAGTGCTTTTTTAACGTCTATAGGCGAAATGTCGTTAAAGTAAAATTTATCTCTTCCTATATGTGGGGATGGGGATAAGTCTTTAAGAATGTCTATTTTAGTCTTGTTGTCTGGATGTGTCATGGGTATTGAGGTAAAATGTTCATTTAAGTCATCTACAGAAATGTCTATTGAGTCAGTTGAGGGATTCAACTGTCTAAGTCCCATTGCACGGAGATTTCGCCAAGTGTCCCGTGCACTTATTTCAGGTCCGATTATACTGTGGGCGTGTCGTAGTTTGGCATTGCGTATAGTTTGTGTAGTTGTGTTTCTAAGTTGTTTGTATAGTTGCCAGTTCTCGTCATTTTTATGTCGTCTGTATGTTCGGTATGCTTTGTCTCGTTTTGACATAAGTTCACGTATTGAGTCATTCATCCAGGGTGCAGGGGGGCGGGAAAATCGTCGGGTTTTTACTGGTGCATGTCTATCATATAGTTGTAATATCAGTGTATTAAATGTGTCTACTTTTTCATCAACTGATCTAAGATTCCATATTGTGTACCAAGGTAGTTGTAAAGCGTCTGATTTTAGTTTAGTATCGTCTATGTTTTGTAAATTTCTGGCCCAGGAGTATCAAATGAATAATCAGACAACTTCATGTCTGATGGGAAAAGAGATCTATCCACCTTGAGTTCGACTGAAGACAGATTAGATGTAATAACATCAATAACTATGCAGGTAATTTTCTCTTTGTAATTATTGCCAACATTATCCTTCATGGTAATATCAGCTAGCTTAAGAACCTTTAATGTTTTTATTATTTATAGCTTCGAGGCTCACCGTAGTGTTTTTTACGTTTAGCCTTAAATTTTTGGCTCGCTTAGTAGTGATAAATGAAACAGTAGAGCCGTGATCAAGTATCCGGCGTCAGCGTATATATTTGTTGTCACCATTGGATACTAAAACCTGAACTGTTGCAATTAGAGTTTGTTTAGCTAAACCAACGGTTTTACTGGATAATGCTTGTGCACCTCCATTAGACTGATAAGCAACTTGTTCATCATTCTTATCCTGAGTAGGATTACGATTTTTACGCACAGAATGATCGTTATGCAATAATGTATGATGTCTCTTTTGACATTTCCTACAAGGTTAGTACTAATTGTGATGTTTATATTCCCGATTTAAATTTTGAAAAGTTGATGCTAATGGTTCGTTTCTTTCGGAAAAATTATCGTAGCACAGCTGGCCACCAAAATTTTATAACCGAGATTATCTCAATTTATAAGGTAGCGTAAAAATGGATTCAATACTTTAGTTGAACTTTGGCCCGAGCGGTTGGCCTTCGTTTTGGTGGAAAACATCACATTGCTCATGGAAACATATACAACCATAAAACAAATCACATTTATTTTGAATATCAACAATATATAAAAATATATTCAAAAACCAGTTAAAAATATGTTGTCAAGGAAAGTAAAGTCGTCATGTTGAATCGCGCCAAACTTCGATTTGAAACTTCAATACGTATATGAATACATGAGAGAGCCAATTAAGTCAACTGTAGTTTATTAATGTTAATTTTTAGTTATTAATTTAATTCGATCCTTAGGTCTTCTTATTTGCCAATGCATGTTCAATTTAATCGAAAGTTACTAAATTCAAATAAACGACCATTTTGAAGGTAAAAAAATGATCCCTTTATGATGAAGATATTATAATGTTTATGCTTACCCATGAAGAGGCACCACTCGTCCCACGGGAGACTGAAGTGAACACTTCAGTTTCTGTCTCCACGCTGGTTTTCGTAAAAAAATCTCTAGTTTATATACGATAGTTTTTCCTTTCTCTACTCTCAAAATTCTGTGAAAACCTTAGTTTTATTACCCAACCTTTGGTAATAATTCTGGTTCTGTCAGGGCCAAATTGTATAAGATGTTTGCTTACTTATATAATTGTGTTAGTCAAAAAGTATAATTGTTTAAAGTGTTATATAAGCTGTCGTAAGTGTGTCACCATAGTTTGAAAAACATGTTGATACAAAATTATGTCCTGGTGTGTTGTGACATGTTTTGGTCCAAGATCTCTATTATATATATTATAAATTTTTACTTGTTTTTTATTTAAAAAAACCCTTGTATGAACTTTGAGTATGTCTTAATCAGTATTATAAAGGTGATTATTTATTTCCTATCTTTCGGTATAATAAACAAGTATATATGGTATATGTTTTATAGTTTTTTATCATATATTTATTATCATTGATATTATGCCCTGTCGTAGCCGCAATACCACTTTACATAAAACAATTAACATATAAGCTTACAATTTTAAAATGAAGAAATATTTCTAATAAAAGAAGAGGTTTTTAAAGTATATCTTCTAGAAGAAGAAAGTATAAGACAATTATACCGAAAAAGGCTACAAGAACACTTAGAAAGAAAAACAATTAATGTTAATCTAAATGAAGAGTGGGAAAATATGAAAACATGTATTATAAATGCTGCAAATGAAGCTATAGGAAAGAAGAAAAAGATTCGCAACAACAGAGGATTAAAGATATGGAATGACGAAATAGAGGAGGCTGTGCGAGACAAAAAAAATAGCTTATTTAGAGTAATTACAAATGAAAACTGAAGAATCTAGAACTATATATAAACAAAAAAGAAATCGAGCAAACAAATAGCTCGAACAGCTCATAAAGATTCCTGGGAAAGATGTATTTCCAAAATAGAGCACGATTTACATGGCAGACAATCGTTAGCATTTAAAGTAATGAAACAATTAAACACAACAGAAAAATATACTGCAAAACTAAATACCATTGATCTGAAGACATGGGAGAATCACTACAGAGAATTATGGTGTAACGAAGAAGAATTAGTTAAAAAACGCCCTTATGAAAGTGAAAATAAATCAGAAATATACAGAATTACTCTAAGCGAAATGAGAGAGGCATTGAAATAAATGGAAAATAGAAAAGCACCAGGTATAGATGGTATAAACAATGAACTGATAAAGTATACAGGTTTATTTGCAGAAATAAGATTATTAAACTTAATAAACGAATGTTGGAAGACATGTAAAATACCTGAAAATTGGAAGATAGGTGAAGTCATATCCCTCTTCAAAAAAGGAAATAGATTAGATAGTAAAAATTATAGAGGTATCAGCTTATTGAACTCCACATATAAATTATATGCAACAATAATAAATAATAGAATGAAGAAGATGTCTGACACACTCTTAGAAGAAAAACAAGCAGGGTTCAGAAAAGGAAGATCCTGCAGTGATAATGTGTTTATTATAAAGAGACTAATTGAAAAGAGAAGAGAATTTAACCTGCTAACATACTTGTTGTTCATTGATTTTGAAAAGGCCTTTGACAGAGCAAATATATCTATACTATGGGAAATAATGAAGGAACGAGGATATCCAAATGATCTAATAAAATCAGTCCAAGGCTTATATGAAGAAACTGAAGTTGTGATAAAAACTGATGGAAAAAAGGTCAGAAGAAATTTTAATAAATCAAAGAGTTAGACAAGGGTGTAGTCTATCACCCACTCTTTTTAATATATATATCGACGACATTATGAAATATTGGAAAATTATAATGAACAATGGCCTTAGATTGAACAATAACTCAAGTATTAATAACTTACTTTTCGCCGATGATTTAGTCTTACTACACCATGATGAAGATCTGTTACAATTGGCTGCTTACAAACTAAATGCAATATGTAGCGATTATAATTTTAAAATTTCAATAAGTAAAACAAAAGTAATGGCATTTTGTGGAAGAAATACTCTGCGTGCAAAAATAGTAATTAGAGACAAAATTATTGAACAACTATCCCACTTTAAATATTTAGGATGTGACATCAGCTATGGGTATGATAAAGATATTGAACACAAAACACATCAGTTTCAAGCTATTTGTGGTACAATAAATAGAACATTGAATAATTTAGCCCATAAACAAACAAAATTAAAATTTTATAAAACAATGGCTGTCCCTGTCCTTTTGTATGGGAGTGAATCTTGGATTACCACTACCAAACAAGAAAGTAAAGTCCAAGCAGCCGAGATGAAATTTTTAAGAAGAGTAAAAGGCTGCACTAGAATTTACCAGATAAGAAACGAGGATATCCGTGAAGAACTGCAGATCTACTCCATAAAAGAAAAGATATTTAACAACAAGATACAGTGGAAAGAACATGTAGAAAGGCTGGAAGAAAGAAGATTACCAAATAAAATCTTCCATTATTTTCCAAGAGGAAGAAGATATGTCGGACGTCCTCGGAAGAGATGGTCTTAGATCTATTAGTGAAGACGGAACAGGCAACTCTTGCCAAAACCAGGAAGTGAAGAAGAAGAAGAAGAAGAAGAAGAAGAAGAAGAAATGTTTGTATTCGTTTTTTCAGACTCACTTCTGCCAACATGAAGATCTGAAGAAGGATTCCTGTAATGTCATTATTGAACTCATTAAGAAACTTGTCAACTAATTTCAAAATTTCATCAAAACGAGTGCTCATATCAGTATCTTCTGATATGTCTGTTCTGGATTTCAAAATTTTGAAATAAACTGTTTTTGATGAATTTTGTTAAATGATGTAATTTCATATGATCTGACTCCAGTTAATGTTTCTAGTTTTAATTTAAGAAATGGTCTGGATGTGATCCACACTCTATTGACATTTTTGTTAAACAGAATTTTCAGAATCTGATACAACACTTCAGAGTAATCAGGACTTACTTCATCCACTCCATCCACTAATACAACCTTGTTCCCATCCTCACAGCAGTACTTGAATAAATGTTTTCCAACACATTTTCAACTTTGGCAGCTCTTTCTGGAAGTTCAATAACATTGTTTTCGTGGATACTTATTTGTTTGAAGTTACTTAACAGGTCTGTGAAGTCATTTATGTTTATTCTCTCTACCCACAGATGGGGGTGCTGTTGTTTGGAGAGATGAGTGAGGAGAGTTGACTTCCCCATACCTGGTTCTGATGTCACAACTACAATCTTTTCATGTCCATGAAGTAATGTTCGTGGTTGCCAAGTAATAGGATCATCTGTATTCAGATATCTGTCAACAATCTCAACAGCTCCATATGAACGCTTTAGTATCAGCTTGTTGTCACTTGTTTGCAACCAGAGTACATCTGACTCATCCGTGCAGACTGTATCGAACTCCTGTTCGTTATCAACCCAAAGGAATCTGCTTTGTGCCTTGTCCTGGAATGTGCAAATCTCCTAAGGTACAAGTGTACTAAACCCAGACTCCAACCCACCACACAAGCAAAATATCACACCTGCCTCTTTCAGTATGTTATAGTCCAGAACCCTGTAGCTCTGTAATGTGCGACTGATGTACAACTCCATTGGTTATCTTGCATTAGAAGAAATATAAACTCTCCATTCAAATAATTTGTCATTTTCTCTCCAAAGTTTGACATAGATAATTCACTTCCTTTGAAATTTGATTAGAGTGTCCTTTAGTTTGTTCTTTATGGTAAAATCAAAATGTAAAATTTCAACATCAGCATCATAAAGCAAAAGCAAATCTTTTCCAAATGAAGTTTTTATTGTTTTTATTTCTTTATTGTTTTCTGTTTCTAACAATTATTAGTTTTCTGTTTATTGATTCTTGGCAAATAGTTGAAATTTCGTGACAAATCATTTATAGTTTCTTTGAATATACTATATGGTATATGATAAGTATTTCAAAGATGCCATTTTTCCAAGCAGAGAGAATTTCTAATTTATACTTTTTCCAAATTTTGAATTTTGAAAATCTCAGAAACATACTTTTTTCTTTAGTTTTACATTTTATTTCTTGCAGAGCATCATCAGAAAACTTCAATTCAGAGTTTTGAATATGAAGTTTACATTCCTTCAACAGAGATGTAATTTGAAGACATTCCACATGACACAGTGTTTCGTACAGAGGATTGCCTTCTCCCCATTCTTCTGTTAGGAAGTGGGAATTCCCATATTTCTTCCACCAGTCTATAATGTGTTTATTAAATTTGAATAAGGTCGTTTCTTCATATGAAATGGATATATCGAGATGATCTCTTATCTCACTCATGATTAAGAAATAAAATTTGTCTTCAATAGAGCCTCTATAGATTAATTAAAACCAACAAAAATTAAAATATTCATGAAGGCAATAAATCAGGGATTTATCAAATTTATTGTAAAGGTTGTGAAAAATGTGCATAGGAAAATCAAAACAAAACTTGAATGGAAGATCGATAAAGCATCTTAGAAGTATTAAAAATGGGGAAATATAAAAATCTGCAATAGCTGTACATGCATGGTCAGAAAAGCACAGAATCGAAAAAAAAACAAATTACTGAAACAGATAAATCTAAAGAACTCGCAATTTGGGAGTAAAATTACATCCACAAAAATGAAATGAAATTAATGAATTTTGAAATTTCCATAGAAAAAAAATGATTTGGAAGTTCATCGGTCAACCAACAGAGGGAGCAGATATTAACTATAGGATCACCAACCGCCAATTCAACAGTTGGAAAGAATTGATAATGATGTGTAACGCATCGAAAACTTGATCTTCAACAAATCTACAAATATTTGGCGAGTCGTGAATATTACAATGCCTATTAATTTAAATTTAAATTCTTTATAATTCACTACATATAGAGTTTTCTAACTAAACCGATTTCAGTACCTAGGTGGATTGAGCTTCAGTAATATCTCAATTGATATTATGCCGTTCAGGAGAACCGCTTCCTACCCCATGTATTGGTGGGGGATGGAGTAGGTAGCGGTTCTCCTGAATGACATAAGATCGGTCGAGATATTACTGAAGATGAAAACACTTAGGTTTTGAAATTGGTTTAATTAGAAGACTAAATATGAGGTGAGACATATGAAGAATTTGAATTTAAATCGTACATTAAATTAATAATTTTTCCTATAAACATTCAACAATCAAATTGTTTGACTGACCTTTGAATTTTGCAGGCTATAACAAGACTCAGGTCTTGAGCTATATGGTAGAGAGTGATTCATGATCTGATGACTCACAAATCGTGAGCTCACAGAGAAATATTTATATGTGTCGACTATACCTCCATTTCAAAAAGGTCGGCTCTCATCTTCGACCAGAGAAATATCTTGACTGTGATTCCAGATTGTTCTGATCATCACATATAAGGGACGATGAGAGGGTCGATCCAGTCAGTTATTGTTGTAGCCGTTACAGAATAGTGGTCAAGCAAAACATAATCCAGAAGACATACTAAGTGAACCATCACCGAAAGAATAGGATTGTCAAATATATTGTGAAGCAAGAGACTTTACTACAAGTACATTATTTGTAAAGAATCAGTGAAATTCTATGAAACAAATTAAGTGAATTTGGAAATTGTGTGAGAACAATGGTGGTGTTTATTTAAAGACATTTCACCTGAATTCTATGCAACTTTAGACGTAACAATATCAATATGACGTGTACTTTCATTCTCAACTGTGCGGCAAACTTCTTCTTGGACGGGGAGCTGCTTTGATCAATGAATTGCAAAGAAAGCAATTTTTTTAAATACCAGTAGTTATGTCTAAAACTGTAGCCATAGCAGTTTTATTGTTGTATCTGTAGTATCATTGAATTTCTAACCTAAGAAAATCATTATGTATATAAATAAAAGTCTGTGCTTCTATCCTCTACGGACTAAAAAAATACTTGATTGAATTGGCTGGGGACTTTACCATCATTTAGAGACCTTTTTAGGCAATTAACATATATAACATATGTAATATAGAGCTGAAAAAACATGCATCTGAGCACTAAAAATGTCCCTTTTTTGGATGCATAAATGGCTTAAGCTGCCTAAATCATAACAAATACAACAAATTAATGTAGGCCTACACAGAATTGAATATCTGAAACAAATCTACAAGAACATCCGCAACACAGTATGACTATCTTTAACGGACAACTCACAATATACAATGTTGTCTTTCAAAATTAGATAACCTGTTTAAATTATTTTTTCCATGAGAACAACATCTTAGGTCCTGCTAGTTGTATGTATAACTACATAAACTATGTTTGAATATAAGTACTATGTACTAAATCTGCTAGAAGTGCTTCACCATACGAGTAAAGTGTACTGATAACTTAATGGTCCACTTCAGACAATTCCCAAGTTAATTGTACATTATATTGAAAAGTGTGACTATCCAGAAATTATTAAAAAATTAATTCAGATACATATCAAGCAGATACAACTTATAATGTATTCATTGTATATGATGAAATTAAATGACCTCTTAAGACTGGAAATGGCACAAAGGGTAGGATAATTGCCTCTGAACTCATTGGCCCGTTTCAACTTCGCAGAGTTGAATTTTTAATGGGACATACCGTTGCATAGTACTTAAGGCAATATGATGCAAACTGGAAGGCCGATGGTTCGAGTACCGATGGGCTCAAGATTTTTAAACTAACTCAATAAATTCTAGCAGCACTATGGCCCTGAGATAGACTCAGCCTCTAACGGAAATGTGTACCAGACACTTTTTCTGGAGGTAAAGGCGGTCGTAATGTAGTACTGATAACCTAGGCTGACATCAAATGCCGATTGTCTAGAAAAGTGGGAGCCTTAACCTCCTACTACTCCAAGGGTCTCCTAACGCCTGTAGTGGGATCACTTTATCTTTATGGTACCGATATTATTTGTTGTGAAACATTGTCACTTATGTTAGGGGAAGAAAAAAATTATAATTCTTCCTAAAACAATTATTCAGTCCCATAAGCTAACAAAATGGAAAATGGATGGAACTTCACAATTATATGTCAGTGTTATTAATCTAGAAGTTTGAAATTTGCAGTTCAAACAGGTGACGGTATAAATGTGTACAAAGCTTTTATTGGCAAACCCATCAGTAAAAATTTTAGGAAGAATTGGCATAGGCTGGAAGCTAATATTTGGATGGATCTTAGGGGAATAGAAGATATGACCTGGATTTAGTTGATTTTGGATAAATGGAGGGTCTTTGTGAATGTAGTATCAAACTCATTTGCTCCTAAGCCATAGAATTAGTTAATTATTACTGCACTATAATATTACAACATTACTACAAATATTTGTCAGTGAAAAGTAAAATATCTATTTAAAAAACATGATTAAATCAATAATGGTAGCTGCAAGAGAAACTACACATTTTTAAGAATACAGTAGAAGTAATTAAAAATAACTAACCATATAAGATACATACATTTTTGTTAGAAATGAAGAAACATTTGTCAAACTAAACCAGTTACAATGAAAGTCTCCATTATCTAAGAAGTGATTAAATATAACTATTATATATTTATAGATTAGATTACTTGTTATCAAGTTTATAGATTATATATACACGTGCGTGTTCTAATGCCATCCACATCATTGTTTGTGTTTCAGGTTCTGTGCTGGGTGGATAGATAGCGTTAATGTGGTCTATTTTCAATTTACACACCACTACGGCAGACAACTTTACATAGACTATTTAACTCATGCCCCAAATGGGAGTCAATGACCAATCACGTTTCAATGATTTCTGTTTTACAACCAATCAGAGTCGTGTTTCACTAAATATTTATGAGTGTTATATTTACCATATTAAAGAACGCTCATCCTTTTTAATGTTCTGAACAGGTCTGACAATTATTTTGCAGTGACTGAGCCTATAAGAAATACGGCTACCAGATCGTATAAATAGTACATAGATGTCAACACATAGCGCTTGCAGGAGTTAATATAAAAACATTTGTAGCAATTTATTATACCACCAAAAAAAGAAACCACTGTTTGCACTTTGTTAAATGTATTTTTTCCCATGTAATAATCCATAAAAACATAATTGTCATATTTACATCATACGACATCAGAAATGGATTAATATACAGTTTGATGTGTTTCATTTTTTCTCCACTAGAGAGCATTCTTACGATATTGCGTTCCTTTGGCAATAAATAGTATGATCTGGTTGCAGTGATAAACAAAAGAAGCAGATGAAGCGTACCTGTCGTTTCACATTTGTTTTCAAACATCGCCGTTTACGTTAAATGTATAAATATTTTAAAATAACTATAGTTAAATAATGATTTGTGAGTAAACAGCTTAATTTTATTCGTTAAATAGTCCTAAGAAATGCCACTCTTGATTTCCAAATTCTCTAGATAAATTGGAAATCACTCGTGGCATTACTTGTGATGATTATTCTTGTATTGAGTACAGAGAGGAATGTAGAATGAGTGTGTAGTGTAAAGTGTGTTCTTGAGGGATGATGATGAAGAGAATGGAGAACGTGAAACCCAGTGCCTAACACTACTCATATTGAAAAGCACCAAGATAGCCGCTACGCTTAATGCCTCCATTCCATGGACAAATTATTATCAATAATATCACTTCTCTTCTCAACATGTGTACTATAGAGATATTTGCAATTTAAAACAAGAATTTGGAGCACAATCTAGTGATTAAACATTGTACATCACAACCTCTCCTGGGAATAAAGATTGAAGATGTTTTAAATAAATTATTTTAACAATTAAGAATTTTCAACCCTGCTTTGTATCGAACCCAGGCCCACTAGTCAGGAAACAGGTAATTTTTTAAATTGACTGTACGTAGAGATAGATTCATTTTTTGTTAAGAAATATCATACACTCATATGTATGTTTATGAGTCATGCACGTTGACTAATATTAGTTAATAATTTTTTTCCCATCTCGTTCATGGCCTACCTGCTGCACTCTTTCCCAACTCTTTCTCTCCTCTCTTGTTACGTGTCGTACCCTTCACAGTCTGCTCTTATTATGTGTGTAGAATTATACCAGATGTTTCTAAATGAATATTGGTGTTTTAAGGCTTTGTAATATTTAGTAAATAATACACCAAATGAAAGAGATACTCATACAGTTTAGTAAACCACCAGGCTAAATAAATAAATAAATAAATAAATAAACATGCATGCGCATACAGTGTTTCCTCTGTCTGCTATTAGAATGCACTAGAAGCAAAGATGGCGACTAATCAGGGGGAAGCTTTTTTTTTTTTTTACATTTTGTAACGACTGAATCTGTAGTTGCAACAAGCTATCCACATTAAATTCATTAATCGCAATCCACAAGTGATAATAACATCAGATTGAAAGTAAAGAAAGACTACGGGACGACCAAGAGTCAGTGAAGAATGTGTTGAACGAGTGAGAGAGTATTTCATGGTGTAGCCTCAAGAAATCAGTTCGAAAGGCCAGTTGTGAATTAGCAATTCCACTGCGGTCTGTATGGAAAACTTTAAGGAGACGCTTACTACTATGTCCTTAAAGTTTGCAGTTGCTACAAGTTCTATAGTCTACAGACTACGGTTTACATGACACCTTTGCAAATGCAATGTTGCCGCATGAGTCCACCGCTGTGGTCTCGGGGTAGCGTGCTGCCTTGTCACGCAGCGGGCCCGGGTTCGATCCCCGGTCGGGGCAGTTTTTCTGGGTGAGGTTTTTACCGGGGTTTTTCCTCACCTGTAAGACAAATGTCAGAAAAACTTTAAGGCCCAAACGGTCCCCGAAATCATATAAAAGTAAAGTAATCCCACTACAGGCCTCAGGAGGTCCTTGGGGTAGTAGGAGGTTAAGGCTCCCACTATTTCTGGACAATCGGCACTTGATGTCAGCCGGGTTGTCAGCCCTGCGTGACGGCCGCATTTACCCCCAGAACAAGCGTCTGGTACTCATTTCCGTTAGAGGCTGAGTCGACCCCAGGGCCATAGTGCCGCCAGAAGGTTTGGGTCAGTTTAAAAATCCTGACCCACCGGGACTTGAACCCTCGACCTTTCAGCTTGTAGCTCAGTGCCTTAACCACTATGCTACGACGTGCCCCTCCCGAAATCATATGGCCATCGCAATCATCATCATTCATATTCATCTTAGGTTAAGTTTAGGATTAGGGACTCTCCTGGCGCACCATTATCATCATCATCACCGCCCATCATATAATCGGGGCAATGTAACCCCGCCTTCCAGGCGTCCCAACCTCAGAAGTGGGTTACAAGTACGCCATGCCAGGAGAGAAAACAGGAATGTCGAAAGACAAACCTGGAGCATTTGAAAAAAAATGTTGCTGCATGACAATGAAGATTTTCTGAATCTGTCATCTTCAGTGATTAATCGACATTTCACCTAAGTTGCCAATGTGAACATGTTTAATGTCCTTTTTTGGAAGAAGGTGAACCAGAGAACTTTATTTGGCAGTAAGATGGCACGGTACCTCACTTCCACCATACGCAAATGGTTAAACGACACTGTACGCCACCGCTGGATTGGCCGATCAGGACCGAATGAAAGAGCTTGTTTTGCATGGCCTCCACGTTCACCAGATCTTATGCCATGCGATTTTTACCGTCGTCGATTCATAAAGGATCATGTGTATGTGTCTCCGCTACAAGCTGACCTGTCCGACATAAGACAGATGATTGAAGCAGTTGTTGCAACAATTACTCCTGACTCATTGAGCAATGTTTGGGAGGAACTCGCTTATCGACTCAATGTGTGCCGCGTGACGAATGGTGTTTACATTGAACACTTGTAGCAAAAACTGTTTGAGTTGATCTTTCATTTGGTTGAATGTGCTAATACTAAAAAGCCTTAAAACCCCGATTTTCATTTAGAAACACCCGGCAACATGTAGCTCACTCTTAGGTACATTTCTCCATTCACCTGACTGTTCATTTTTCTTTGATAAAAAAAGTACTTTACTCTCAAATATACTTGTAAACGTTTCTTCTCAATTAAAGTAACAGTCCATGTTTCAAATCAATATATTATATTACAGACTAGAAGACTAAATAGAAATAAATTATTTCACATTGTAAACAAATCTTATTTTAACAATTATGTTATGACTGACATTTCATTTTGTCAATTGACAACACAGTTTAAATCTCACAAAAATATAGGAGATTCATCATTTATAACAGTGAGTTTATAGAATTATTAATATTTTATTGACACTTATTTTTTATAACATTTTTAATGTTATCATATCAACCACACTAGTTCAGATAATAGAATGTCTAACTCTTGGGCAGCCAGTCCATGTTCGATACCCAGGGAGTTAATTCTAAGTTTTCAATCTTGGGGCTAGGAGGGATGATATATAAGTTTTAATCACTAGATTGTCTATCAGATTCCTGGATCAAATTCCAAATACCTCCACAGTACATATGTTCAGAATGTATAAGGTATTTGATAGTAATGTGTCTATCAGATGGGGACTTGAGACTGACGGTCCTCTTGGTTCTTTTGACATGACTTTGTTTCACCTCCATCTCTCACACAACACATTTACACTTAAACGTACACTCATCCTACACTCCTCTCTCTACATAAAACAAATACACATAATCTACATAAAGTGGTCTGCTAAAGTGGTGCATAAAATAAAAACAGACCGTATGAATGCTATGTATCTGTCTAGCATGGAATGCTAAGCATAACTAGTGCAGTGGGTGTTAGTGGAAGATACATACATATTATTGTCTGATAAACAACAAAATGTTAAGTATTCGAATTCAGTCACTTCTTCAAGATTTCCCTCATTTGTCATTAACTGACATTTCCATTACATAATGTACTTCTATGTGTGACCATATAATTAAGTTTTATTGATGTTTACTTCCAGTACCAATTTGTTAGCATTACTCAATAGAGTGTGTGCGTGTTGGCCTCGCTATCACATAATAATACTACACCATCAGCTTAAAATAACAGCTAATACCATTTAGTTGTATGCTAGTTATGTCTCTTATCCTGTGGTGGGTAGGGCATGTAGTACAAATGGGGAATGAAAGAGGGGTGTTGTATACCTATATCTCAACCCGGTATATTAAGTAAATAAGCACATGCATAAACCTATGTAGTTAATTGTTAATTTAATAAATATTATTATTGTATTCAATTTAAAGTCTTTCTCTTATAAATACAAGAATACTCAAGTAAGAACTTGTTCGAAACACATAAGGGGACATTTACAAATATATGGAAATGAATTGAACTTCCGACCCTCACCAATAATGAACGAAGCTGTGTGTCAAGACACATGCGTGAGGAAAGGACAAACATAATAAAAATATCCAAGTAGTTAGGAGGACGATAGCATCAAAGACAAGGATAATTAATTAAGGGAAGGATAATCTCTCGACACTAATAGCTGAATAACGGAAATCCTTTAGGACCAAATGGTCAACTGATAATGAGATAAACTTATTGTGTTTTGAACCAAAGTCACGCACTTTGTTCCCTGTTGGAATATGTGCAAGGGAAACATAAATTACATTTATGTTTTTTTTATCAGTTAACACTCACCAGAATATTCAAGAGAGAGAGGTAGAATTAGTATATAGCGTGAGACTTTGAAAGTCCTATCATCAGTAGTCTTCAGTTGCTATAAGTGACTTGTTCACTGTGCTACTCACTGGGACTTTGGTCGGCGCTGACATCTCTTTTGAGATCTTAGCCAGTAATCCTGTACAACTTGTAAACTCCAAGTCTGTAATTAATCCTTATTATACTTCATCCGATATTGCCTGCTGACTAAATATCAATCCTTTACGCTGCAAACGAACCAATTCCTTTTAATTCGCTGGTCAATTACACAAGGAAACTATCCGGATCCAAACCAACATCTCTTCGGTTCCTGAGCGTGGACGACCAGTCCTCTTACGATACGACGAGGTC
Source organism: Diploptera punctata (assembly GCA_030220185.1). Taxonomy (NCBI): domain Eukaryota; kingdom Metazoa; phylum Arthropoda; class Insecta; order Blattodea; family Blaberidae; genus Diploptera; species Diploptera punctata. The sequence continues at coordinate 324,870 of JASPKZ010001965.1, read as the reverse complement.
CAGAGGCCAGCAGTGTATACAACAGGGGTTTGGTAACTCCTTGCAGAAAAAGCAGAGTAAGTGGGCTAAGATTGAAGTGGGATAATAAAATCAACCTTGATTTAAGGGAACTAGATTATACAGTGGATGAGTGGAAAATAATTAACTCAGGATAGGGATGTACGGAGAGCTTGTATCGCCACGGCTATGAACCTACGGGTTGGATAGTGCTAGTGAAATAATTAGTAGTTAAACAACAAAATGTCACTAGTCGAGAATTATAAATGTATAAGAAGAGAAAAATTTGAGTTCAATGCTTAGGATAGCTCAGACGGTAGAGCATTAGTATATAAAGCTAAAGGTTCTGGGTCCAACCTCAGTCTAAGCGTATATTATTCTCTTCAAATATAATGAAATGCCAGTGTTGATAATCTGAAGAAACACTATGGAATCATGTGTAACAAATGATAAACAGCATATTATATTGGAAAGTCCAGTTTTTTGTGACTTTTATTTGCAAATAGTGTTGCTCTTTTGAAAGTATAAATACATTTTGTTTATTTTATAATACCATGATAAAACATGCGTAGAAGCTCCGAAGCTTACCAGCATCTGCTGGCCTCACATCCACAAGTGATATGCAGCTAGTATATGGGTGACATATTGTCTGTATGACAGGTCTGTCAGTTGTTGCAGCATGTTTTCTAAACCTGGAGCTGCTCCCCAAATTCCTCCATGTTGGCCAACATTCCCTCCATGAGGACTCAAATCAATGAACGTCGCAAAGCTCTGTATCAAGACCTTAAACTGCTCATATATGGTGAGCCAGTTTTCTTTTGTACCTTCTTTAATATATTTTAACTATTTTTCTACCATTTTTAATGTGTGAAGACCTGATCTCTGTTAATCACAAGATTAACTCAAATTGGGATATTTTTAGTTGTTTTTCACATGTTTTAAAACATATCATGAAATAATCACAAAATGGCAAAGTAAAGGAACACCCAGCAGCCAGATATGAAGAAAAAATAAATATGTACATTTTTTTGAAAATACAATAGGAAGTAACATGATGAAGTTTTACTTAATAATAATATGTTTTGTCTGTTTAAATTTTACTGCATATCATTGTTTCTGTTAGCCATATATTTCAAGGCTTGTTAGCCTCATCTTCAGTTGTTTAACTATACGATTATTTGCAGACGACCAGGTAATCATCTCGGATACAGAAGATAATTTACAGAAATATACATTTGAACTAAACAAAATAGCAACAGAATATGAGCTAACAATCTCCACAACTAAAACCAAAACAATGGCATTTATGAGTGCAGTTCCAATAAGAAGTAAACTTGTTATTAACAATAAAATAATAGAACAAGTTAATACATTCAACTATTTATAAACTTAATATCACATGATGGAGAAAAGGACATCAGCAAAAAGTTAAATAACTTTACAAAAATAATATCAATAAACAGTTTACTTAAACCAAACATTGTGTTTAGAAAAAATAAGAATTAAATTTGGAGGAGGGTTATTGTTGGGGTAAAGAGGTGAAGAGGTGTAGGTGTGATTTAGTGACACTAGGAATACTGAAGGAGTTCTCCATGTGTGAGAACTTAGGTTGCTCAGGTTGGTAATCGGTAGAGTTGAGGTTCTTATCTAGGGATTCCACGAGGACTTCGTCGGGCAGAATTAATACGTAAAGGCCTGGTAAAAATAGTTTATTCTTGTCTTTTATAAACTGCAAATAATTGTATATAAGAAGTGACTTTATTTAACTTTCAGAACGAAGTGTTTTTGAGAAGTGACTTTGTTTAATTTTATACGAGAATTGACGAGGAGAAGCCTCTCTCGCCTATTAGGTAAACTAGTTACTCCCACTACCTCGATCTCGTGGACCTAAGGTCAGTGCTTAGACACATATAACGAAACATATAATTGGTTAATGCACCCTCCTATTTTGATCCCGAGGGTGTTACAAATTTATCATTGGCGATTTACGCCTTCAGAGGTTGGACCTTTTTCCCGTGCTGGCTTCACGTACAGTCGGGTCACAAACATTAGCTAGGCTTGGGTTTTTTTTCTTAGGCTTGGGTTTTTTCCTAGGCTTCAGACGCTAGAAAATTGCCATATTCCCACACTTTTTGCTAGCGTTGTTTGTGTCAGGGTAAAACCCCCGCTTGTACATTTAGCTAATGGGTTATGGTTATCACGATAAATCAGTTAACTGGAGGCTTAGAAGATATTTCTACTCAATCTGTCGAGCAAAGGATTTTGTCATTACTAAGTTATTATCATGTGTCAGCCACTTCCGTCTTAACAAAATAAAGGGTGACATTACCTGAGTTGTCATCACCCTACTTAATAACTAGTAATTTAAATACATTGATGCTGACTTCTTTAGATCGTTTTATATGACCTTTGCTCCTACATAATCAGGTTCTACTCGCTTGCCTGATCAATTTGAATATAAATGTTACCTAAGCCCAGTAACTGCTTCATTCAATGATATTATAATTTTATCTGATTATTATTGCCGGTAGGGATTTATTTATAGATTTACACAGGAGGCTGTGTGACTAACTTGCCACATATGCCCTATAATCAAATGGAAAAATCAAAGGATTTTTTCATTTGTTTATAATCCTCTCGCATAATATAATGCTAGTATCATAAGCTATAGTGGCCTTTAAAAATGGCTATCTTATTTTGGTTAGAGCACGTTAACCCTGAGAGTGTTGCCAGCACGTCAATTATGTTCAGATTGTAAACACTGATATGTATCCCTTTTACCAGGGGACGTTCTTTGAGGTTAAATAGACTCACTTTCTGCAATATAGACATACATAAATATTCATAAAGAAAAAAAAGATACACCCTTAATATAAATTTGGTGGTCTACTCAAACCATTCATGCTTATACAATTACCATTCAAAACTATTTAGTTGAAGACCAGTATAGCCATAAATTGCTTCTTCATGTGTAACTGTTTATTTACAATTTCATCAACACCTTAATATCTACCTACATTATAATGTGCGTCTACAGCTTGGGCATTCATTTGCGATGAACCAGTTTTGTCTACTTCAAACCATATATCGAATAATACTTCAATTTTGCTAAATTTAATTTAAATTGAGTCAATAAGACTTATTTACATGGATCATATGTTTGCGACCAAAATACTAAAATATTGCGTTTAAGCAGCTGTGCTATCGTTATAAACAATTATTATTGATAGTATTACACCCTGATCTTATTTTTCCCCATAGGTATTGCATGCATACGAATTCATCATGATTATTAATCCATGAAATATTCATGATTCTTAACATTTTATTCTCAACATATTTCGGCTCATTTACTCTGCCAAAGCATAACGGGCTCTATCATTACTCAGCCAAACGACGTTATTTTCTTAAGCGTACAAAATCTTTTCATTCGAATACAGAATCGCATAGTATGTCACATTCGCTTCCACCAGCGAGCATGACTTCATCTCATCTCATTATTAACATCGAATACAAATTCGCACAAATTGTCACATTCGCTTCCAGTGGCGATCATGACTTCACCTCATCTCATTATTAATATCGAATACAAATTCGCACAAATTGTCACATTCGTTTCCATAAGCGATCATGGCCTCATTAACTAGATAATACGGGATCCCTTGCCCTCAAATATTTTCAACAAAATAGCACGTGTTATACAAACACAGTGACGTGCCGCTTCGGCCCACGTCTACAAATTAAATTCTGTAAATATAATCAACAAATAAATTCCTTTATAGGTTCACACCGCCACTCGGCCTTCCAATTAAGGTGCATCGAGCTTCACCATGTCTCATTAGCTCCTATGTTTACACTGTCTGATTGTTATTTTAGACAAAATAATCATAATAATCATAATCTTATTCGTATTAAGATTGTTGTACAAGTTTCTTCAATTACCTATATGTACTAAACAATGACAATGGCCTATCTGGGCTCATTTTAACATTTACTGAATTTTAACCTTTTGACTTAGGTGCGTTCTTTCATCAATAATAAAATAATAGAATATTAAAATCAATCAAGTACTTTTATTTTCCTAGATTAAGTAGATAATGCAGCTTTCTGCTCGAGCGATTAGATTAAAACATTTAAAAATATAGATCCATTCTCTATCATTAAGTTCAAATCAACAATTTATTAATCACCCTCAATCTTAGCTGAAAGTGGACATGCATGTGTTATGTATTCACACTAATTCAATTAATTATATCATATTCATCAATATGGGGGTATTATCATGATTAATATCTAAATCGACATTTCATTTTTTTTCACAGTCATTGTGCCCTTTCCTCTCGCGATTAGCGTTTTAATATAGGCATATTTAATCACTTTATTAGTGTTATTTATTTTAATTACTCATTATATTTGGTACTTTACCACACATTTATTTCTTCATTTTTTTACTAATACTTTTCATTCATGTCCTAATCTCAGCTAGTATTGAGTTCGAATCCCGTGAAAACTGGTTCATGCATTTAAGTATAATTTTTGTTTGGGAATCATGTAGAGCTTATTTATGTTTGTACTTTTTGTATGTTAAATCAAAACTCTGTCGGTATACAACCAGTTCCTTACCTGGGTACTGCATAATTTCAGCGTTTACATGGACATTTATCTCGTACCCAAAATCACGGTAGTGCCTACCTGTGCACGCAATACAATATAGTACAATGCAAGACATACATACATACGTAATATATCCATTCCGTTGTCATTCTCGTGTAAAAATCTCTCCCCCCATTTTTTTCGAGTGTCAACTTTCACTGTCCGTCTGTCTACCCTTAATACTATTAGTGTCTAATTTCACAGTCTGTTAACTCGCAAAGGCCTCCTGTACTATTATTATATATACATATTTTGCGATACTACGCTCACACGCAAACAAACTCTGAACACACGCATGGTAATGTATTCACATTTTTATTTTCTCGATCTTGAAACTTTGCCACCTGTCACTCTCCATACCATTACATAAGTTTGCTACGAACCAGATAGGCTTTGTTCGCTACCGCGCTCACGCCTTCTCCTTGTATGGCCTGAGTTTCTGTAAGTGGTAACGCCCCATAACCTTGTCCCTGGCGTCGGCCCACTTTACCTCGTACGTGTGTGTGCCGAATTGTTTGGATATGAGCCCTGGCCCTTTCCATAATAAATCCATTTTTGCGTTATCCTTGCGTAATTTGTCAGATAGCGTGTGGTTCCTTACCAGCACTTTGTCGCCGATAGACGGGTACCAAACGTGCTTAGAGCGTTTGGTCCGCTTCTTTCTTTTGTCCACAAGTGTCCGCGTCCTATGGAATGCTCTTTCGCATCTTTGTTCATCGGTAAGTGGTTCATCATCGATATTGATCGCGTCAGGTACGTTAGCGACTAGTTTGTCCGATTGCACCCCCTTCATCAAAGTAATGGGTGCGTATCCCGTCACATTATTGACAGCATGATTCAACATGTGCTCTATGTGGGGGATATATCTGACCCAATTTGAGTGTATTTTATGGCACAAAATCCTTAAGCACGTAGTGATCTCCTTATTCATCCTCTCCGTAGGGTTTCCCCGAGGGCATGTATAGAGAACAATGATATAGATTTGTACCCCTCTTGCTCAATCCTTCTCGAAATTTCGCGCTCCGATAAACAGATGCGTTATCGGCCAAAATTGCCTCGATTTTCTCATATTTGTGTTCGTAATCATAAAAGAGTTTTCTTAAACAGCCTTGTGTTGTTACTGTTTTCATCGGATATATTTTCGTAAATTTAGAAAACGTGTCCACCACGACCAAGATATGCCTATACCCTAGTTCTCCAGTAGGCATGGGTCCGTGGGTATCGATTGTTACCAGACTGTTAGGTTTATTTCTAATTATATTTTGTGGAGAAACGTCGAAACGTATATTGAGACCTTTACACTTCTGACATAGGTCACATGTTGCGGTAATCTGTCTTACTTTTTTATGCAGTCTTTTAAAGTAGAAATATTGCGATAGGTTTAATGCAACGCGTTCACAACCAGCGTGAATTAACGCGGCGTGGAACTCTTTTATGAGTGGCTCCTCGAGGTGCCTAGGGACTACTGTTTTCCAGGCAATTTCGGCCCTCCCACATTTCTTATAAAGTATTCCATCGAACATCCCATAAGTGTCCGCATCACTTGCGTCGGCGATATCCTTGGCCTTTTTCCTCAGGTCTGTTGAATCCGGGTCCATTTCCTGTTGTGTTTTCATACCCATAAGGTCCCTGCATAACATTTTGTTCACATGGACGACTGTCCTCATAATCTGCACCTCGCGATTATGAGTTTCGACGTAGTCCGGATTACTAGTCACGTGACTGAGGCGCGACAGCATGTCTGCAAAAACATTTTCGCTTCCGGCAATATATTTGATCTCCACGTCGTAGCTGAGAATTTCCGATATATACCGGCTGGTCTTGTTCGAACCCAGCTTGCACCTATTTAGGAATGCGATGCTGATATGGTCCGAATGTACAATGGTCTTATGTCCGAAAATGTACGAACGAAATTTCTGGGTGGCGAAATAAATAGCCGCCAACTCCAGCTCCGTGACCATTGCCTGTTTCTCTACGTTGGTAGTCGCCCGGGACGCGGTAGCTATCGTATTGATATTGCCATCTGAATCTACCTGGGTTAATACTGCACCCAGTCCACTCTGTGACGCATCCGTGTAAATATGAAAGGGCAGCGACATGTCGGGCTTTGTGTGAGTAGAATGCAGTTTGCGAATAGCTCCTTGACCTTGTCGAACGTGGCTTGTAACTGTTCGTTCCAAGTCCATCGTGTTCCCTTCTTTAGTAACTCTCGCAACGGGCTTATCTCGCGCGAGTAGTTTATTACAAATTTAGTGTAATACATAAGAATTCCCAGGAACCTTCTCAATTGTTTTACATTTCTCGGGGGAGGAATAGCCAGGATCGACTTTACCCTATCAGGGCTGGGTCCTATTCCATTTTCAGAAATGAGGTAACCTAAAAATTCCACCTGTTTCCTAATGAATTTTGATTTATCGAGGTTCACTGTCATCCCGTGTTCCCGTAGCGTAGATAGGATATGGTCGATCTCGGCTAGATGCTCCTCGAAAGTTTCTGTTATGATCAGTAGATCATCGCAGAACTGGACCACAGACTTACTTATGTCGCCACCGAATATGGACCTTAGTGCCCTTATGAGTGCGCTCGACGATGTGCGGACGCCATACGGGCAGCGGGAAAAACCAGTAACTACGGCCCGAGTGTATGAATGCCGTGTACTTTCTAACCGATGGGTCCAAAGGTACTTGGAGGAAACTCTCGCACAAGTCAATGGTAGATATGAATTTCCCGCGCTTGATTCTTGCCAATGAAATATCAACCAATTCTATTCGATAGTTGTCCGGCACGATATAGGTGTTGATTTGCCTTGCGTCTATGGTCATTCTTAGGGTTCCGTTCTTCTTAGCTACCCAATTAATGTGGGATAGGTATGGTGACCGGGAGTCCTCAATGATACCGTGATCGAGCATTTGTGCTATTACGGCATCTGCTCTTTCCTTGATATTTATAGGTATGGCTCTAGACTTCAAACTGCTCGGCTCATGTTCAATAATATCGAACTTGTACATAAAGGAGTTGCACTTTCCAGCTTTCCTATCAAATGTTTGTATGTTGCGTAATAGCAGTTATCTCAAAGATTCCCTCTGGCTGTCACTCAGCCCCTCACTCTCGAGTACCTTGGCCTCGACATTTCCCTCGTTATACCCTAAACTATCCCTCGTCGCTTCCTTATCAAACTTGCTAACCGAATTGACGTACAATTCATTTATTCCAATCTCCCCCAGTTCGTTTATATCATCATTAACTGCGCTCAATGCTTTCATCCTATTAATATACTGCGGGCCCCTGTCATATTCGTCTAGCTCACTACTTATTACTATTCTCTCGATAAAAAAGCGTCCTCATTTAACTCGTCTATCTCCATTGCGTCATTTGGAAGCTTATTGTCAATTATAGGGGTTATTATCTTATTCCCATCGTAATTAAGTGTTAAAGTTCGGCCAAGGAAATCAATTTCAGATTTAAACGCTTCAAACATTTCTGTAGAGAATATTATATTGGCGGAAAGCCTTGGTACAACCATGAATAGTATCCACCCCTTCTATAGTTATCCTTATCATCGTTTGTATCTTAATCCTTTGTTTACTTTTGCCTATGGCTGTCGACGCAGATATATTCGACAATGGTATCGCAGCTATCTTGAAATTTTCCCTACTCAGGCTGTGATAGAAGGATTCACTGATTACGTTTGTCGTGCAGCCGGTGTCTATTAGGGCTAGGTGTGGTTTTTTATTTATCGTCACATAGACGTAAGGCAAATTCTCAATAGGTTTTGTTTCGACATTTATACTTTTAATCGTAACATCGGGCGCTATGGTCCACAGTTGGTGGTGTTTGCCAAGGATCGCGGTAGGCCCTGCTTTAACGTAATCCGGTATTAGTTTAAAGGTCGGCCGCTGTTTGTACTCGAGCTGGCCTCCCCTCCATTCTGCACATACGGTTCATAGATACCCGCTCTCGGATTCAATCCATGACCCTCTCTTTCAATTTGATTTTCGCCTTTTCGTGTCTGCGCTGGGTTTCTATCCAGGTCCTCGCTTACATATATCTGATTAGTACGCTGTTCATTTCCTGGCTTTGTGCATGTACGGTCATAATCGTATCCCCTCTGCGTTGGAATGTATCTATGGTCCCTTATATTTCCATAAATCTGGCTCCGTGGACCCTCTGCACTCCTCCCTATGTTTATCATGTTGACCCTAGGTTCTTTACCTCTCTGGTCCCTCCTGAGATCCTTGTACCCTCTACCATAACCATTGTTGTCCCTATTCTCGTTCCTGTATTGTCTATTGTTACCCTGCATATTACTAAATCTCCTGTCCTCTCCTTGATAGTGGTCATTGTTCTTCCGTATATCGGGCACGGCTGCCCCCCTCTCGTCTGAACGGTTAGGTCCGGGGTTCGAGTTGTTCCTACTCTATTTTCCCGGCTATTTCCTCCTTCCCTATTTCCACTTTGATTGTTACCCCTATTGTCTCCCACTTCCAGGATAGTTAGCATTTCTATCATTTGGTCGTGTGTGCTAACGCGCGCGATTAGCAAGCTGTGCCTAATTGCCTGCGGATAATGGTTGATTAGCGTTCGTACGAATTCTGGTTCAGGGTAACTCGGTGAGATAAGTTTGGCTTTTTTAGCCAAGGCCAGAAAATGCTCGCTGTACGTCAAGTTTTTCCTCTTATCATATGTCCCATTGCGTATCTCGTATTTTATATCCATTTGTTTCTCGTAACTAAAAATTTTTTTACGGAATGTTTGCTTAAATGTCTCGTATGGAGCATCAGTGGATAAAGTAACCTCGAACCACATAAGACTGCTGCCTTTCAGGCACTTTTTAACAATATACATATACAAGTGTTTCGGATTACATTTAATTTTGAAATAGTTTTCCAGTTCTTCAATGAACTGGATGGGGTTTGTTTCACTTTCGTTATATTCCGGCAATGGGATATCAGTGAAATAGGAATTATAGTACGGGGCTGACCCGTGTATACTATCTGGTTCGTTTACATTAGTATGCACCACGGAACTACTAGCGATCACCGGGTTCCCTTGTACTTCTGTATGCGCACGTGCTTTGTGGTTAGCCGTCGTCCAAGAAACACTCTCCGACGCGTGTGATTCATTTTCGGGGGGCCTATCTTTTTTGACATCCGCTATTAATTTTCTCTGTGAGGACACTTATTTCATCATTTAGTTTGCTGATTTCATTAGTCACTTTCTGTTCTATATTAGTGCCTAACTCGTTAAATCTAGAATCAACTATTGTTTCGATCATTTCTGAGCGTTTATCCTGCTCCACAATTTTCTGAGCTACTTGGAGTTTTAGTGTTTCTTGTTCGTCGGCTAGCTTTTGTACAGATACACACATATCATTCACCCTTTTGTCCGCGTTCTCCAACCTACAGAGCACATTCTTGTCGACTCGTTTTATTTCCCCTTGTAATTCCTCCTGTTTCTCCCCTAGGTTAGTTTGTAACGTTATTATATTATTGTTCATCTCTGTTCTCATTTGACTTATTACCCTGTTTTCTGTTTTCTCTAAGTCTTTAATAAGTTTTTTGTTCCATTTTATTTATCTTTATTTCTACGCATGCTGATGATTAATTTATTTTCGCTCCTAACATCTATCTATTTTTTTCATCTCATCCCTTAGTGTTTCTAATTCCTATTTTCTTTCTACCCTTGATTTTTCAAATAATTCTTCGTTTCGTTTCATGAACAATTCTAAAACTGTATTAGTATCGGTATTTTGTCTACTCTGACTATTCTCTATACTCACTGTTTCAGGTTCCTTGTCTACTTGTTCTTTCCCTGTCATATTCTCCCTTGTGTCCTGCTCTGAGTTGCCTCTACCATCTTCATTATCCTCTCCCATCCTTACGATTTCGTTCTCTCCTTCAATCATTTGCCCACAAGCCTTCTCCCTGTCATATTCGTCTTTCTTATCCATTTTTTATCTATATTTGCCTGCCGCTTTCTATTCCTACTTCTTAACAACATAAATACACACACAGATATATTTTTAGTTAAATCACTGTAATATTTTGATTTCTTATATAGGTAAAAAGTAAAAAGAATGCTTATTCTGCTGTTGTGTCACTTACTGCTTCCTTCCTTCAGTCGCTGTCTTCTCGTTCCGCATCCAGGGTTGTCTGCTTGTTGCCATCATCTTTTCTGTCCTGGTTGCCTCGTTGTCGTGGGACATAGTCGTTCTGCCGTTGATTTCTATTCGTGTATTACTTTTACGACCTATTCTGCCCCACGTTGGGCGCCAATATGGAGGAGGGTTATTGTTGGGGTAAAGAGGTGAAGAGGTGTAGGTGTGATTTAGTGACACTAGGAATACTGAAGGAGTTCTCCATGTGTGAGAACTTAGGTTGCTCAGGTTGGTAATCGGTAGAGTTGATGTTCTTATCTAGGGATTCCACGAGGACTTCGTCGGGCAGAATTAATACGTAAAGGCCTGGTAAAAATAGTTTTTTCTTGTATTTTATAAACTGCAAGTAATTGTATATAAGTGACTTTAATTAACTTTCAGAACGAAGTGTTTTTGAGAAGTGGCTTTGTTTATTTTTATACGAGAAGTGACGAAGAGAAGCCTCTCTCGCCTATTAGGTAAACTAGTTACTCCCACTACCTCGATCTAGTGGACCTAAGGTCAGTGCTTAGGCACATATAACGAAACATATAATTGGTTAATGCGCCCTCCTATTTTGATCCCGGGGGTGTTACAAATTTATTATTGGCGATTTACGCCTTCAGAGGTTGGACCTTTTTTCCCGTGCTGGCTTCACGTACAGTCGGGTCACAAACATTAGCTAGGCTTGGGTTTTTTTTCTTAGGCTTGGGTTTTTTCCTAGGCTTCAGACGCTAGAAAATTGCCATATTCCCACACTTTTTGCTAGCGTCTGTTTGTGTCAGGGTAAAACCCCCGCTTGTACATTTAGCTAATGGGTTATGGTTATCACGATAAATCAGTTAACTGGAGGCTTAGAAGATATTCCTACTCAATCTGTCGAGCAAAGGATTTTGTCATTAGTAAGTTATTATCATGTGTCAGCCACTCCATCTTAACAAAAGAAAGGGTGACATTACCTGAGTTGTCAGTACCCTACTTAATAACTAGTAATGTAAATACATTGATGCTGACTTCTTTGGATCGTTTTATATGACCTTTGCTCCTACATAATCAGGTTCCACTCGCTTCTCTGATCAATTTGAATATAAATATGACCTAAGCCCAGTAACTGCTTCATTCAATGATATTATAATTTTATCTGATTATTATTGCCGGTAGGGATTTATTTATAGATTTACACAGGAGGCTGTGTGACTGACTTGCCACAAATTATACAATACCTTGACAATTCTTGCTCTTATATATGGCAGTGAAAAATGGTCTATCAACTTAGCTGATGTTTCAATAATATCAGCAGAGATGAGATAAATGCGAAAAAGGCAGGATACAAATTGTCGGACTATAAAATTAATTCAGAAATAACAAACAAACTAAAAATTACTCCAGTATTAGAAAAAATAGAAAATTACAAAACTGACTGCGTAGAACATATTTACATAATGGCAAACGACCATCTAATAAAATTCATTAAGTATTACAAACCAATTGGGGAAAAGACAGCGAGGATGTTCAATGAAGAGACTTCTGGACTATTCCTAGAATGGGACTGGAACAGGTCAATATGTGGCCTAACTCCATGGAAGAGAAATTATGATGATAAAAGCATATTATTGTATCTAAATTATTATAAAACTGACTTTTGAGTAGGATATTAGATTTTCATTACAAAAACATTCATTCCACAATTTTCACTCAAACATGTTGTTCCACTCATAAGTTCTCTAATTAAAAGCTTATTATCCTTTTTAAAAGTCCTCCAATATTTTCATTTTATCTCCTTGGTTGTTTCGTTCTGGATAATTAACAGGCATGATTATGAGCTTTTTTTAACAATGAAGTAAAATATTGTCCAGCTCTGTGTTGAGATTGAACTCCTGATAAAAATATTTTTGAAAAACATTTACACATCTTCACTGATCCTATTGAATAGAAACCAAAAAAATGACCTTGACCAAAATTAAATATATATTACTCATCCAAGTTAAATCTGCAAGTGGTAAATATAATAAGAATGTGTTGTTAATTCTCTTCCTTCTCTTACTATGTTGCCACTTCCTGTAGGGTCATTTGACTGAGAGGGGAGCACTGGTAAATATTGTGATTATTAAAAGATCTGTCATCTACAGTAGTCATTGACCAAATATTGAAACGATGTTACTAATGGGGAATGAACTGTTCCTCCGTTGCCTTCCTGATTATTTGCTGCCAATTCCGATCCCCTGTGTTGTGAGGCTGGTAATACATGGCAAACACTGTGATTTTAAATGTCTGAAACCTTCACAAGTTGTCAATGAAATTACTAATTTGGTAACCATGTAATGCTATTTCACATGTGTAAATACCAGATTCTACAAAGCAGCATTCACATTATTCTCATTAATATAACATATGCATTAGACCTAGAAAGTAGGGCATAGTGTGCACAAAAATTTATCGTTATATACATTTAATCAAATTACATTGGGAAGTAACACTATGAGGTATTTTCAATATTTAAATTATTTGAAGAAAATGTTTTTATATCTCATGTTATTTAACTTTGAGGTGAGATATAAAATAATTTTGTTTAACTGATTTATGAATTATTATATGAAATGAAACATTTCTGGAAAATGAATTATGAATGAATTAACTATAAAAAAGATCAGAACATTCAAACAATTCGATTATTTTTGAATCAATGAATCTTAAGTAATTGTAAAGTTTGGTAAATGTAACAAATTCATATAAATACAATGAATTGAATGGAAATGCAGGTGCAATAATATGTTAAATAACCGTGGAGTTAAATCAGTCTGGCTCTCTTTATTTCTGGTATTTGGAGCTTGATAAAATACATTTTGAGTGGCTTGTTAAGCACACTGTTGATGGGTTTTATTTTAGGGTTTTCCTTCCCTTAGACTAGCTGCCTTCACTATCGCTAAAGAATCCATTCTGTCTTTCTAGTTTTGGTTTACCCCAAATATTTTATTTCCGCGGTATATTCTATTTGGTGGGCATTGCCCAATCCATCACCTAAAAATGCACCCGATTGGAGCTCTAGGAACTATTTATCAAGAGATATTCTACTGATAGATGGAAGGAGGTCACCTGGAAGACCAAAGAAACATTGGAAAGAATCTTGGTTTCCTGCTTGAACAAGCTGTAAGCCTAGCATAACTATGGTGAGCAGAAGAAGAAGATTCTGGAGTTAAGGTACTTTCAATTCGTTGTGGCATTCTGCTAGAGCATGATTTGATTTAATTTGTAGTAAAATTATATTTGATTACACGATATTCAGTACAATAACATTCATTCCACATTTCACACTCGAAACAGTTGTTCCATTCATTTAGTTTTCTAAGAATTCCTATAAGCTTATTATTATGAGTTTTTAATTCTGAAACGTTTTTTTATCAACAAATATTTACTATGGTTTTCCCATTGTACGTAATTAACAAGCATGAAGCCGTACTTGTCTCTGGCATTAAGACGGGCTCCTGCTTTTAGCAATAATTCAACAACTTGAAGATGACCACCACAAGCTGCCACATGCAGTGGACTCAATCCAAGTTTGTCGACAACATTCTCACCAACTCTTATATCCAACAGGAACTTTACATTTTCAACATGACCATTTAGTGCAGACAGAAAGGGAGCTGTGCGGCCTTCTTTGTCTACATCATTTGGTCCAAATTTCATTCTATGTAATCGATGTGAAAGACCAAACTTAGCAGCAAAGAATACAGGTGTCTAACCATTCTCATCAGCAATCAACCATGACTTGTTTTGTATTTGACGAGAAGTACAATTTCAGAAAAATTAAGTTGCAGAGAGCAAACTGTAAAGGAATTCGATCATGTCTATCTTTCATGTTTCATGCAAGCGTTTTTTCCTAACATTTCGAAATGGTAAATGTATTGGTCTACCAGTGGAGATAAACAGGTGCAGTGATAAATAGGTGCAGTGTCTTCAAAAATAGCAATGTATCTGAAGTTAGAGGATCCAAAATCTTATAATAATCATTCGTTTAGAAGAACATCTGCTACTTTCTTCGTAGATTCTGCTACAGATCTTTTGTCACTGAAACGCACAAAGGATGGAAATGATCGTCTATGGCAGAGGGGTATGTGGAGAATTCTCTGTACTCTAAAATAAAGTATGCTAACCATATTTTGTAGAGTGCGAATAGTAGTGAACGAATTTTGGCAGAGACAGTTGGACTGTCCTTTTGTGGAGAAATATATAAAAGCAAAAATTCAGATCTAAAGAGCATTGGTGGAGATGGTGGAATTGCCTTCAATAATTGCACAAATTGCAGTATCACTATCAATATTTCAAAATAAATGTTTTTACGTACCGTACCGCACTAGCATTTCTGGTTATTTTTAAAGTATTGCTATTTTTTTCGTTTTTATAGCAACCAAGATTGTAGGCGGGAATCTAAAATTACGATACACAGCAGTAATAAGAGTAAGTATACAATATCAGTTACATAGTGCAAAATAGTGTATTGCGATACGAGTGTGGTAAATACTTGATACGGATGGAGGAAAAGTTTAAAAAACGAGACGCTTGCGCCGAGTTTTTTTATTTCCGAGATTTCATTATTGGTTTACCATATGAGATTTGCATACTTTTTTCACTAAGTGTACTTATTTTAGTAATTAATATATTATCTAAAATATTAATAAATATTATTGGAGATAAATGTTAGATTTCAGAAGGTGAATCGAGTGTAGGTCTATGTGTTGCTATGGAGAAATAATAAGTATTGTTGGCCATGTCGCCATCTTATATTTGTTAAAACTGTAAAACAAATTTGATTTGTGATTTATTTCTGATTATGGAGAAAGTTTTCGACGATGTGTGCAGTGATGATGAAATAGAAGATGTGTGGAAAGCTGAATGTGATGAATTATTACAGAATTGAATACAAATTGCAATATAACTATCGATATTTCAAAATATGTTTTTACTTACCGCACTAGTGATTTTTGTCATTTTTAAAGTATTGAGATTTCTTTTGTTTTCGTAGCAACCGAGAGCTATAGCAATATTTCAAAATAAATGTTTTTACTTACCGCACTAGTGCTTTTGGTCATTTTTAAAGTATTGAGATTTCTTTTGTTTTCCTAGCAACCAAGATTGTATGCGACAGTGTCAAATTAGGATGCACATCAACAATAACAGTAAGTATACAATATTAGTTACATAGTGCAAAAATATAATAAAGTTAAAATAACAATAAAAAATCGCAAATGAAAATAAACATTTACTTATTATGATAAAATCAAATGTTTTCTACCTCTCCTCATATAAATCTTCTAAGTAGATCGCGATTTCGAGACCATAATGGTCTCATCTTCAGTACAATCTTGTCGACTGATGTTATGTTGATCGGAAGAAACACATCTTCCCTTTGTTGGTGGACCGATAAACCACAGAATAAAGTCAGGATTTGAGGATTTGCGGGAATTTCGAAGTTCATATGTTTTCCATTGATCCAGAGGTTCATCGGTTCACCAACCGAGGGATGAGGAAGAAGTGTTTCTTCCGATCGACATAATATCAGTCGCCAAGATGAGACCGTTATGGTCTCGAAATTGCGATCTACTTAGAAGATTTATATGAGGAGAGGTAGGAAACATTTGATTTTATCATAAATTAAACCTCATAGTGATAATTCCTGTAAAAGTTAAATTAAATTTACTTGTTACTTCAACTAACATATATTAAAGAGCTTCTATTTTATGAGAAAGATGGTAACTAAGTATTTTTTCTTAATTCTGAGATTTTATATATTTTTGTTGTTTGGTTTCTCTACAGAAAGAGAAATGTAACATATTCTGTTAGGGTTTGTTGCTTTGTCCTAGATGGCATACAAATGAGGATGGTGGGCTGAATTTTTTTCAGGACATGGATAATAATAATAATAATAATAATAATAATAATAATAATAATAATAATAATAATAATAATAATAATAATAATAATAATAATAATAATAATATGAATATGATAAATTATACGAGAAACAACAATTAATACCCAAACTGGGTAATGAAGAAGTCGAGGTTAGAGCAAATATAAATTTAGATTTTTTTTCAAAGTTGCCAATGTCCTGGCAGCCCCTTATTTTTTGTGGTAGGGAATTCCAGTTGCGAGAAGTGAAGATGGTATATGCCATGGAGTGATGTGATGTCCTATGTTGCGGTATATTAAGCAAGAGACTATGTTGTGATCTTGTGTTTAAGTTATGTGGTTTGAGGATAGATACTGGAAACGAGATGATAAATGTTTGTGAATCGAGGTATGTAGGATCTTATATAAGAGAATTAGACAATACGATTTTCTTCTCTCTGTTAGATGTAGCCAAGACAATTCGTGGAAAAATGGAGAAATGTGATCGCATTTTCGAACATTAAATATGAATCTGATACACATATTATGGATACGCTGCAGTTTGTCCGACAATCCGTCACTTATATCAGTAAGTAGAACGTCACAATAGTCAAAATGCGGCATCACTAAATTTGAATTTAAATTCTTTTAAGAGCTGTAGGAAGAAAATTGTTGGACGCTTTAGGGAATGCATTATGGAGAAGATCTTTTTAGATGCTTGTTTTACTTGCACATGCCAATTTAAATTCGAATCTAAGTAAAGTCCCAAGTTTTTAACGACGTCGGTATAAGGAATTTGTTCGTTATCTAATATGACAGCCGGCATATTGTCATTGTTTATGGAGTGTAATAGTCTTGGATGTCCGATAATTATTGCTAGCGTTTTGTTTACATTTAGTTTTAGCCCATATTGTCTGGACCATAAAGATATATGTCTCAGGTCAGTGTTTACTTTGTCAATATATTCCTTAATTTCATCAGGCCTAAAGTGCGTGTAAATCTGTAGGTCGTCGGGTAAACGTGATGCTTGCAGTGTTGTAGTTTCTTGGTCACATCATTAATATAAATTAAGAAGAGAAGAGGAGCGAGGACGCCACCTTGAGGTACCCGTTTCCTCACCAAGTGCCAGGAAGAAATGCGATTATCAACAGAAACTGATTGCTGACGATTAAGGCAATTTTCCGACAGATGTAGTGTCTTTAGTCTCGCTAGCATTAAGTCTATATCTACTGTGTCAAAGGCTTTGCTGTAGTCGAGTAGGACTATTGTGGTGAGTTTTCTTTTGTCCATTGAGTCTCTTATGTCCTCTACAATGTCAAGTAGTGCAGTACTTGTATGATGTCCTGTTCTAAAACCAGACTGATGCTCATCAAGTAAGTCGTGTGTGGTGAGGTAGTCTATTAACTGTGAGTGTATTATGTGTTCCAGTGCTTTAGATAAACAAGGAAGAATACTAATTGGTCTATAATCATCGAGTGTTGCGGGAGTGTTTGATTTCGGTGTAGGACGAACTAGAGCCATTTTCCAGAGTCTGGGATAGGTCCCGGTCATTATAGAGGCATTATAAGTGTGGGTTATTGTCGGGAGAATGTCAATTATTTTTTGCAGGAGAGTTGTTATATTTTCTATTCCTTGCGCTTTAGGTTTAATGCGTAATACTGCTCTTTTGGCGTCATCAGGTGAGATATAGGAAAAAAAAAAAAGAATTTTTCTCGGGTGGGTTGGGTTTAT
The DNA here is from genome assembly GCA_030220185.1 of Diploptera punctata. Taxonomy (NCBI): domain Eukaryota; kingdom Metazoa; phylum Arthropoda; class Insecta; order Blattodea; family Blaberidae; genus Diploptera; species Diploptera punctata. The sequence goes on along the minus strand of JASPKZ010001965.1, from coordinate 306,467 downwards.
GACGCTACTTCATCTATTGTCTGTTGTTTGTGTTGTGAGTTGTCAGTAGAGAGGCGGGTGAACTGATCATTCAACTCCTCTTGGTAGGTCATCTGTTTCTACCTGTAGTTTATTTTGACAGAGGCCTATTGATTTTAAATTTTTCCACATGTCAGATGAGTTGGACATGAATTGTGTAATAATACTATGGGCATATTTTAGTTTTGCATTTTGAACAGTCTGATTGATTTTATTCCTGATGTTTGTATGTCTGGAAGTCTGTCAGTTCTTTATTCCTCCTGTATTTCCAGTATGCTGCGTCTCTCTCAGTCATAAGCAAGCGGATATTATCAGATATCCAGGGTGCAGATAGTCTGTTTATACGTCTAGTCTTGATAGGTGCATGTTTGTCGTACAATTGTAAGATCATGTCATTAAAATGTTCAACTTTCTCATCTACAGTCCTAAGTGTCCATATGTTGTTCCAAGGTAGTTTTGCAGCACCATCAATTAATTGATAATTATTTATATATTTCAAGTCTCTGTATGTTACAAGTCTACGCCTACGTTTAGGGCAAAGGAGTGAATATTCAATGTATATTAAGTCATGTGCAGAGATGCCTGGAGCTTCTATCTGTCCACTAGTTATAACTTCATGAGGATTATTTGTTATAATTAAGTCTAGTAGCGTGTCAGAGTAGTTAGTATGATGGGTTCGTTCTGAAGGCAGTCTTGTCATATTGCAATACTGGAACATTGTCTGTAGTTGTATAGTTTTATAAGAATTTGTGGCTAATAGGTTAGTGTTGAAGTCTCCAAGTACAATTACATGTTCATAAGATTGTATCAGATTATGGAGAACTGTTTCAATGTCATGCAGGTGACCGACATTTGGGGGCTTATAAACTACTCCTAATAAACATTTCTGCATTTTTGTTCTAATTTCTATAAATATATATTCGGGTCGAGACGAGTATTCACTAGGCGAATGGGATATAATTTTTGGTTGAAGGTCGGAACGCGTATACATCGCCACACCACCTCCATTTTTCCCGATTCTGTCATTCCTTATCAAGGTGTAATTATGCATGTTTACAAGAGAAGGAGGAAGTGTATTTTTCAGCCGTTTCGGAAATTAGAATAGCATGCATACTTTGTGTTGAAAAAATATTTTGGAATTCTGAGAAGTGGGAAAGGAGTGACTGTGCATTACAGAGAGTTATTTTGAGCGTATTGCTGTTGAAAGAGAAACGTGATTTTAAAATATCTGAGGTTGATGGGGTGTGTTGAGATGGGTTTGGCATGAAAGGGGACAATGGTACTGACAAAAACCGAAAATGGGCTGCAGGTGCATTACATAAATCTAAGGTTGAGATGTTACTTACCTAAATGGAACTAACTAAAAACAAGAAAACAGTAAATATTAAATATCAATTGGTGTTTAGTGTATGAAGTACAAAATTAAATTAAGATTCGTGTAAATAAAATAAAAAATAGATTATAGACGAAAAAATGAAAGAAAATGAACACAGTAAATGAAATATAACGTGTATGGCTAGCATTTGGTGGAGGCTTAAATAATGTCACCAACTGTAGTGATACGTCGTTTGGTGTCGCCTTGCTTCACGTGTATCACAACATCTAATGTCCACACATTCTTCATTTCATATTTTTGTATGCACATTAGAACCAGGTCAAGCCGTCTCTTAGTCAGGTCTTCCCTATGGTAATGCCAGATCCCTTTAATTGTTTTTTATTTCTAAATACGTCACTTCGTTTTCTGTAGCTTATAAATTTTACGATAACTGGCCGCACTTTGTTCTCCCCGGTTGGGACTTTACCTATACGGTGACTTCTGTATATGTCAGCCAGAGAGAGGTCAACGCCAATTTTTTTTCGCGACTTCAATTGCTATTATATCAGTGTCCTCTCCCCTCTCTTCTGGCACACCAAAAATTAGCAAACACTGACGACGCTGATATTGTTCGAGTTCGTCACTTTTAATGATTAATTTTTATTCCAGTTCCTCAACTTTTTTATCTCGTTCCTGGAGAGAAGCCTGAGTCTCTGAATTACCTGTGTGTTTTTCTCCAGGGCACTTTTCAATTCTTCCACTACCGCATCCTTCAAGAGGGCGACTAGCGGCTGCAACATGGCCGGCTCCCGCCATGACTCCTCTAACACACGCTTCACACATTTTTCTACATCCTGGTCACACGGCTTCATTTTCTTTGGACCCATTACGCACGATGAAAGCAGAATATCTTAAAATAACTGATAGTAGAAAACACTTTTCACTACTTCAAAAACACCTTCTAAGAACTTAAAACTTCACAAGCACCAATACAAGCTACTGCACACTATCCGCCATGACACTTAAAAGATAGCTGCTTGAGTAAAAATAATGTAACATTTACTCATAATTTTCAAATTTGAGTTTTGGCTCTTTTTTTAAGAATGTGAACGAATTGGAGTTTACTTCTCGATACTGAGAACATACACAATTAATTTTACACCACTACAAGAAGTAAAATCGGAAACAATAAAATAAGATACAAACTATATAACTATCTATATATAAACATCTAAAACTGAGGGAATGCCAAAGTGTCTTTGTATTAATTTTTATTAATATCGTATCTTCGGGGTAATGTAACCGAGCCTTCCGGGAACCCCAACTTAAGAAGTGGGTTACAATTCCACAATGCCCAAGAAGCTTACGAGAAATGCCATAAATACATCCTTATGGCATTGAAAAAAAAATGCTGTGAAAATGTGTTCAAGTTTAAGTTGGTTGGCAAATGATCTTGATAATAATGATCACTGCGTCGCCGATTTAAAAATATAGTTGATTAATCCACATTATCTGATAAAAGTCAGTACTGATAATCTGAAGAAATATCTTGTAGTTACGTGCCACAAATGATAATGAGCATTAAGAGTGCAAGTCTAGTATTTTTGTTATTTCCCTTTGTAAATAATGTTGCTGTTTAAAAATATAAATACCCCTTTAACAGCCAATATTACATATTTTAAGTTGTCGTTTTTTGCCTCACTTTCATTCTTTATTTTCTTCACATCCTGACCATATTTATTGCATTAGATTTTAGGGAAGGAAGTTTATTTTACCATCACATATTTTGGTTTCTACAGGAAACGGGAAATAACAAACAATGCCAGTATACATAGCACAGAATATTTCAATTTAATTTAAATGTTTATTCATTAAGGCCCAGGTTCAAATTGCCACACTAATTGACTGGCACAATCGGCACATAGATGCATGGCCGTCTCGGATATAAGCTCGCCATAAATCCCTATCCTGAGCTAATATTTTCAAATTATCCCCAGTACAATCTAATTCCTTCAAATTATGGTTAATGTTATTCTCCTAACTCATTATTGGCCTACCTACAGGGCGATTTCCCTCTGGTTTTCCTATAATAAATTTCCATGCCCCTCTTTCATTCCTCATGCGTACCACATGTCCTGCCTATCGCAGTCTACAAGACTTAACTCTTCTTATTTTATCTACTTTCCCATAAAGATAATATAACTCACTGTTTAATCTCCTCCATTCGCCTGTCTGTTCGTCTCTCTTTAGTCCAAACAATGTAATTCTCAAATACTCGTATTTTCCTTTCCTCCCTCAAAATAAGAGACCATATTTCACATCCATATCATGTAGCCTAACTGTGAGATCAGTAGTTTTATATATTTTGACTTTAACGTCTTTTAAAGAAGTTGGTACAAGTGTCCCTGTAAAATTTACCATATTAACGAATTGAACTATTAATGTACACTTTTAAATAAACCACTACAATAAAAAAAATCAGCATGAAAAGGGCATTTGAAAATGTTGTGATATAAAATAAATATTTTGTATATTTTTGTTATCTGTAGTGCCATGATTTTTTATTAAAATCTCTACTTTTGCCTGCTTTTAAAACTTGCACAAGACAAATTAGCCTATTTGTGCGTTATGAGTATCTGACATAATAAAAATGTAGAACTTATAATTTTAGATGCATATTTTTAATGTTTCGTATATTGTATTTTAGGAGTTTTTCCATATACAAAGTGTTGCAGGATCTCACGGACAATTGTTTATGAACGATAGGGCATCTACAGATAATAATTTGTTTGTTAAAGAACATGTACTCCTTCTTAAAATCATAGAAAAACTCCATGGCATGACAGGCCTAGAAGGTCCTTGGCCTACCAACCGGCTGCTAGCGCCACAATCTCGTCTGTTAACCACATAGGTGGACGATCATCTACCCAGTGACATGTGGTCAGCATGTTGGGTTAAAACTGGTTTTCTCAATCTGCAGCCGCTACTCATTGCAGCTACCAAAATTCTTCACGGTGTCGTGTGGGAACCGTCCTATACTGACCGATATTCCCTGATAAAATATCTTCTCTGATGGGGACTCGAACCAGCGCAAGTTTCGTAGTTGTGTACTAAGACATCATGCCTTAAACTACTCGGCAAAATCGCGGCACCACAAACACATAGAATATTGCTTATTAGTTAATTATTGAGACAAGCCAAATTTGTGTTGTCAACATAGTTCAATCGATTGCAAGAATCAATTGAGGGATATGGGCGAAAGACTTGACAATCCATATTTTTGTTTAAAATCAGGTTTCTGCATTATCGACCTCTTATTGAAGTTGTTTGTCTCACGATCAAACAAGTATTCTTAAAAACCAATAGATGTCAGAGTTATTGCCTACGTTGACATTCCAAAACTTTCTTTAAGTTCGTGGAAAAATTTGACAAGTCACACATTCAAGATGTAGCTTTTTTTTTCATTTCACTAAGATATAATGAGCATATAGAGAAAATATACCACATAACAATTATAATAAATAAAATTAATATATCAAAACTTAATATTACATTTCACATATATTGTACCAACTGCTGTGGTCTCGAGGTGCGCGCTGCCTGTCATGCAGTGGGCCCGAATTCGAATCGCTGTCAGCAAGTTTTCTGGGTGAAGTTTTTCGGGGTCTTTCCTCACCTGTAAGCAAATGTCAGGAAACTTCAGGGCCCAAACTATCTCTGAACATCATCTGGTAAATTCATTATCATCATTATCATGTTCACCTCATTATAATAAGTTTAGATTAAGACCTCCGCTGGCAAATCATCACCTTTCATATATACATATTATATAATCGGGGCTGCGTAACCCTGCTTTTCAGATACCTCAACCACAGAAGTGGGTTACAATATGCCAGTATCAGGACAGAATACCAGAAATGTCGAAATGACAACCTGGTGACATTGAATATTATAAAAAATACAAGTATATTATTATTGAATCTCCAAATATTTTGAAACCCTATTTCGCCACAAAAGCATGTTTGGGTTGTAGTTTACTATAACAATATTATACTATGCACTGTAAAACAGAAATATTATCTTATGGATTTGAATGAGTGTTATGAATTACATAAATCGTATAAGTGTCTACGAAAATACTGCATATTGTTATGAATGTTTGTTATGAAGTTCATAAAATTATTATAATAATATTTGTTCTTAAAAAATCACTTCACACATTGAGGCAGAAGCCTCATCATCATTTAAAAGTAAGTTTAACCAGGATCGTTGTCTTTTGAATGTAGGGCAATCAATAAAACATGTTTTACAGATTGTATTGATTCTTGACATTTACAATTATGATCACTATCTGCGTTAAAATTAAATCTCCTAAAATAACTTCCAAATTTTCCATGGCCAGTCATAAATTGTGTTAAAATCAAAAGTGGAATAAAATGTTTTGCATTTGGCCTATGGTGACTGTAGGAAATAATTTGGAGCGGCTCTCAGTGGTAGGCAAGAGATCTTAGGGTTGTGAACTTTTTTATAAGTAAAAGAACAACGTACAAATTTACACTCAATTTTAACGAACCCAAAAAAAAAAAAAATTATTCACGAAAAATATACACTTTTATTACTACAATTATCAAGTTTTATAAATGAGTGGATTCGATGAAATGATTAGAAGTCCACGTGCTTGAATCAAATATTTTCAAAGTCCAATGTTTAAAGGACTAAATATTTATAAAATTTGAAGGTAGCTTTAAATTAAACAATTTCTCGGACGAATCTAAAATTTAACTAGATCGGAGATCGCGGTCTGTAGAACTACGATGTTTTAACGCCGAATACAGAGTGACCGAGAATGAGCTTTAACTGAATCGGAGATCGCGGTCTATAGATCTACGATGTTTTAACACTCAATACAGAATCACTGAGACTGAGTTTTAACTGAATCGGAGATCGCGGTCTATAGATCTACGAAGTTTTAACACTCAATACAGAATCACTGAGACTGAGTTTTAACTGAATCGGAGATCACGGTCTGTAGTTCTACTATGTTTCAACACTGATCACAGAGTGACCGAGAGTGAGAGTATTTTGATATATGTTCTCGCTTATAAAGACGATAGCTCCTACTTCCTTCGATTCCACTCGATACAATTTGTATATATATATATATATATATATATATATATAATACATATATAAGAAAAATAAATGTTTGAATTGGATTCGCCTGGTAGTGTAATGGATATCACGCTGAGGTACAGACTCAGAGATTCGGGTTCGAATCCCGTCCAGGCATTTATTTTTCTTATCATACCATATATATATATATACGAGTATATATATGTTACAATAATCTTATTTGCTATTATGTGTTTCCTTAGAGGGAGGTTTTTTGGTTAATAGCGTTAATTTAGTTTCTAAGAACTGGGTTAATTGCTTCTTTGATATTTAATAGATAAATGTTTTTTAGTTTCTTCAGTTTTGTAAACTGTCAATATTAAGAGATTGTTATCTTTTCTAAAGGTGGGATGACTGTATTTTGTTATCTGTGTTAGTCAGGTAGTTATTCTTTATAGCATTATTCTTGGAATTTGGTTAGTAGCGTTGATTAGTTTCTACGAACAGGGTCAATTGATTTTTTTATATTTTTAATAGACAACTAATGTTATCTTTTCTTAAGGAATGAATATTTCTTGTTATTTGTATAGACTGCTAAATGGAAATAGTTTTTTTTGACAATACCCTTTTTGTGTTCCTGTATTATTTGTAACTTGTGTAGCCAGGTAGAATTTTGACAATACCTCTTTATTCTATTCTTTGTTATTTGTGTAGTCAGGTATATTTTAACAGTATTTTATTCTAGACAATGTAGATGGAATTTTGCCTGCATATATTTCTACTTTTCCACATACGTCTTTTATAGCGATATTAGTAATATTATATTTTTGGTTATTTATTAATTTATTTAATTTTAATAAAAAATGTGATGTGAGTTCCATAATCTTTGTAATTTTCTGATTTTTATGATCTATTATAAGACATGTCTATCTTTCGGTATACTTTTAATATATTTCGGAACATTTTAGTTTCAGATCCATGCATATTAGAGTTGTATCTTAGTTTATATGTCTCCTATCATATTATTCGCTACAAGTTCATAAAATGCTTATAATAATTTTTGTTCTTAAAAAAATCACTTCCACACATTGAGGCAGAAGCCTCATCATCATTTAAAAGTAAGTTTAACCAGAATCGTTGTCTTTTGAATATAGGACAATAAAATAACACATGTTTTACAGATTGTATTGATTCTTGACACTTACAATTATGATCACTGTCTGTGTTAAAATTAATTCTCCTAAACTAACTTCCAAATTTTCCATGGCGAGTCAGAAATTGTGTTAAAATCAAAAGTGATATAAAATGTTTTGCATTTAGCCTATGGTCTACTGTAGGAAAGAAGAGCTCTTTAATCAACGCGCCATTTGCAGTGATGATATAGTGCATTAGTATAAATACAAGTAGGCTATAATGTGAAGTGAATAAGCCATAATATCAAAGAAAAAATACGAAACAGATTTATAACATACATAAATCAAACGTTAACCTCAATTTTCTCAGTAAACACATTTTGTGGGTTGTCAAGTTTTTTTCCCTCACACCCCTTAATTATACAATTCTTCACCATATGAAACACCATGATGCCATACTCAACAGAGTTGGACGCAGATGGAAATACTGATATCATGATGCGGCATGAAACTTGTGAATCACTGTGAGGAGTTCTTATTTAATACCAATTGCATTACGCAGTACATTAACCACATAACTTGCATACGTGTCAAATTACTTTTTTCTACGATAAACATAGCAATAATTCAGTTCCGCGCTTGGCCGACAGATGGCACATATCTGCAATCCCTCTGAACAAACATGCATAAAGAACCATTATCAAGCTTGTAATATGTCACAGGAGAGACTGTAAATTGTCAGAACATGCCTTTCAATTAAATACAGTGTTCATGTGATTTCTGTTTAACATACATTTGATTTTATTGATGGCATTTTAAAATTTAGTTCAAGAATGGAAACAAACAGTAAATATCAATACTAATAAAATTAATATCAAATTCCGTTGAGGTGAATAATCATAAGATAAAAACTTAAAATATGTACGTTTTGGCAGGTGCCGTCGTCCTCAACTGCGTTAACATATTATATTAAAAATATTATCTGGAGGCCTTTCGGAAGTTAACTTCCATCATCAGGAGGATAAGCTTCTGCTACTAGTTGTAGTTGTTTATGACGATCTAGACTCCAAGTGTCTGTAGCAGCAACTTCCGAATGGCCTCCAGATAATATTTCAAATATAATATTTTAACACAGTTGAGGATGACGGCACCTGCCGAAAGGTACATGTTTTAAGTTTTGATCTTATGACTATTCATCTCCACGGAATTTGATATGAATTTTATTAGTATTTATTTCATAAAATGTGTGGTAATTCAGAGTAATATGCGACAAAATTTCCAACATATATTTTTAATCTCTTTAACAGAACTATGATCCGGATACTGGAGATCTTGATCAATATTGATTAAAATTATCAGGGCTTGTTTTTGAGTTGATTTAATGTCGATCTCATAAAATTAAATACCATTCTCCAGTGTTTCTTTATAGAAAATAGAATTTTCTTTATTCTTGCAATATCTTAACCATTCTATCAACCAATTTACTTTGCCCCCTTCTGTAATGGGTTTTCTATTGCAAATTAAATATTCTAACATTTTGGTTGAAAGAAACTCTTTTTGCTTCATCTCTGTTACTTGGAATACATTTTTTCCCAGTTGTTACCAAATTGAACCAATTTCTTGGGCTAATTATAAATAATTAATTTTTTATTTCGATAATACCAAAATGAAAGAAGCTCTTGTCACTTAATCTGTTACCTGGAATTCATTTTTGTAGTTGTTTTCAAATTAATCCAATCTCTGCTACATCAGCTTTTAAATTATATCTCTAAGGTAAACCGTCACTCTAATGATTGAATTCAATTCTCTTTTTGGAAAATATGTTTCTCCTTTTATTTCAACGGTAGACCTATATAAGAAATTTTGTTGTTATAAATAAAAGAACTGCTGCCACAAGAGATATTTTTATATTCTCACTTCAAGTTAACTACTCCTAATGGCCTGATTTTTCTGTTAATGAACTCAACGTTAGTTTTATTAACTTATTGCTGTATGCCGTGTTTAGTTCTGGAAAATTAAAATTTCTTCCACTAGAACGTTAACAGACATATATATATATATATATAATAATAATAGCTTTATTTTACCTGGCAGAGTTAAGGCCTTAAGGCCTTGTCTACCACTCAACCAGGATGGTAAGGATGATGGCCATATGATTTCGGGGACCGTTTGGGCCTTAAAGTTTTCCTGACATTTGTCTTACAGGTGAGGAAAAACCCCGATAAAAACCTCACCCAGAAAAACTGCCCCGACCGGGGATCGAACCCGGGCCCGCTGCGTGACAAGGCAGCACGCTACCTCGAGACCACAGCGGTGGAATGTGTGTGTTGTGTGTGTGTGTGTGTGTGTGTGTGTGTGTGTGTGTGTGTGTGTGTGTGTGTGTGTGTGTGTGTGTGTTTGTGTGCGTGTCATGCCTCCTAATTAGGATCGATTATGATCTGTAAAAATGTTTCAAAAATCTTTTTACGAGAACAGTCTCAACAGCTTCATTCCACTGGAAGTTACTAATTTATATATATGCATCTATTGTCCTCAAGTGCAATAATTTGTATAAAGTACAGTAAAAGCTCCTTATTCGCGGATTAAAAAATTGCGACACGGTTCCTGTATTAACAACCTAAAATTTCTTTATAAGTATCCTATATTAATGGATCGACAACTTTTTTTACTGCAGGCACGTGCAAAGGTGGCTTTTACAAAGAGTGATTCAAACCAAATAGGCAAATTAATATAAAAAACAAACCTTATCATCACTAGGCCTAAAATTTAATGTTAAAAACCACCGTCGCCGTATTCCACGTGCCGCTGTCCGTTGATAAATGCCGCCCTCCCCACGATCCGTGTTTTCAACTTGTCATTCGTTGCAATAATTTTGTTTGAATAACACGTGTGTCTTCTGCTTTGTTGCCAGTTTACAATGTCGAGTAAAAGGAAAGTAAATTAGTTCCGAAGCGGAAAAAAAGTAGTGTTGTCGCTGAAAGTAAAAATAGAAACACTTGACCGTTTACGCGTTGGTGAGTCGTTTTGCGTCTATATCACCTTGTTTCAATGTTAATGAATCAACTGTACGATTTATCAAGAAATCCGAGGACACATAAGGAATTTTATTGCTGAATTCACAGCTGAATATCAATTGAAAGACCTTTCAAAAGCGGCAAAACAGGAACAAATTACTAACTTCATTAAGTCCTTGCGTAAGCCTGATAGTAATAATTAATATAAATTGTTCAAAATCTCTCATTAAATTGATTTTATTTTGATATCTTTATTTTATTTTGGAACCTTGGAACGCATCCCCTATATACTCATACAAATTACCGTTCCATAATCGCGGCATGTTTACGGAACATATCCCTTGTGAATAAGGAGCTTTTACTATATATATTTTGACATTCTAAACATGATGAAAGAAACAAAATTAAAACTTTTATCTGCCTTACGATTACTTGATAATGATAAATTGTGTCCAGTCAGGAGAGTAAACAAAAACTTATAACTATAGCTCGGACATCATTGCCTATTCATTTCCGTGTCGCTTTCAAACAGTTAACTACACATGTAGTTAGTCCTGTCCCGTGCGCAGTGCCACAGTCAGTGGCGTATTTGCTGTGCTGCTACAAGTATAGTATGTAGTCAAGTCATAATACCGATCACCACGATCTGATGAATGATTACAACAAACATACACAAGATGAATTCACTTGTACGTGAGTACGGCCGTGAGTATTTTTGCCTAAAAGAAGATAAAATATTTTGTACATTGTGTAATGTAGAGTTGAAGGGGGAGAGAAGAATTTTATCAAGAGCCATTGCAAATCTAAAACACACATTGGGAATGTAAAACATAATCTTGACGATGAAATACAGTCATCTGCACAAGAAGTTTCAGACACTTGTATTCATCGTAAATTTTACAAGGATTTATGCGAAACGATGGTTTCCGCGAATATTCCTTTGAATAAAGTGCAAAATCCAGCTTATATTTTTTTTAGAAAGTTCCTTGTGAAACAACTTTACGCAGGTATTATTTATCTCCTTGTTATGAAGACGTTCTGAAATACATTAGAAATACCGTGGCAGATCATAAAATATGGATGTCAATCGATGAAACCCAGGATGCATCCAGATGGTCTGTAGGAAATGTGATAGTGGGGATATTATCACCTGAAAACCCCGGGAATAAATTTTTGTTAACTGCCGAGGTCTTAAATAAAGTCAACCATTCTGAAATCGGCAACCTTTTTGAAAATGCAATGTCTCTTCTATGGCCCAATGAAATAAAAAGAAAAAATGTTTTTCTATTTATAACAGACGCAGCCCCTTATATGTTGAAAGCAGCTTCCATAATTAAAGAACGATATCCGAAAATGATACATCTAATTTGCTTGGCCCATGGATTTCACCGAGTAGCCGAAAGAATTAGGTTACATTTATCTGATGTGGACATTTTGTATCAGACATGAGAAAGTATTTTTAAAGGCCCCTTCTAGGAAACAGAAATTTAAGGAAATTGCATCCCAAATCCCTTTGCCACCTCAACCTGTTTTAACTCGATGGGGGACTTGGTTGCACACCACTGCGTACTACTTACAGCATAATGAAGTGATTGTTAAAGTAGTTAATATATTTGATGCTGAAGAAAGTTCAGCGATAAAAATTGTGAAATCTCTGATGTCAGGGCAACTGTATCAACATTTGCTGGTAATCAATAACGTCTACAAAGATATACCTTCAATAATAATAAAAACTGTAATCTTCACATATAGCATTGATTGATTCTACAAAACTGGTAGAAAATTTATCGCGACATTTTGATGAAACAGGAGGTAGTTTTGGCATCTGATATAGCAAAACAGAAATTGCAAAGTGTATTGCCGAAAACCTCTGGTTGCTCAGCTATTTGCATTATAAAGGATTTTCTAATGGACAACAAGAACGCATGTACTGTCTCCATGTTAGATACCTGTGATATACCCTACTTTAGTTGGCACCAGTTACCTCGTGTGAAGTAGATATGAGTTTTCTAAATATAAACTTTGCTTGAACAGTCACCGAAGAAGTTTTTCTTTTGAAACTTTACGGAAATACATTGTTATTCGTTGTAAAAGCTCTACAGAAGTGAAATGAGTTTAACTAACAGGGTTTTAAAAATATTATGTACAGTGCACACCCTTTTTTTTGTGTTACCTCTTTTTTAAAACTGTACGAAGAAAATAATTGTGCAGAAATAGTGAACTTGTTATTTTTTGTAATACTATATGCAGCATTGTATTTATAGATGCACAAAGCGAATTAATGTACGGAAATTATAAATTTGTTTAACTTTTTGTTGTACTGTAGCGTTTAATTTAAAAAGTTAAAAAATATTTTACGCAACAAAATGAACTTGTAATCGACAATTAGCTACTTATTTCATTACCCGCCTATACATCCTGTAAACAGTACGGCACAAATGCCATACTAGTCAGACTGGTGCTACTACACCCCCTACCACTCTCTCATCAAGCAATATTACGTATAGTAAGAGTGCACTTAATCTAAATTCATGTCCGAGCCCTACATATAACATTATACAGGGCTTCCAATATAAAACCGGACCGGCCTTACGGAGTTTCACCCGGCACGCAGTGCTGTCTCTTCCTCCCGCAATTCACCCTGCCTGCCACCCGTCCTTGAACTGTTTCTTACCTTATAGAAAATGCTGGAAATAACGCACACGTGCTATGGGATCACCTTGGTTTAGACAATGAACACGTGTACACATGTAAGGTTTGAGTTTTAACAATTTTGTTGCTGTATGTGCAGAAGATACTGAAATCCCAACTTGTTGTGCTAATTTCGGTAATGATTTTTGTGGTGAACGTTCCAAATTTTCGCCAATTTCGTCTAATTTTTCTTCGGTGAGAACCGTACGCCTTCGCGTGTGTTTCTTATTTTGTACTGAACCAGTGGTCTCAAATTTAGTCACAAGATCGTGGATTGTCGATCTGGAAGGAGGTAATTGTCCAGGGAAGTTCCGAATAAATTCCTCGCGAACGCGACGAGCTGATTCGTATTTATAGTAACATTTACACACATAAATGCGCTGCTCTAATGTCAGCTGACGTCTCATCTTGTCGAACGATAGTAAACTGACTAGTTCAAGGACGAGCGGCTGGCAGAGTGAAATGCGGACGAGGAGAGAGCGCTGCCTGGCGGGTGAAACCCCGTGAGGCCGGTCCGGGTTTATATTGGAAGCCCGTTATTTTGATGATGTGTTAATTCTCAACCATCTGCCTTAAGAAACCAAACAATTACAATGTAAGTATTTATTATATGAAGAGGACAGAAAAAACAGGTAAATCACTAGTAATAAAGTATAATTTTAGTTGTAAAACATCCATACCTCCTTACCTGTATACCAAATTTTGAAGGCAAATAAAACAATGACCAAATTGTATATTTTACTGTTTCACACTTGTAAATGATAGTGATTTCCATTAAGAATGTAATGACACCTCAAACTCCATGTTGACATTAAAGTGATTTAACTCGATCTGTCCTACACCCTTCATACGTTATCTTCAATGACTAACTAAACTCACTGGCAGCATTGAACTCGTAGGGTCATGGCCACGCGGACATAAGCTCTCTCTTATACATTAAAATCCTGAGCTAATATTTTCTAATCATTCCCCGTACAATCAATTTCCCATGGTTCTTTGCCATTGATTCCCTGAAGTAGTCCCTGCCCAGTGAACAGAATGGGGGACTATTTTACCTCCAGAAAATTTTCCTCCAGTGGAACCCATGTCCAGGTTTCTTAATGGTTATATTTTGATGGTGAAAGATGGTCACTCTTTCGACCAAGGTACTTTTATCATCTGGCTGACAAGGGTACTCCTTTCGGCTGCGATGCTACCTCCGGCATAGATCTCGGGGTCATTTAAGCATGCAAGCCACTCCACCACGGCAAGTTAAAGATACCATGGAGGTGTCAACCTCAATTACAACTTAAAACTATTTCTCAATTAAGTGTCAGTGATCCGTTTATAAATGATCTAGTTAACATTGACCTGTCTTTGCTAAACACTGTATTAGCTGCATTACCATCTGTTTTACTTGACAAAGAAGGATTTCAATATAATTCAAGTAACAGAGATGGTGATTTTAGAACATGTTTGGCAAAATCAGTAGAGATAAAATACAGAACACTAATATGTTTTTATATCTCACCTCGAAGTTAAATAATATGAGATATTTAAAAATATTTTCTCCAACTCATTTAAACATTGAAAATATTTCATAATGTTACTTCCCACTGAAATTTGATTAAATTCACATAACAATATACTTTTGTGCACATTATGCCCTACTTTGCCCACCGCTGTTGTCTCGAGGTAGCGTGCTGCCTTGTCACGTAGCGGGCCCGGGTTCGATCCCCTCTTGGGGCAGTTTTTTTGGGTGAGGTTTTTGTCGGTGTTTTTCCTCACCTGTAAGACAAATGTCAGGAAAACTGTAGGCCCAAACGGTCCCCGAAATCATATGGTCATCACCATTATCATCATCATCCTTCACCTGTGTGGAAAGCAACGGGAAGCTACCACACCTACAATTCCTAGTAAAGTTGCAAGCATAGCATGGAAATGCTATGATTGCAGTAAAGGACTTGTTCTCGGGCAGAATTACTATGGATTGATGGATGCCCTACTTTCTGGATCTAATGCATATGTTATATTAATGTGATAAACTGAATGCTGCTTCGATGAATCTGGTATTTACATTAAAAAAAATATCGTACTAAATTAAACATTTATGAAATATGAATTATGAATGAATTAACTCTCAAAAAGGTCAAACATACAAGAAAATGCGATTATTTTTAAATAAATGAATCTTAAGTAATTGTAAAGTTTGGTAAATGTAACACATTTATATAAATACAATGAATTGAATGGAAATCCAGGTGTAATAATACGTTAAATTACTGTGGAGATCAATCAGTCCGTCTCTCTTTGTTTCTGGTACTTTGAGCTTGATAAAATACACCTTCAAGGCTTGTTATGCACACTGTTGATGAGTTTTATTTTTGGGTTTTCCATCCCTTAGACCAGCTGCCTTCATTATCACAAAATAATCCGGTCTGTCCTTCTAGATTTGATTAACCCAAAATATTTCATTTCCTCGGTATCTTCTACTTGGTTGGCATTCCCCAATTCACCACCTACAAAGGCACCCGATTGCAGCTCTAGCAACTATTTATCAAAAGATAATATACTGACGTATGGAAGGAGTCCCTGTAATATCAAATAAACGTTGGAATCCTGGTTTCTGGGTTGAACAAGCTGTAAGCCTAGCTTAACTATGCAGAGAAGAAGAAGATTCTGAAGTTAAGGTACTTTTAATTCCTTGTGTCGTTCTGCAAGCGCATGATTTGATCTAAATTTGAAGTGAAATGATTTATGAGTACATGACGTTCAGTACAATAACATTCATTCCACATCTTACACTCAAAACAATTGTTCCATTCATTAAGTTTTCTAATAATGCCTATAAGCTTGTTATTACCAGTTTTTAATTCTGAAACATTCTTCGTTAACAACAAATCTGTACTATGGTTGTTCAATTGTGAATTATTAACAGGCATGAAGCCGTACTTCTCTCTGACATTAAGACGACCTCTTGCTTTTAACAATAATTTAATAACTATTTGATGACCATCACAAGCTGCCACATGCAGTGGACACAATCCATGTTTGTCCACAACATTTACACCATATCTTCTGTCCAACAGGAACTTTACATCTTCAACATGATCATTTAGTGCAGACAGAAACAAAGCAGTTCGACCTTCTTTGTCTACTTCATTTGGTCGAAAATTCAGACCATGTAATCGATATGCAAGTCCAAACTTAGCAGCACATTTTCATCGACAGCCATTAATGACTTGTTATTGTACTTAACAAGAAGTGCAATTTCAGAAAAAAATAAGTTACAGACAGCCCGGAGGACCAAAATTTGTTGTCGATACGTTCAAAGAATGAAGATATATTGACTAATATACGGCCTAATTTTGATTTAGTTTCCGAAAGTCCTCTGGTGTTGCTGGTTTTTATGTCCAAAGGGAATTTTGAATTATACACTTTGTAAAATAGTGAATAAGATTTATTGTACTGAACTAATAAACACAATGTCCCAATACTAGGATCAAAGCCTAAAGCCTAACTATATCTCGAGGAACTTTCTAGTTCCAGACAAAGGGTCCACGAGGTGTTCCAAAACCTCGGAACTAAAACACAACCGTCGCCCTCGAGGCTCAGAAGAGAGTGACGATGAGGTAAGTTTTCATTATCATCATCATCATCATCACCTGGCACAAGGTTTACACTTTTCATAACACAAAGTATTTCTTGCACCTAAAACACGACCGTCTCCTCGACTGCTTAGAACAGACCGAGGGCGAGCTAAGCGGAAGTTCGCCGAACCTGAATACAGCACAGCAAATGTTGGTATCAATCACAACAACTGTAAGAAGCTCTGCAGCCAACATGAAATATTAGCTGCTGTAGTCATGCGCCATCAAGCGAAGACATGGTGAACTACATCGACATGGTCGATGCAGATCGTTCTAGCTGACACATCAGAAATCTGCCGAGCTGAAAGAGGAGAACTACATATGTCGCAACAGACTGTGTTACTAACTTTTATTCCGGTATCAAACATTTTATATGCAGTCTTTTGTTCTGTGAGATAAAAAAGTCGACCTCTTTTCAAAATCCTTAACCTTCCCATTATAGGCACATTGAGAATCCCCCTTAATTAATATAATACTCCAGAATTCTGTGTAAGTTTTTATTCTCAACATCGGCACAAGGCTTACACTGTTCTGAAGACTTTCGTAACTCAAAGTATTTGTTGTTTCAGGTCTGGTTTTTATAATCTCTGTAATTATTTCACTGCTTGTACTATTCTCATAATTTGTGATAATTTCCTGAATTTTAAGTTCAATGAAATACATGTAGCTAGCGTAGTCTACAGAGGACAGGAACAAAAAGTTATCTTTGGTCTGCTCATCAGCTCCATGCTCAAGTAAAATGCTTGTCTCCTCAGGTAACTGATACATAACAGCAAGGTGCAGAGCAGTTCTGCCTCCAAGATCTTGTTTATTCACTGCACCTTCTACTTCAAGCAACTCAGAATTATTCTTCAGATTGCAGTTCAGAACTGACATGTGTAGGCGAGATCCTTGGTGACAGTTGGTAAATCCAACATACGTATTGTGAATATATATACAGGCATAAAAATACATTCTTCCAAAAATTCACCAATATCTTTATGATGATCAAACGACATTTAGCAGCAAAATATTCCGGTACTGTGTGATGCAGAAACTCTGTTCTTTCACCTCTTACAGAGATTATCAGTCCAACTTTATCATCAGCTTATTTTATTTAATTACAATCTTCACAGCTTTAGTTTTCACATCAGTGTCATTTAGTAAGTTTAACTTTTTATTTGAGAAGAGATTAAATATTGCTCCTCTTAATATTTCTCAATATACTTCAATTTCCACTCTTCATCATTCTTAATTACATTATCATTTGTAAGATATATATCCTTTTTTTTTTCACTGCAGATTTTCCACTTTACATCAATAAATTTATCATACAACTCTAAAATATTAAAATTAAGAAACATTTCCATGTTCTGCCAGATTCACATAGAAAAATACTTCTGCCAACATGAAGATCTAAAGAGGAATATCTGTAAAGTCATTAATGTTAACATTAAGAAACTTGTCAACTAATTTCAAAATTCAATATAAACAGTGATATCAGTATTTTCTGATAAGTCTTTTCTGCATTTCCACAACTTTGAAATAAACTGTTTTTAATCAATTTTGTTAAAAGGATTAATTTTATATGAGCTGACTCCTGATAATGATTGTAGTTTTGATTTACGAAATGGTCTGGACGTGATCTACACTCTCTTGACATTGCTGTTAAAAATAATTTTCAGAATCCGATACACCACTTGACAGTAATAAGGACTTACTTCATCCACTCGATCCATGAACACAACCATGTTCTCTTCCTCATAGCCATATTTAAATAAATGTTTTTCAAACACATTTTCAACTTTGTCAGCTCTTTCTAGAAGTTCAATAACATTGTTTTCCTGGATACTGATTTGTTTGAAGTTACCTAACATGTCTGTGAAGTCATTTACATTTATTTTCACTACCCACAGATGAGGAAGTTGTTGTTTGGTGTGTTTGGAGAGATGAATGAGGAGGGTTGATTTCCTCATACCTGGTTTTGCTGTCACAACTACAATATTTTCATGTCCATCAAGTAATGTTCCCGATTGCCAAGTTTCATGATTATCTGTATTCAGATATCTGTCAACAATCTGAACAGCTCCATATAAACGCTTCAGTATCAGCTTCTAGTCACTTGTTTGAAACCAGATTACATCAGACTGTTCCCTGCAGACTATCTAAAATTCCTGTTCGTTATCAACCCAAAGAATCTGCTCTGTGCCCTGTCCTGGAATGTACAAGTTTTCTGACTTATAAGTGTAATAAATGCAGACTCCAACCCACCACACAAGGAAAATATCACTTCTCTCTCTTTGAGTATGTTACAGTCTAGAATCCTGTAACTCTGTAATGTACAACTGTATACCATTCCACTGGTTGTGGTAATGGACTTCCTACAATTCTCTTGTCTTTCATAAGTAGTGAGAGAAACTCTTCATCTAAACAATTAGTCACTTTCTCTCCAAACTCTAAAAGAGGTAATTGGCTTCCTTGAAATAAGATTCATGTATTCTTAAGTTTATTTTATGTGGTCAAGTCGAAATGTGAAAAATCACATCATCAATAAGCAAAACTAAATCATTTCCAAGTGAAGTTTTTATTGTTTTTATTAAATAACTTTTCCTATTTCTACAACTATTATAACTCTTCTGTTTTGTGAATTTTGACAAATAGTTGAAAGTTCTTAACAAATGGATTCAAGTTTCCTTGAAGATTTAATACTGTATAAGATCAGTAATATATTCAAATGGGACTAGTCCCGAAAGGCCTACAGGGTTTTAAAACAACTTAAGTTGAGGAGACGGATCTACAAGGTAACTATTTTATAGTTTTTAACCATACATTACGTTACAATATATTCAAAGATTCCATTTTTCCAAGTAGATAGAATTTGTGATGCATATTCTACCAAATCCTGGATTTTAAGAACGCCAAGATTATCAAATATTTGATTAAGTTAGCAAATACTGAATTTTTCAAGATCATAAAATATCAGAACCTTATTCTTTCCACTGGTAATATGCTTTATTTCTTGGAGAGCATCTTCACTAAACTTCAAATCAGAATTTTGAATTTCTGTTTTTCTTTCTTTTAATAGAGGAGCAATTTGAAGATAGTTGATGTGTCCTGATGTTATGTACACTGTGTTACCCTCTTTCTATTCATCTGTTTGGTAGAGTGACTGCCCTTCTTTCTATACAAAATGTGTCCATGGCGGATTTTTTATATAAATAAGATAAATTCAGTAAATTGCTTATCACTGGCATTATTAAAGAATGTAATTTGTTTTCGTTAGGTTGATTGTATAGTAAGTAAAACTGGTTAATGAAGTTCTGGAAGTCATGAAGTTCTACCATTTCATCAAAAACTTGCTTGTGTTTTTCTGTATTCAACTTCATCACATTTCCATCCATATTTGCAAGTTGCAGTGTTACTGGTATTTGTTCAGCATCCAAATCCCCATCCTTCAAACTGTCGTCCACTTGTACATTTGTGTACAACACAAACACACAATTGTTACAATCTACATCAAATTGAATATAATTTTTCTGTTTTTCAAACTTTTCTCTAATCTGCATATAAGATTCATAATAACTCTTTAATAAAAATCATGTTTTTCACTTAAAAGGTTCTCAAATCTAATTTTTTCTTTTCATTTGTTTTTCAACTGCATACAGAGACAAAATTTATCGTGTGAAGTGTTAAGATTAAAAATTATATCATCAAATTTTCCGAAACCTTCAGTACTGGAGGCCAGCTGGAATCTATAACGTTTCTTTGATGCTCAAACAAATAGCAGTGCACATGTCTTGATTTCAAAAGCTTCACCACGGACACCAGAGAACCCTTTACATTTCTTATACTTGATTTTATGAAAGTTCCTGATATAGAAGTTACGGAACACAATTTTAATATAGTTGTGTTAAAACATTATTATTACAATTTGTGATGAGATTCATTTATTCAGTGTGGGGTAATTATATTAATATTTATGTATGGAATAAAGGAAAATTTGCAATTGCTTGCCTCAATGGAATATTGTGGGATAAAAATATAAATAATAAAAATAAAATGAAGGGAGACAGAACAGATGTGAACAATTATAGAGGGATTTCATTATTATCAGTCCCATACAAAATTTAATTTCAATGTCTGCTCGACAGAGCGCAACGGCCCGAATATAGGAGAATATCAAGCAGGATTCAGACCAGGCAGATCATGTCCAGAACAAATCCTGAACCTTAAGCTAAGAGAATTTGTAGGCAATGATTTTGTGTGTATATTTGTTGACTTTAAAAAAGCTTACGATTCGGTTGACCGAGAATCACTATTTGAAATATTGAAAGAACAAGCTTTAGATCATAAAACTCTTGCACTTATTAGACAGACACTAACAGATACAAGAGCTAAAGTTAAATCCATGGGGGGGAATTTCTGAATCCTTTGAAATTAAGACAGGAGTAAGACAAGGAGATGGACTTTCTCCACTAATCTTCAATTGTGTTCTTGATAAAGGAATACAAGAATGGCGTAAACAGAAAACAATTTTTAAATGTAATCAACCAATCATATTACGAAGAGGAAAATTGAAGATTGATTGCCTAGCATATGCTGATGATCTAGCAATCTTAACCCGTGACGTTGTAACAGCACAAAAACAGATTGAATTATTAAATGACATTGCAGAGAAAGTTGGTCTGCAGATTTCTTTTGAAAAAACGGAATATATTTCATTCAATAAACAAGCATCAAAATACCTGGAAACCAAATATGGAAAAATTAAACGAGTTTCACAATTTAAATATCTTGGTGAAATAATTCAGGAAAATGGAATTGAAACTAAAGCTAATACAAGTAGGTGCCAAAAAATGGAAACAGCATTTCGGCTTACTCACAACACTTATAATAAAAAATGCATATCTTTACATACAAAATTACGACACTATAACACTGTAATTAAACAAGAGTGTCTCTATGGAGCAGAAACATTAATTTTGAACAGAAAAAAATATATCGAAAATATAGTGAAAAAATAATTAAAAAAGTATAAGAAAAGTTTTAGGTCCACAAGTCATAGGTGAAGCATTTAGACTCAGAAGTAAAAAGGAAATAAAAATATATATAGACATTCATAGTGATATTAGAAAACGAAGGTTAAAATTGTATGGCCATAGTAAACGAATGAACTCAAATAGGCTTACAAAAAAGATAATGGAATTCTACGAAAACAGAAGTAAAGCCCCAGTGGATACTATGAAGTGGATTGATGAAGTCAAAAAGTACTTAAAATTGGCAGGAATTACTAAAGAATATATGCCAAACAGAGATATATTTAGAATTAAGGTGAATAAGTGGCAAGTTGATCAAGAGGACAAACCGAAGAAAAAAACTGGAACAACTTGGGCAGATGATAGAAAACAAGCTCATAACAAAAGAATGAAAGAAAATTGGGCTCAAAGGAAACGCCTCTAAGTACTTTGCGTAGTCCTACATGGGCTCATCCGCAATCAAAAAAATAAAATAAAATGAATATATATCATAGAATTGTTAAAATCATCATTACTTATGGAGCAGAACTTTAGTCATTAACAACAAAAAGAAATAAGTATCTTTTGGCAACGGAAATGGATTTTATACGAAGGGCAGCAAGAATTTCAAGAAGAGAAAAAATTAGGAACTCAGTTATAAGGGATAAAATGAAGATTGAAGACACTATCTTAGATTATATTAAACTCAGCAATTAAGATGGTACGGACATGTCCAGCGAATGGAAGAGGATCGGCTACCAAAATCTGTTTTGGAATGGGAACCTGAGGAAAGACGAGGCAGAGGAAGACCTAAAACATCCTGGAGTCAGGGAATATTTTTGTACATTAAGGAGAAACATCTAAAACCAGGAGATTGTATGGACCGACAAAATTGGCTATTTGGAATCAGACGATGTCAAATACATTAATCAACCGATGATCTATCTATTTATGTATGGAATGACCAGCTTAAAACATTTTCACTTCAAATAACTTATATAGTTTAATTGAGGCAAATATAATGCGAAATCCAGATAATAAAATCAGCCTGGAGAAAGTTTTCGAATTATGTTTAAGCAGAGTCATCTGTCAAGAGCAGTAAAACGTGGCTTATAATTAAAAATGTTTAACTAATTAACTATGTAACTAACTCACTGATACTATCGAACCCGTAGTTCATGGCCGTGCGGACATAAGCTCTCCATACTTCCCTATCCTGAGTCAATAGTTTCCAATCATCCCCTGTATAATCTACATTCCCTCAAATCATAGTTAATGTTATTCTCCCATCTCATTCTTGGCCTAAATTAAAAATGTATCTCTGTTTTTAATTATCTTACATTAATAAGTGGCTGAATTCTAATACCTAGGAATAATAATTATCAACTGGAATGAGATGCACAAACAAAATAAACATAGACTCAATTCTGCTATTATGTATAACAGGGACCCTAATCATTCCAACTTCTCTAAAAAAGAGAAAAACATTAAACTGAAAATATATAAAACTGTTATTTTTCCCAGTAATATTATATGGATGCGAAACATGGTTCTTACTTTAAGGGGGGAGGGGAGAGAAGATTATGTGTATTTGAGAATAAAGTTCTTAGGACAATTTTTTGATTAAAGAGAGATGAACTGACAGACGAATGGAGGAGACAACATAACAGTGATCTACACGATCTTTATGGGAAACTAGATATGATAAAAAGAGTTATGTTTCATAGACTGAGAAGGGGAGGACATGTGATACGAATGGGGAATGAAAGCAAAGCATTGTAACATCTTGTAGGAAAACCAGATGGAAAATGCCCAGTAGGTAGGCAAAAAATGAGATGGGAGAACAAAATCCATGAAAGTAGATTATACAGAGAATGATTTGAAAATATTAGCTCAGGATAGGGATGTATAGGGAGCTTATGTCAGTGCGGTCATGAACCACTGGTTTGAAAGTGCCAGTAAGTTAGTTTAGTTATATAATA
This sequence comes from Diploptera punctata, assembly GCA_030220185.1. Taxonomy (NCBI): domain Eukaryota; kingdom Metazoa; phylum Arthropoda; class Insecta; order Blattodea; family Blaberidae; genus Diploptera; species Diploptera punctata. The sequence continues at coordinate 282,579 of JASPKZ010001965.1, read as the reverse complement.
ATTTTTGTTACTGTAATTGAGGGTAGACCTACATTTCTTAAAAAATATATATGTATTTTTTAATTTATCTTAAACCATATATATGTATATTCCTGATATATCCTACATTAAGACACAGGTGCTCCTTAGCAGGAATTTCTTTACCTAGCTAAGTTAGTTATGCTTATTTACCTATAGATGTCGACTGACATGTGGTTAGCATATCACCTCAATGAGATATCTAGTAAGCAAACTAAGGTATTACTTGGATGGATGAAAGTCTGTTCAATCATGCACATAGCTCTTTTATTCAGGCTTGTGTTTCTTTTATGAGCCTGAAAATCTTCATACTCATTAAACCATTTAGTCTGAATTAATTATTGATTTTTTTCCCCCATTGAATGTTTATATTGAAGTAAGCTTACAGTTTTGTTATTTTTATTTTTTTTATTTTAACAAACTTGCCCAAATATAGTCTGTCAAAACAATAAAATAGCAGTAAATAATATAATAATAATAATAATAATAATAATAATAATAATAATAATAATAATAATAATAATAATAATAATAATAATAATAATGATTTATTTTAGCTGGCAGAGTTAAGGACATAAGGCCTTCTCTTCCACTCAACCAGCGAATAGTAAAATTATACAAAAATTACGTACAAATTACAATTTTAAGATATTATTAAAATACAGACTAAACAAAATACAATGATGATGTAATCTAATACTAGCTAATATTAACAAAAACATAGAATATAATAAAATTAAAATGATATAAAATAAAGTATCTTCCTAGATGATTATTAATGGAATGCTGTATAGTTGTTATGCAGTTAATGTTTTCATTGTGTCGAACTTAAGATATCAGTTAATTTGGATTTAAATAATGATAGCGATTGACAGTCCCTGACACTTGAATTTGTAAATAAGAATAGAACTAAATGGAAAATATAATTCATAGTTAAATGTGGGAAATGATATTATGAGGTTCCAAATAATCGAATCCCATTTTTTGGACCTCTACATAATAATGAATGAACAACAACAAAGAATTGAATTCAATATTTACAGCAAGGAATCTCATACAGATAATAGTATAAAGTCTTCAGGTTTCAACCATATTGTGCATAAACATGCAATTTTCAACAGTTTGATATACAGATTGTATTCACGTAGACTTTCACGGCCGGAGTTGCTACGATGATTTTGAAGAAGATTTTCGGGCTGTAGGATGTGGTCGTGAGGCTTGTGGTTCCCCTTGAGGATGCCAGACGCAGTCTCTGGCAAAACATCGGGGAACTACAAGCCTCACGACCACGGCCTACAGCCCGAAAATCTTCAAGATACTCGTATATAAAATATTAAATGTTCCATTAAATTAAGTAAATATTAAGAAAGAATACAATCACGTTTTTAACATAGCTTATTTAAATGGTGTTGGAAAGGGAATAATTAAAAATAAATCAAAGAAATTCAGTCAACAAAAAACATTAAAAGAATAAACCACCCTGAAATCTGATTCAAAGAAAGTAAAACAATTCAAGAAAATTACTTATCATCCTGAAATGTATAATATATATTTTTATAAATTCGTGAAATTCAATATTACATTGGCACCAATAAATAAATTTAGCTTTAATGTAATAAAGTTAGGAATTTTTACATTATGAGGTTTCATAGTAAGAATCAAATGAATTGTGAATTCTTCTTACCTCATACATCATGTTTTTTAACACAGAACTGCAGTATCGGGAAACATATCATTCCTGCCTTCAACTGTTTGACGACTGTCAATTTTTCATTATGCCAGTAATTTTCTAAAGCGCCATATGGTGTAATTTTGAAGAACTTTGTAGTCAAATTTGGTTCGTCTGGAAACTCAAAGTTTAAGGTTGTAGTATGATTTTTCTTTTTTTAATGTATATCTTTTCTCAAACTGTTCATTCCATAGCTTTTGATAGATGTTCCAAAAGATTTGCTTCTTTTTCAATTCTATGATCCTCTAATAAACTATGTTCTGCTATTGCTGATTTTTTAATTTCACCATTTTTTGTAAAATGTTATTTTTTTGAGGGTGTCAAAATTCTTTTTTGTTTTTCATATAAATACTATATTGCAATCTTTGCAATTAATTTGATAAATTCTAGATTTTTTATCGTCTGGGGTGTTAACTTTCTTTTATTTAATGGAAGATTACCCAAGCTGAATATGTTAATCAGAGCTAATATTATATTACATTTTTCGAAAATCTTTTGAAATTTGTTATGAACTTCTGGATGATAAGTAAATTTCTTGAATTTCTCATCTTTCTTGTAATTATGTTTCAGAGTGGTGTATTCTTCTAACCTTTTTTTTATGACATTATTATGTCTTTACCAAAACCATTTAAGTTAGATAAGTGTGCAATATGATTATATTCATTCTCATAATTCTCTACATTAAGTGGAATATTTATTAATCTGTGTAATAGACTGTTGAAAATTGCATGTTTATGTAAATCATGATTAAAATCTGAAGATTTTATGTAGTTATCAATATGAATGTCTTGCCTATAAATATTATATTCAATTCTTTGTAGTTGCTAATTTCTTATTATGTACAAGTCTAATATGGGATTTTGTTATCTTGTTCTATTTCAATAGTGAATTTCACAGATTCGTCTTAAAGATTAAGCAATTTTAATGCATCTTCAATGTATTTTGAATCTATTACAGAGAAAATGTCATCCACATATGTATGCTAATACTAATTTCTTTGAACAAAAGAAAAACAAAGAAATTCCTAAAATTTTAAACAAAAAAAAGAAAGGAACTTTGGCCGACATTAAATTTATAAAGAAATGCATAAGAAATAAAATTGCACCAAAATTTGTAAGGAAAACAGTGAGGTTTAATAAAAATAACAAACAACAAAAAATTGCGGAATAGAAAGTTTTAGAAGGTGAGAATAATAAAAGTTACGCATCTTTAAACATTAGATTTAGGCACGTATTTATGAACGCATTCATACGTAAAAGATGTACTCAGCTATAAGTAATTGTGAGAGCGCCTTCCAAAGACGTTTTCTGTGCTCAAAAATCTGTTCATACGATAATAATTGACAATTCAAGTGGAAATGCCGTAGGCTATCTGGTCAGGTGACTTTGCGCTTTCAAGCGTGAAATTATGACTGCTTCAATGTTTATTATTTTCTTAATTTTGTAAAATGTTTATGTTATTATCTGTTACGACTTATATGTCTCTTATTTTAAATAAATAATTTGTTAATATTGTATGTTTCTTAAAATATGTCGTAAACATTTTGAGGTTAGGGCTAATAATACATACGAAACTTGGTTAAAAATAATCTTTAATTAAATGAATTCATGATTTTACTCTTATTTCGTATATAATTATAGTTAGTTACACATGAGTTTAAGTCTTATTAGCACTTTTGTTTTTTAAATAAATAATAATGAATTACATAACAGCATTTTTACTTAATTTTTAATGGGGCGATAATATAAATATCAAAGAATTGATAATTTATTTTAAAAATAATGATTTTTCTATTATTTCGTATGTAATTATAGTAAGTTACACATGAGTTTGTGCCTTATTGGCACTTTTGTTTGTCAAAAAATTAAAAATTAGGTACATAACAGCATTTTAACTTAGGTTTTAATGGGCGATAATACAAATATTTAATATTTTTTATTAAAATAAATAGGTATCAAACTGTAGTCTAAACTAATAATGTTGTTCATCGTGAAGAAAAAGTTTATTTACAATGAGGATGGTACTCTGTGATGATAATTTTACATATTTAAGAAATTTTATGAGAAATTAGTTTATGCCTATTTTTCAATTATTTATAGGCTTTCATAATACGTATATGTTTACATTTCACAAAATGATTCATGGTAATTAATTTTGATATAAATAATCCTCATTCATGGGTTAATATTTGATAGGGGTATTTCATTATATCCCAGTAAAAATAATCACAGCATTATTAAAAATCTATATCATAGTCTAATATTTGTTATCATAGAGAGCCTAAACTTTTTTCCACTACATTATAACTCTGTCAAATATTGCAATGAGATTTATATATTTTTTTAATTTACACAAGTTATTAGATAAACTCTGTATGATTTTTTTTGACCAGACATAAAAATCTTTGGAAATATTGCATTTATGTAACACCTGGTTAATATCTCTATCAAACTTCATACAGTATATTTGTTCATACAATTAATCCAGATATTTGATATCTAATTAATCTCCAGTTCCATCGCATGAGAGGTCTAGAAGGCCCTTGACCTACCTGCCGGCTTCACATCCACATATGTAAATTACAGAGGTGGACAGTCATCTAGCCAATATTAGGGGTGAGATGTAATCAGCATATCAGATCCCCAGTCATTATAGCTGGTTTTCTCAACCTGGAACTGCTACTTATAGCAGCTACCCAAATTCCAACAATGTTTGGTGGGCACCAGTCCCAATTGGCGAAAGATAATTGAAAAAAGTTCTGCTCTCATGGGGATTTGAACATGCACCAATTTATCATGTGTTAAACTGCTTAGCTATACGCAGAACTATCAACTTAATCTTCCCAATATACTTCTTACATGCGGTTTTAATAGCTCAAAAAAAAACTATCCCATCAGGTTTCAAATTAAGATCTGCAGATCAACAGGCAGGCGTGTTATCATCTGACGTAACATAAGAATTGATTAATGCAAATATATAGAATTAAACAGTGCTATTAATAAGCAGTGTGCCACATCACACCTTTGTTAACTACAGCATAATTATAGTTCTTCTTCCTCTTATTTGATAGACCTAGAGGTCTGTTATGGTCTCAATCCAACTACCCAAAGATAAAAATTATACAAACAAAGCAAATCTGCTTCAGATACATCATTTAAAATTCATAACATTTGCCTACAGGAAAGAGGATGATAATTTAGCACTCAGTAAATCTTATTTAAAAACCATTTGTCATAAAACTGATTTTTTTTTAAATTCTGTGATAAATAATTTATTAAATTTTAACATCCATTTGTAACTCTAGGCATAACTATAGTAGATTCTAGTATTATCAATATCTATATTTTATTTTTTAAAAATAACAAATTGAAACTCATTATGTAATGGTTTAAGGCAAGCCGATACTGTGTCTCCTCTGCTATTCAATTTTGTAATTAAATCTCTAGATGATAAAAGAAGAGGTATAATTAAATTGGTATTAATACATTGATGGTATATATATTGATGATGCATTATTATTAGGTGATCTGATAATAAAGTTCTTAACACAGATTTTAAATCAAAAAGAGATGAACAGACAGGTGAATGGAGAAGACTACATAGCAGAACACATGATATTTATAGGAAATCAAATATAATTAGAATGGTTAAGTTTCATAGACTGTGATGTGCAGGACATGGGGAATGAAATAGGGACATGGAAACTAACAACAGTAACCATGATTTGAGAGAGGTGACTTATACAAGGGATGACTGGAAACTATCAGCTCAGGAAAGGAATGTATGGATAGCTTATGTCAGTGCAGCCATACATTTCTGGGTTTGATAATGCCAGAGATTTGTTATTAGGCAATAGCCTTATATTTGTGAGTTAAAAATTTGGTACATAATTTTTAAAATATTTAAAAATTTATAACTGAAGGTATAAGTGTATTTTAATTGATTATTTATTAACCAAATTTCATGTATAGGCCTAACGTAAAAATATATAAATTATGTTAAATATTTCAGTAGCCATACTACATTAGAGTATTTACTTAGATTTCTTTTTAGTTTAGGCATAAACCTCACACGAAATAATAAAAATAATAATAATAATAAATAATAATAATAATAATAATAGTAATAATCAAGCATAAAAGTGATAGTCCTAATTTCGTGTATTAATTTTGAGACAACGGTAAGCATTTCCATTTGAGGATATTCACGAATAGGCCTATATAAAATTATTATAATTGAAATAATCGTTAGAAAAAATGTAAAAATCATTGTAAATGGTGGGAAATAATTTGAAAAATGAAACCCTAAGAATGAAATTTGATACGAGTTTATGAAGGAATTAAAAAGCCACATCACAGGTTGTAAAGAGTAGCCTAATTTATTACAGAAATATATGTAGGCCTACGTAATTGAGGGCGTCCATATTCAGTAAAAATTATCTCGTTATTTATTTTTAAATACTGTATCTTACTTTGTATCCATGTAATTAAGTTACATTATTTTTGTTTAAAAAAAATTATTTTAGAAACGAGCATATACATTAGTCAGCCGTTGTCTGGTATAATACGCCTCAGGCAAGTTAAAAACATAGAGAAACGCTTTGGAAAGCATTGAAAACAAATATTTTTGTTACCAACGGTGACGGAAAAAACAAATGAGTAGAGTTTATGCTTTATTGGACGAGAAACTCACTAATTCGATCAATTAATATTCTCACGGAAAACTCAGATCACCGGTAATTGGAAGTAATTGAGAAGCGACAAATATCTTTGCATGCGACCCTAATTCTGTAAACATTGGTTCAGATACTGGTGATTACCAACGTAACTAATCCCTAGTGTATACTTATAATTTAATTATTTTTACATCTTAAATGCTATAGAATTTTCAATTAAATGTATGTGCTCAAGCATAATTTTAACAATTCATTGTGGGAAGTAGGTTCACCATTGCATGAGAAAGCTGTCAAGATCATATGTAAAAGGTTAACCTTCAATTATAAGTAAATTTTATAAAGAGATGTTGTTGATGCAAATAGTGCTTTCTCTTTGGTTAAAATCATTGATTTTATGATTTTTAATTTTTATGTGTGATGTATATAGTTCTGTCTTTCACACAACACTTTGCTGCCAGTCTGGTGACATGTATCTCATTGTAAGCGGTCATAAGCTGCACCTGCTTCCTGTTAAGTTCATAAATAGGGACTTCACCAAGTGATGTAATTTATTAATTATTCGGCATTTTATTACATGTTGGATATAATGAAAGTCTTCAATGTCGGTCATTATCCTCCAATGTAATTTATTTAAAATGACACGTAACTCCTCATGTGTTACTTTATGCTCCCTCTTATAGGAGGCGTATTTTAATTATTGCCAACTTATATTTCTTTATTTTGCCTCCTCCCCCTTCGTCTCTTTTGACGCTTTGTCAAGAGGCTCACTCTTAATGTGATGAACATGGCCTAGTGTCCGAGTCTGGTGCACAGGAAGCTCAACAGCCATTATAGGGTCCACTTAACTTTGGCAACCTCTCTGCGTCGTTAATATTACGTGAATTCGTAATAGGTGATGCGCAACATACACAATCATTACTTCGAGTCAATCAACATAAATATATTTAGTTTCTAGTTAGTTGTGAAGCCACGGGGAGCTCCCCATTATCAAAACTCTCTGCACAACAATTATGTAGATCTAGGTGTTAGGCGGTAAATGTCTGCATCTACACCTCACGAGAAGTATCATTATGTAATTTAATTTCGCATTATCTTAATTCTAATCAAAGGAATATATCTACATTGAGTGCAAGATACAAGAAACAAGAGTTTAAAGTGTAAATTTAATAAAGTTACATGTTTTATGCTAATATATGTTTCTATTAAAATTTATCATTCACATTCACACAGCATTCACACATAAAATTACATAAAATCTACAATATAAGCTTTACTAGCTATAATAGTAGTCTTAAAATCTCATTAAAGTAATTTTGAGTAGAAGTATTCAGATGGCATTGTAAAAAAAGGATTACGATCTTGAGGATGCGGAATTGAATAAGAGAGAAAAATTTCCATTTAATGTGTGATGGGCAAGTAACATAGTGATCAATACACTAGTATGTAGAACTAGAGATCTTGGGTTCAAACTCTAGTTTATGTGAAAAATTTGCTCTTCGTAGATTAATGCTTTATATAGCCCACAAATAAATTATTGACTACAGAAATGGACTTGTGACACAAATCAGCAAGGAAATTGAGGACAGAAAAATTAAAAATAATGAAACAATAAGAGGAATTATGAAAGTATTTGTGTATGTGTGTGTTCCAGTGCCACTTCTTACATTTTCAAGCTTTGGATTCTGTGCATCACTTCAGCAGACCACTGTCATAGGTGGTATATATTTGTATTGTGTATACAGAAATTGTAGAATGAGTGTGTTTAAGTGATTCTGTGTGTTGTGTAAAGTATCTCAATGAACAGAAACCTGGTGCTGGCACACAGCATACGTCTATCAAAAAGCATAAGTATGACCACCAAGCTTCACATTCTCATCTGATGGATAAATACCACGTATATTCTCAACATAAGTATTGTGGAGAGGTTTTGAACTTAGTGCACAATCTAATAATTAAAAATTGTAGAGCACCACTCCTCCTAACCCCAAGATTTAAAATTTTACAATAAAAATGCCCAACTTATTTAGGAATTTACCTCAAACTTATTAGTCAGGAAACAGGCATGCTACCACCTGAAGAACTTAACAATGTAGCTAATAAATTGAATAAGTACTCTAACTCCAGCTAGCCAGTGGACATTATGAAAGTAGATAGAATATTCTAAAGTAAATTTGGAAAGAAAATTGTGATGTTTACCACTTTAAAAGATGAGGAAGAAAGAATCGAAAATATGATTTTGGAATGGACTGTTGAAGGCAAAAGAGGAATGTGAAGACTGCAAGAGAATTGGATGAACAGAATGATGAGGAGAATTTGCGGAGAAATAAAATTACTTTGGATTGAAAGAAAACAATTATATATGAGAAATATTCTTTAATAATAATAATAATAATAATATATGTGTACATATACATATTATATATATATTCCAGTGTGATCAAATTAGCAAAACATGACAAAGGAATATCTTGAATAATTGAGTACTTAAACATAGACATAATTCTAATTAAGATCTACATAAATATTGAATAGTATATACAAATATTTATTAAGTAAAATATCATAATGTTACTTCGTGTTGTACTTTCAAACATATAATAAGTGTGAAGTTGAATTAAATGAAGGGCTGACATGTTTATGACTGAAGGTACTCAATATAACAGTTGTAATTGTATTAAAGTGAGGATATTAGTTATTTTTTCTCAGTGTTCTCTTGAAAATTAATACATAAAATATCAATGTGCAACCTCATCTCAAATACTACATTTACAGTTATATTTAAATTATTATATGTTTTTTACATCTGCAAAGAACTCATGAGAGAAAATTTTATTTCCATGTGCATTTGTTACAGTATATTACAACAAGAGTTCTGTCGAGACAGTCGAGGAGAGCTGGTGTGTTTTGTTATTGTGTTTGAAGAGTGCAGGGACTAAAGCATTATGCAAGAAGTGAGGAAGTTAATTAAAAAACTGTCAGTTGAAGTGAAATAGAGGTTTGAAAAGCGTAATGTTAGGGAAAAATTCGAGATTTCTGAGACGACCATGCAACGGTTGAAAGACAGAATGCAATGGCTGGAATCTAAATTAGACTCTCCGTAAAATCAGAGTCGCCGAAACAATATTGTAATATATGGAGTGCGTGAAGAAGAAGAGGGAGAGCTGGGAGGAAACTGAAATTATAGTTAAGTAGTTGCACAAATCGCGATTGATTTGGTAAACTGTGAAATCGAAAGGGCACACAGAGCCGGTGGTTGGAATAGTGCAAAGAGATCGATTATATGTAAATTATCTCATTACAAATCAAGTGTTGCATCCTTAGTGATGAGTAAATATCTTAAGGGGACCATCATTAACATTGCTGAAGATTTCAGTGAGAACGTTCGTTGCGAAATATAATTTCTTAAGCGATATGCATATTGAGGCGATGAGGCAGGGCTGTCATGCAAACCTGCAATTTAATAAATTGATTATAAATGGACGAATCCGGAGCAGAGAGGAACTGGAAAACACGGAGAGCCCTGAAAATGGATTTGAAGAGGTCAGTGCTAGTTGGTCCTAAAACCTACAGGGAATGCTATTAGGGCGGGTGGTCGCCCTACAGTAGAGAAAGTTGGAGAAAATTCGACACTAGAGAAAGAGGGAGAAAATGTTACGAAAACAACTGTGGGTGGTCCAGCAGCCATTGCTTGCAGCGAGGACAAAACAGCCGAGTACAAAATTACTACCCCACCCCACAGAAGTGAACGAATGAGGATAAAATGTCCAGAGACTTCAACTAAGACAAGAAAATCGCAAAGGTTGATGAACTTAGCAGCTGAAAGAGAAGTAATGAAAGACGTGGGAATTACGATAAATACAGGTACGATTAATTCACGCGGCGCAGGCATGGGAAAGAAATAGGATATGTTGACAGTCTGTGCATGGAATGTTGAAGGATTAAAACAAAAACTTTGAATCGAAAAATGTCTTGAGTTTATTGAGACTTTTGACATATTAGTCCTGTCAGAGACATGGGTAAAAACTAACGAATGTGTAAATATATGTAATATGAAAGGATATTTCAGAGGTAGTGAGTGAAACTAAGGGTAAAAGGGGTAGATATCCAGGAGGTACTGCCCTTCCATATAAAGACAATCTACATCCATATACTTGATTTGTAGGAGGCTGGGGAGAGTCGTATTGCGTATCTGTCAGTAGTTCCAAACGGATTCGGTTGATGATACATTTATGAAGTGGTTATGAATAATAAATACACTATGACTTATAGAATTAATTTAAAGGGTGTTAAAATTATTTTATCTTAATGTTAATATTATTAGTTTTTAAACATCTTAATGGTGTACACATATTTGAAAAGAAAAATATACGCCTAGACTGGGGTTAGAACCCAGGCCCTTTGACTCTCTATGTCAATGCTCTTCCATCTGAGCTATGTAGCTAGGTAGCTCAGATGGAAGAGCATTGACATAGAGAGTCAAATATCCTGGGTTCAAACCCCAGTCTAGGCGTATATTTTTCTTTTCAAATATATTTTACCTTAATTTAAATGTTTATTTTCATGAATGTTCATTTTGTATATATGTAATGCTTTGATTTAAGTTTTATTTGTACTTGTACTTTATTGTAAAAATTTGACTTGTCCCATATCATGTATATGATAAGGATGAATAAATTGAATTGAATTGAATTAAAGAAGTAAATCTTTAAAGGGGGCAATTTGTGTATATTACCAAACAGTGGTTTCCAAATGTGTTTTTGTCTATTTACCGCCAGCCACTAATTTCTAGATATTTCAATCCAATTTTTTTCGTTGAACTGTTGGACTTGTTGGCTGTAATAAAATATAGGTTTCCGGAAGCTTGAATAATAATTCTAGAGACTTTAACTGTAGGATTGGGGGAGAAGAAATATCACTATGAAAGCAGATGAAAATGAAAAACTAAGGGACTATAGGAAAAGTAAAGATAAAATTATAAATTCAGAAAGAAATCAATTGTTAGCTTTTTGCGATGAATTTGAACTTGAAATTCTGAACGGGAAATATGGGGGAAGATAAAATTGAAGAACTGACACTTATTAATAAAATGGGGGGCATATTCGTTTATACAATATGCACACAAGACATGATTCCAGTCCTAAGTGCGGTATAGTTTCCAGAATTTAATCTCCTCCTTTCCCAAACAAACTTATTTTAAATGTCAAAGTATTAGTGAGACAGTCATTGATGAGGTGGCAACAACATTAAGGTCAATTACACATTTCAGGGGGATTGAGAATCGAAGAGAAGAATTTATCAGATGCTTGGAAACTTTAATATAGGATTTGCAAATACATTATCTTAGCGAAGATGACAGAATCATTTCAAAGCAGGGTAAAAATTAAATGCACAGTAAATCAGGAGAACAAACTGTGATAACAATAACAAATGTAGAAAAAAGAAGTTTATCGAAAGTAGTCTTTTAAAGTTTATAAAAGAAAGAATAGATGAAAAAAGAAAACTTGATGCGCAGCAGAAACATTATTATAAGAAACAAAATTATAACGCAAAAATAAAAAAACGGAGGAAACGAAAATCGCAACTCAAAGTGGGAACATTTCGGACATATGGGAAACGATAAGGAGACAAAGTAAAGACCATAAATCGGAAAAGAATATCGCCCTGGGAATGGAAAAAGTACTTTGATAGGGTGCTGGGAGGTGAGGGAATACTATATAATCAAGGAAATATAGTTCAGATCCTTGACCCAATATACTGTATATCCAGTACTGGACCAGTATATTTCTAAAAGTGAAGTGGTATCTTCCATTAAAAGTTTAAAGAATGGTAAAGCTCCTGGAATAAATGGATTACCAGGGAATTCTTTAAAAATATTATATCATCCGATTTATAAATTTTAAAAACAACGTTCAACATACTTTTTAATGGTAATAATTATCCGGAAGCTTCGACGACAGGCGTAGTTCAACCGCTATATAAAGGAAAAGGTAGGACTTATGTACCAGAAAGTTATAGGGGAATTTGCCTCTTGTCAGTGTTTGGTAAAATGTATTTTGAATTAATGAGACAATGGGCGTAAGTGAACAATAGGGTTTCAGAATATCAGGCAGGTTTCAGACATGGGTACTCCAGAGTAGACAACGTATTTGTTCTGAAAACATTAATTAATGATAATCTGAAAAACAAGACGGGTAAATTATTTTGTGTATTCATTGATTTTAATATGGCATTCAATACTGTGGATCGAAGTGCATTTTGGGAAAAAATGAATCAGAAAGGATTGTCTCATAATAAGATATCCAGTATGCTTTAATGTCAATTTATAAATATGTTAAATTCTGCATAAAAGTAGACCAAGGTCACATCACCGAGAGCAGTCCAGGAAATCGGAGAGTGAGACAAGGTTGCATTTTGTTACCAATGCTATTTAATCTATTCACTGATCGCATTGTAGACGTAATGCTAGAAGAGCACATTGAGACTCCAGAGATAAGAAATGTTGAAGTCCGAGTCCTGTTGTATGCACATGATTTAATTATCTGTCCCAAGACAATCAAGGGATTGAAAAGCAGCTTTGACCGACTGGAAATATATTGTAGGGATTGGGGCTTGGCTGTAAATGTTAGTAAAACAAAAGCAATCTCTTTAAAAAAAATTGGACGGTATATGGCACAACAGAGGAATGGAAACACAGCGATCAAGTACTTCAAAACGTGAATCATTTTGTATATCTTGGTTCTACGTTTAAAACAACGGAAAGTGGAAGAAACATATTGATGTAGCATTATTTAAAGGGAGGGGCCAACTTAACAGTATACTCGGTATTGGGTCGAGTGCCTGATATTCCAGTTAGCACATGTATGGAGCGATTGTGAGGCCAGTACTGCACTATGGTAGTGAGATTCGGGGTTTTGAAAGAACGAAATACTAAACAAGGTATATATATATATATATATATATATATATATATATATATACCTTTTTTATTTCCAAGTTCTAATAGCGCGGAAAAGTAGCGCGAATTGTATAGACAAAAGAAAATAAAAAAACATGTCAAAATCGGTTGACATCATCCGGTCGTGCAAAGGCTCTAAATTTTGACAAAATATGAAAGAAAAATAATAATTTTTGCGATTATTTCTTCATTTTTCGAATTAGATGTTTTCGTAGTGTAATACTTTTTAACGTTTTCAAATAGAGCCTAAAAACATTGTGTTTAATTTGGTTTAGATCAGTTGATATCTTTCAGTCTTGCATAGGGCCCAAACATTTTGCCAAACTATTGAAAATTTCACATTTTTACGAGTTATGTTTTATCGGTCTTACTAATAAAAATCTCTAATACAGGCTTTCATCAGTTGTTTAGTTATACAATATATAAGCCTTATGTAGATCACGTATAATTTCCTTACTAATAAACGTTGTGCCGGAGCTATATAACAAAACAGCAGTTATACACAATACGTCACATATTCGTCATCATAATGACGTCAGAACAATATTACTCGCAGTTTGTAACAGAAATAAAACAACATAAACTAGTGATTAATTGTGTAAGAAATGAATATGGATAAGAATTAATAGAGATTCCCTAATTGTGGAGGTACAGAAAAAATAAGTGTGTTTTAATTTATATACATTTCCCTTGACATAGCGTCAAATAAAACGTAGAATTGGTTTCACAGATAACGTGCTGCCATCTAACGTCAAGAATTTCAACCAATTCTTGGAAACTAATAAAAGCTTTTCCCATTACTTATGAATTATATGCAGTGTTTTAAGATGCGTTAGAAAACGTTCAAAATAGTAAGAAATGTTACCGACAACAAAATATCATTTCAAGCGAAAAAAAAAAATCACTATAGTTTCACTGGGAATCGAACCTACGACCTCACGCATCGTAGTCAGAAGCTCTAACCACCAGACTACCAAGTTAACATGTAGTTTGTTGCAATAATAGTACCTCTATACTTAAATACATTTTTATATCGCTGTGTGCGTTATGTATTAAAGATGCAAGAAAGTTTTCTTAAAATAATATTATCAAGCATTTAAACTACATTCAGGTTAAATCTTGTCTACAGCAATTATTGTAGAACATATCCTTTTGTGATTCAATGTTCAATTTTAAAATATTTTTAGGCCTAATCGAGAATGAGTGTAACGAAAGGCATTTTATGATGCCTTTATTATCCTACCCAGAGCTTTATTAATATTATTTATACCCTGTGCATCCATCAAACAGTCGTTAAAGTGTTGCATTTTGAGTTAAATTTAGGAAAACTTTCATCAATATCATAAGAAAACAATCAGTTGATCTTGAAGTCCGACATTTTGTCTAGTTATAGAATCCTTAAACAAGGCTGGAGGCATGTATAACGATTCCCATGTAAAGTTGTACACCTCTTCTACACTGAACAGCTAATACAGTGTTTATTAGTAAGAATTTTCAACTGAGATGTGTATAAACCTTGTATAAAAGTTATATATGGATTATTAGTAAGAGGGTATATCTTTAATATACTTTTTAGCGTAATAGTTACAGTATTTTTATTTTTGAACATAACAATATGGTGTTTTATTATGGTGTCAATAAATTAACAACTTCCGGTCGCGCAATAACCCCAATTCTATAGAAAAACAGTACCTGAAAAAAATAGTTAGCCTATGACATGATAGGTAATAACAGTAACAACGGGCATGGTACTTTTCGACTTGCTCTAAAAAGTTACAGTATAGTAGTTTTTGACAATAAACTTACTTTTATAAAAAAAGAAAAACAGTTCTGAATAAATAGTCCATGTTAGTTGAACCTGTTCATTAGAACTGTTCTCTATTTTGTAGCCGAACTTTGAAGGTACTTTGAAGACTGATTTGCTGATTAAGTTAGTCATGGATTATCTGGACAGCAGAGTGGTTCTTATAATCCGTCTCGAGATTCTGCACCACAAACTTTTCCTGAGGCTTCCACGATGAGTTTTACACAATGTTCAACAGCCTGCTTATGAATTGGGCGATGTTCCAGTCAGGGATTGAATCACTGTCGATGTGCGATTTGATCTCGTCGACACTGATTTCTGACAACAGTGGGGAGAAGATAATTCACAGTCCATTTAATTGATCATTTTTGAGTATTCTTGCGAATTGAAGTTGATTTTTGGTGGCGTGAATGTTCTATTTTCCTTCTTGCATCTATCTGCGTTGCCTTCAGAATTCTTCGACGTCCAAGCTCTCTTACGTGTTTCTTGTCATCTTGAGTCATGGGTAACACTAAGTCTTCTGGGTGGGCGAAAAACCATTCCGTTCGATCACAGGGTCGACAACAAGAAATACCTAGTAGACTGTATTTATTGGTAAACAAGTTTCGGGCTGTCTGTGAAGTTTTTGCCTGTTTTGATAGTAAACCACATTGACCTGTATGATTCCAATATAAACGAAACTATTTCTTGAAGTTCAGATGAGAGCTTTCTTCACTTACGTGCAATCTGAGAGTTCTATTTGTTTTTGTCAACCACCTCAAATGTGATAAGCGTCCAAGATCTCGTATAGCCAAATCTTCTTTACAGGTTCCTGATTTTATTGCATTTGAAGTATCAAGTATGTATTGCTGATCTTTGCTAAGCATGTTTATGATGACTATTTAACTCTTGCACCAAATGGGAGTCAATGACCAATCACGTTACAATGATTTTTTATTTACAACCAATCATAGTCGTGTTTCGCCTAGAATTTGCCAACTAAAGTTTATCATAATAAAGAAAGCACCTCCTTTTTAACATTTTGAATAGGTCATAGCATTACTTTGCAGTGACTGACTCACTAAGAAATACGGCTGCCAGATGATATATATAGTGCATGAATGTCAACACATGCCGTATGCGGGAGTTAATATAAAAACATTTGTAGCAATTTATTATACCACCAAAAAAAGAAACCACTGTTTGCACTTTCTTAAATGTATTTTATCCCAGAAAAATATAATTGTCATATTTACACCATAGGACATCAGAAATGAATTAATATACAGTTTGATGTGTTTAATTTTTTCTCCACTAGAGTGCATTCTTACAATATTGCGTTCCTTTGCAAATAAATAATATGATCTGGTTGCAGTGACGAACAAAATAATCAAATGAAGCGTACAAATCGTTTCTCATTTGTTTTCAAACATCACCCTTTACATTAAACATATAAATATTTTAAAATAACTATATTTAAATAATGATTTCTGAGTAAACGGCTTAATTTTATTCGTTAAATAGTCCTAACAAATGCCACTCTTGATTTCCAAATTATCTAGATAAATTGGAAATCACTCGTGGCATTACTTATGATAATCAATACTCTGGAAGTTATTTATCAAATACCAAAAATGCTTAAAAATTTAACTTTTTCATTATTTGGCAAATTTTGGGGCTTATGCGCGACCAAAATATATCAACTGATTTAAACCAAATTAAAACACAGTGTTTTTAGGCTCTATTTGAAGACGATAAAAACTATTATATTACGAAAACATTTAATTTAAAAATTAGAGAAATAATCGCAAAAATGAAGTTTTTTTTTATATTTTGTCAAACTTTAGAGCATTTGCGCGGCCGGAAAATATCAACCGATTTTAATATTTTTAATATATTTTTTGTCTATATAATTCTCAATTTTTCCGCGCTATTACAACTTCGAAATATAAAAATTAGTATTTTCGGCTCACCCTAATATATACGTGCATGCACTTTCTTAAATATATTAGTAAGGCCGTATTCAACTGTGGAATTTTATATGAATTTGGGTCATTTCAGAGCGACATAAATTGCAAAATGCGTGTACTCAATACCGGTTGCGGCTAATCCAAGGTGAACAAACAGGGCTTACAGTAATATGCTACGACTACCAAATTAGGAATACAGATGGAAATTTTGGGAAGACGAGGTTAGGAGAGAACTCCAAAAGATTCGGATGGGTTGGGTATGGGAAAAGGAACTGAAAATCGTAAGAATGTGTGGAGAAAAATAAGGATGTACTTAGATATAAACAAACAAGATATTTTCGCCACATTCATCAGAAAATGTTCACTGTGTTTACAAAGAGACCTAAATCAAGTCAGGGGGAAGGAATCATATATATATATATATATATATAATTTATATATAGGATTTAAAAAGAGATCAGGGCTAGTTTGGCTTAGGTTGGGGGCATGGAAATTTCTAAAAATTACCGATGATCACAAAATGCAAATGTTTCCAATGTGCAGGAGCTTTCAAGACAAAATACATATAATAGGAAAATGTAACGATTTAGAATATTGGAGCCATCAGTTGTTATCGGAAAGAGTTCTAAATTCAAATCGTGAAAGATTGGCATGCTATGAGTTAATGATGAACCCAGAAAATTGGAAAAACGTAGGTAAATTTCTGGACAAAATGCAGAAAATAAGAACAACACTCATTCGTGAATAAATAAATACGTAAACATAGTGTAATATCATTAATAATTTACATAACTGAATTAATGTATAGGGTAATCGTATTGTTTTCTATTGTGTTGTTTTCTTTTTCATACGTTATATTAATACTAGACATTATTTTATTGAAACGGACTGTCAACAGCACGTACGGCTTGGTTCTCATACGACCCATATTTGTAAATAACATTGTATGTATCTTACTTAAAGCCTAATAAAGTCCGACTACCACAAATTATAATAAATCAGTATGCTTAAGTATACAATTATTAAGTCATGCTATAAATTTAATTAAAACAAAGAGGTAAAATAAGTCAAAATTCTATAAGAATGGACAAAAATTCATGCTGTTAAGATTTCAAGAGGATAACAGGAACAGAATCTAAAAACAAAGTACATGTACATTAAATGAGGCATCTGGTAACCCTAGCGTAATCAGTTAAATTAATATTGTTACATGTCGTGTAAGCGGCATTTGAACTGCGCGGGCGAGTCACCCATGGTGAGTTAGGTGACCCGCAGAGCCGCTGAATTGTCTGGAATGTGCTGCCAGATGTTTCTACTGGCCTCTCCTTTCCCCTTGGAGAAGGATCCACGTTTAGAGGATTCTGGGCGCCAAAATTGCGCGAAGCCATTTTCGAGAGCTTTCCTCCCGCTTATGTAAAAGAGCGGAAGGGAAGGCCGGCCAGTCAGTCAGTGTAGCGATACTCTTGTGTTGGATAGCGAGAGGTTAAATTGTAAGTGAAACTGTGAGGAAGTACTGTGTCGGTAATTGTGTGATAAGTGATTTTCTGATAAACTTTAAAAGAAGAATAGTTGTAAGATAAAATTGTGATTGAAGATTTAGTGATAATTGTGAGAAGAAAATAAAGTGAAAAGAAAAATTTTACATAACATCGGTGTATTTATTTAAGTAGAAAGAAGTAAAAGGAAAACCCTGTGCCATGTAGGACAATATTGTGTCCACTTTCATATTTTACATGTTACACCAATATTACTTTCACTCATCAATAAGTTATGACTTTCATTGGAGAGCGGAAATTTCTGCAGCACTTGATACAGATCTCAATACTCATTATCACAAGTGATATAACAATTCCTGCAGCAACAATGCTCAATATAGGGACTATTTCTGTAAACGATATTGATTTGATACTTATTGGATCCTTAATTTGTCCCAGTTTATGCGAATATCTCTCGTAAATATCTAGATGTCGCATTGACAGCAATCTATAAAAAGAAAAAAATGGTTTGGTTGATTAGTATCAAATTAAAAGCAGTTACATATGATGTCATTATCTCTCTCTTGTACTCCATTTTACAAAATGGAATATTTGATAAATAAAATGAGTTAGAATTTTTATGACTCACCTCATATTTTTAGATTTGTTGCATGTTATGGAATATTGTATAAATACTATAAAGCAGGAAATAAAGCTTCATGGCATGACAGGTGTACAAGACCTTGGCCTGGCTGCTCCCCACAACCAGAAATGCCAATATTATTGAGATGGACAATCGTCCAATCAATATAGAGGTGACATATGGTCCCCAAACCATAACAGCTGTTTTCTAACCAATTATATTCAATGTTTAGTATATTCTTATGACGGATGTGTCAACAATTGCATGCTAAAATCTATCTTGAAATTTCTCCCCGAGAAACAATGTGATGTTCCAAGGCTGTGTTCAAAAAATCATCTGCCTTTTTAACTGCAAAGCACAGAAATTGAATCCAGAATCCAGCAACCCATTGTATGGAGCACATGTTATCTCTGGATGAGTAAGAGCTGAGTGAAGTGAGGCGGGATGCGGTACGGATTGCAGGTAGTAAGGGATATCCAATTTACCAATTCAGGTGTTGTATAAATTTCCCATAGTTTAAATGAGAGATTTTTGTACTGGATATTTAATGCCTTGAAATTAACATGCAGATCATTTTTCAGACATGGCCTTTGTACATCACAATGCTTCTCTAGAAGAAATTTCAAGGTAGGTTTCATCATGTAATGTTTGACACATCCTTTGTTAGAATTAACGGCACTTTTGTTTTCTGTTTTAAAGAACGTTGAGAGTTGTACACCTATAAAGAATTGAATGGTGTATTGATGTACATGAAAGCCACGATTTATGCATTGAACGGAGCTACAACAACCGATCGTTCTTTCGAATGTCTCTCCCCCTCATCTTTATCCTCTTTAAGCAGCAAGTTTCATCTTTCAAGCAGCCAAGTAAGCTGGTATCCTCCTGGCTTTTAAACACATGTGCGGAATATAGTAGGTTAAGTACTCTTTTGAGAGTTATATTTATATAGTGAATACATGTGAGGTTGTTGGCCAGACATCAGTTAATATAAGTAGTGAATTAAGCCAACATGAATTCAACATTTCAAAATTAATTTTGGGATTGTAATTGTTCTTTCAAAGATCCATAACTGCAAAAGTTTCAGTGTCTATGTCTGAAAACAAAATGACCATTATATATATGTTTACCATACCAAAACCTCTAATGAAATGATTTGTGAATGAGGAAAAAAAAATATGAAAGAACATAATTATTAATTGTTTTGCAAAATTTAATTGTTTCACCTGTACAGGAGAAGCAACTTTTTTATTAGCATAATACAGAAATATTTATTTCCACTCTGAATAAAATAATGTTATTATTTTATTTTCTATTTTTTATTTATTTGAAGAATTTCCATTATCTGTTCTGTGCTGGACTTTTTCCCATTTTTCAAGTATTAAATTAGACTTCTTAGTTCTAATAATGTGAAGTCCTCATGAAATACCTTCTTCATTCTGAGTTTGTAGTCTCTGTTTGGTTAATTTTACTACCATTTGAGTTTCCAAGATTTTCTTTTGAGGTATTATTCAGATAACTTATTACTCTAGATGGTATTATTTGCTCTACAATGCATTCAGATATCTGTGAAGTAAACTGCACATATGATGGAAGGGATGGGCATAGCTGCGAACAACTGCAAAATATTTTTCTCAGCATTTCTGGATTTCCTGTGTGGTGGCTTAAGTAGGAGAAGATTTTTTTAAGGTGACAATGAGCTATTGAGCACTCAGAATTTTGGAGTTAGCACGTCAATATCCTAAAGAACATGATAGAAGGCAACTGATTAATGTGGTTTTTACTGAAAATTACGTGTATATCAGGAATATAATCATTTCAAATAGTTTCAGAAAAAAAAATCAGTTTATGGAGATATAAATATGATAAGACATTTTTTTGTTATTAATTTAACAGTTCTCACTGAAGGACAAATTGAAAGGCTTAGGGCAGTAACATGATAAGCCACATTCTGTTAAGAAATGTCATTTATTATAATGATAGCAAAAAAATTTATTGAAATATTCATCAAATTGTTTGTAAGTGTGTCAGTGATGAGTTAAAACATACAGACACACAATGTATTAACAACAATATTTTAGAATTTTTTGAAACATTAAAATCCTTATATCTCAGAAAGAACAATATGTGGCTTATCATGTTATTGCCCCGGGCTGCACGCAAATACATTAGTCTCTACTCAAATTACTTCCAATCACTGGTGAGCTGACTCACCGTGAGCAAGTGCAAAGATCGAATTAGCGACCCACTAACTGGTCATGCATGAAAGTCGTCGTTTTCGTAATATTGGTAAGACATTACCCAGAATTCCCAGCGATAAAACCACTTCCGTTATTTTCGTCTGCTAGAGGAACGCAAATAATACTGTATACGACGACGTGTGCGTCGCGCAATATTACGCCGATTCTCCTGTTCTTCCAGTTGAATTCTTTGGTAGACTATCAAATTCCTCTTCTCCGCGTATACCGAAAACATGATTGAAGTCTTCAAGGTCCGACATCTTGGATAAAGCAGCAAGGTACGAGGCAAGGTTTCAAACTACATCGGTTACCATCGGTTCCCATCGGGTTGCTCACGATTCGTTTCTCTGCTAAGTCACCTCGCCAGGTAGCTTAGGAATTTCAACAATTATTATTGCGTGGACAGATTTTTGAGTATGCAAAAACGTATTTGGATTCAACTTTCTCAGCAGAGTACAGGCAGAGAACGACTTTTACGGTCTAATGCGTTTATAGATTCGAGCCTAAGTCCTTCATATATATATTTGAAGAGAAAAATTATATGCTCAGACTGGTGTTGTAACTCAGGGTCTTTGGCTTTCTAGACCAATGCACTACCACCGAGTTACCTGAGAACTCCAATATAAATGTAAATTTTTCTCTTATACAAGTATAAGAGAAACATTTGCATTTAGATTGGAAATGTAAAAAAAAAGTGGAAGTACAAAAAACTGCAATGGATTTTCATGTTTGGTAAGAAATACAGAAAAACACAAAATAGATGTAAACACAAAATTATTAAAACAGTTAGAAAACAAAAATGAACTCACCATATGGGAAAAAATCTACATACAGAAGAACAAGGAAAGAATTATGAATGTTGAAATTCCTGGAGAAAGGAACCTCATTAGCAAGTTCATTGCACCACAATCAGAGGGAGCAGGAGTTAAGAATCAGGGCCAACAACTTGAGAAAAATCAGTCTGTAATCGCTGAAGATGGAGTTCACAAGCCTTGGAACATAAGTTCAACAAAAATAACCATAACACTATAAGAGGTAATAATACACAAACCAAATATCTTAATTATTAAATAAATATCTTAATGTTACGTCCTATTTTATTTAAAAAAATAATGAATGTTAAACATAATATTATAGTAGTAATAGAAGAACAATGATTGAAATGGTATGAACATCTGAAGAAGATGGAGAATAACAGAATCCAGAATGATGCTGGATTTGAATGCTGAAGGCAGGAGGAGGTGCAGAAAACTCGGGTACAGTGGATGGATGACTTGCGAAGAAACATAATCAGCAGAGACCACAAAGAAAAAGATGCTGAAGATAGAAATCTATAGTGAGGCAAATTACATTTGGGCTGAAGGATATGTACTGTAATGTAAAGAAAATCCTTAATTAAAAAAATATTCTAAAGATGAATACTGCAGGTATAATTATATTTGAAGAGAAAAATTTTCGCCTAGACCGAGACTCGAACCCGGGACCCTTGGCTTTCCGGGCCAAGTGCTCTACCAACTGAGCTACCGAGGCGAGTTACGATCTAGATGCAAATTTTTCTCTTATATACGTTGTAATTCCCTATATCCAAATGCTTTTGAAACCATTGCTTCTATCTTTGCAAATGGCGGCTTCTTAGTTAAGAAGACATTTATTGGGAATTTAACATTACTTTATAAAGCTAGTAAGGCTTCAAATGTTGTTCTTATTGTTGATTTAACATTTCTCACTGAAAGATAAATTATATTTGAAGAGAAAAATTTTCGCCTAGACCGAGACTCGAACCCGGGACCCTTGGCTTTCCGGGCCAAGTGCTCTACCAACTGAGCTACCGAGGCGAGTTACGATCTAGACGATAGGGAATTACAACGTATATAAGAGAAAAATTTGCGTCTAGATCAATGTTAAAAACATCAACTGCAGGTATAAGTATATTAGGCCAGCAAAGAAAGTTACTGACTGATCTTGTTTCAATAAATTACAGTAAAGGATATGTACAGATCAAAACAGACTACAAGAGTGAGTGATATTCACTTCCAATAAGATCAAGACTACAAGAGTGAGTGACATTCACTTCCAATAAGATCAAGACTACAAGAGTGAGTGACATTCACTTCCAATAAGATCAAGACTACAAGAGTGAGTGACATTCACTTCCAATAAGATCAAGACTACAAGAGTGAGTGACATTCACTTCCAATAAGATCAAGACTACAAGAGTGAGTGACATTCACTTCCAATAAGATCAAGAAATATTTTGGCAGCTACATCATATCCACTAGCTTATAAGGTTCTGATTGCGATCAAGAAAAAGTGTGTTCACCTACAAGAATTAAATAACTGTAATTTATTCTTTGATTCTCTACTGTGTGAACGAATTAATGTTTCAAGTTATAGTGTATTTTTTCAAGTGTTATTGATTATCTCTTGTTTTTTTTTTTGCAGAGAAATAATTGTACTCTGCTGAGATTGTTCTGTAATGAAGTTGCACTATACTAATTCCAGTTGTATTGTAAACAAACTTGCATAAAATATTACTCCGTCTATTGACAGAACTGTGGTACTACTTTTACATGCCATATGACTGTACTGTGTACAGAACTGTCAATAATACAAAAACTGTTATTAGGTGATATCATATTTCACAGGAAATAAGACTAAACACATGACATGATGGCTACCAATAATTAAGAACTTCCTCCACTTCTTATTTACTTATGACAAAAAATTATATATGGGCCTATATAATCAGAATCAGATAAGCCATGGATTCATTGAAATTGATCATCCTATTCTTATTCTTTGATCTCTTCACTGCTGGTTGATAATGAGGGAGTCTAATATGGTGCCATACAAATTATCAGAATTCGAGAATTTATCCTCGTTCCTTGGTGTCGATAGACATCCATTATTTACAGTTTCATTACAAGAAGAATTTATGCTCCATGCTAGCATACCTGTAAATTTTGCTGTTATTATCACCACATCTGCTTGTAAACATAAAAATAATTTGTTTCTCTTCACCTTTCAGATGTTTTAGAAATTATACAGAAGCAGCTATATTGAAACAATTGACATTTCAATGTATTCTGCATTGCACATGCACAAGAAGAAAACTATAAAATACTCATTTAATGTATTAAAATTGTAATTATATATTTTAAGGCTATCCTATATAATGTATATACATATTGAAATTTTATAGGAAAAATCACTATGAGGATTAATTTAAAATTTAAAATATGCCAAATAATATAAATTTTTATTATATTTATTTTTGTTCATTTTGAGTGCTAGAGATCGAACTACGTTTTCTTACACGTTCAAAGGTATTTGACCAACAAAAGTGCAATCATACATCTGCTTTGTTTACAGTACAACTGGAACTAGTATAAAAAACTCCTATCTCAGTGATTTGAATATAGTAATACCTCCTGTCTTACTAGTAATTTTGGAAATATATAATACATGAACTAACATGTTTCCAAATGTTATCAATTAATAACAAAGCCTATGAAAGTATTTACTTGTGTAAAATTCATAAGTGATCAATAATAAGTAATTTTTATTGCCTCCTGTAAAACTTGATTTCAAGGAGATAGGAGATTTTGTTACATCACTGATGAGTTGTTTAGAAAGATAAACAATTAATCCTTACATATGGGCATATTACAGAGGATATAAATGGATTGAAGAGGTTACATTTTCTAACTACTGATAAGTAAATGAACTTACCTTTAATATAATAAATTTGGGAATTTTTACATTATGAGGTTTTCTTAATAAGAATCAAATGAATCCTGAATTCTTCTTATCTCATACATCTATTTAATACACAAGTGATCTTCTTGGTGATATAATATTAAAATATATATGTAGTCAATATGCCCATTTCACCAATTAATGTTTTAAAACATTAATTGGTGAAATGGGCATATTGACTACATATATATTTCATACATCTATGTTTTTAACACAGAACTGTAGTATTGGGAAATACATCATTCCCATCGTCAGCTGTTTTCACAACTGCGAAATACCGGCATAATAAAAAATTGACAGTCGTGAAAACAGCTGACGATGGGAATGATGTATTTCCTGATACTTGTTACAAAATATAGATGTATGAGGTAAGAAGAATTCACGATTCATTTGATTATTCTTAACTTATCTTTAATTATTGAAGTAGGGATTTAGACTCACCTCATATTTTTTTTTTAATTTTCTTGCAGACCATTGTTTCCTCACATATGCCTGACATTGTCAATGCTACTTATTTTAGGAATTCTCACTATGAGGTACATTCATTAAGGTAGAATTTTTTATCACTCACCTCATATTGTTCTTCTTATTTGACTATAAACTAGTTTCGGAACATAGTTTCTGTTCCATCCTCAGTATCGTCACGACCGTTGTTCTGTCGTCTTGAGCTCTTCAAGACGACAGAACAACAGTCGTGACGATACTGAGGATGGAACAGAAACTATGTTCCGAAACTAGTTTATAGTCAAATAAGAAGAACAATATGAGGTGAGTGATAAAAAATTCTACCTTAATAATTGCCAATGAATTTCCTAACTGAAATATTAAAATAAACCTTATAGTGTTTTTTCCTTCAAATATTAAATACTTACCCTTTATTAAAAATTCCCTTGTAGTGACTTTCCTTCACCATAGCGATTGCAAGTGATCCAGGAAAAAATGCTTGAGGAACATACACTATACTACAGTGGATCAAATTATTTTTTTCTATCAGAACATAGGTGGACGTTACAGAAGCATAGTTATTTTCCTGGCAGATCTTTTCCAATACTTCTTTGGTGGTTCTAGGGAGCAAATGACTAAATGGATCAATTTTTTTTCTGTATATCATTTTCAGAAGTTCCACTTTTGATTCCTGAAATAATATTAGTATATACGGTATATATAAATTAAATACTGATACAATTTTGGACAAAGTAGAAAAATATAGAAACAACTATAAAATATATAATAACAAAACTAGAAAGCTGATAGAAAATGTTTATAATGTATTTTAGAAAAATTGTATCATATCACCTCATATCCTTATTAGACTGATTTCGGGAGATTCCTTCCTCAGTACTTTAACGACCACTGTTATGTCATTTTGAAGAACAGGCTCCTGCTCACCTCATGTTCTTCTTATTACACTGGTTTCAGGACCTTTTTATGTTCCATCCCCAGTACTTTTACGACCATTATTATGTCATCTTGAAGAACTGCCTCCTCCAGTACTGAGGCTAAAATCTAATAAGGTCCTGAAACTAATCTATTAAGAAGGATATGAGATGGAATGATACAATTTTTCTTAAATAAAGTATACATCACAGTGTTAATTCCTAAAAAGTCAATTGTTTTTATGTATTTAACTTCTTCATTTTTTTATTTAAGGAAACCATTGATGACATTATGAAATAATGGAAAATAATAACAGACAAAGACCTTAGAATGAACAATAACACAAGTATTAATAACTTAATATTTGCTGATGATTTAGTCTTACTACACCATGATGAAGATCTGTTACAATTGGCTGCTTACAAACTAAATGCAATATGTAGCGATTATAATTTTAAAATTTCAGTAAGTAAAACAAAAGTAATGGCACTTTGTGGAAGAAACATTCTGCGTGCAAAAATAATAATTAGAGACAAAATTATTGAACAAGTATCCCACTTTAAATATTTAGGATATGATGTCAGCTATAGGTATGATAAAGACCCAAACCTTCTGGTGACACTATGGCCCTGGGGTCGACTCAGCCTCTAACTGAAATGAGTACCAGACGCTTGTTCTGGGGTAAAGGCGGCCGTCACGCAGGGCTGACAACCCGGCTGACATCAAGTGCCGATTGTCAAGAAAAAGTAGGAGCCTTAACCTCCTACTACCCCAAGGGCCTCCTGAGGCCTGTAGTGGGATCACTTTACTTTATGTCAGCTATAGGTATGATAAAGATATTGAACATAAAACTCATCAGTTTCAAGCTATTTGTGGTACAATAAATAGAACACTGAATAATAAAGCCCATAAACAAACAAAATTAAAATTTTATAAAACAATGGCAGTCCCTGTCCTTTAGTATGGGTATGAATCATGGATTATCACTACCAAACAAGAAAGTAAAATCCAAGCAGCCGAGATGAAATTTTTAAGAAGAGTAAAAGGATGCACTAGAATGGACCAGATAAGAAACGAGGATATCCGTGAAGAACTGCAGATCTACCCCATAAAAGGAAGGATATTTAACAACAAGATTCAGTGGAAAAAACAAGTAGAAAGAATGGAAGAAAGTAGATTACCAAATAAAATCTTACATTATTTTCCGAGAGGAAGAAGAAACGTCGGACGTCCTCGGAAGAGATGGTCTTAGATCTACTAGTGAAGACGGAACAGGGAAGTAATGCATAAACCAGGAAGTGAAGAAGAAGAAGATATAAGATACGAACTGTATGAACAACTATTAACAAGATTGTGGTATAAAAAATTCAAGAATTTAATGTCAATTTTTTGGAAACTAAAATAGAAATTAAAAGATATTTAAAATTAAAGTAAGGAAAACAAATAAGATACGAACTACATGAACTGTGAACAAGATGGCAGTATAAAAAATTCTAGAATTTAACGTCAATTTTTTTAAAACTAAGATGGAAATTAAAATTTATTTAAAATTAAAAGAACAGAAAAACACAGAATTAAAACTAAGGCCAAATTACTAAAACAGTTAGAAAAATCTAAGGAACTCACAATTTGGGAGTAAATTTACATCTGTAAAAATAAGAAAACCATGAATTTTGATATTCCCGGAGAAAAATAAAAAAAAATTGATTTGGAAGTTCATCGGTCAGCCAGCAGAGGGAGCAGAAATCAACTTACAGGCTGGACAATCATAAAACAACAGTTGGAATGCATCAACAATGTCATGCAAAAGCGACAAAACCAGGTCTGCATAAAAATCAAGAAATATGAGATGAGTCAAAATAACCAATTCATTAATAATTTCTTCATTTCTGTTGTCAGTATTTCTCACAGTGGCTCTTCATCTCCTCTCTAACTGCTGATAAAATCTTTCCTTTCAAAACATTCTCCTGAACATCTATTATTATTTGGTCCAGCCTCACTCAGGAAACGTGTAGCTTTATACAATAATCCATATTTTACTTTACTAGGCTACATTCTGTTTACTTGTCCCAACCATCTAAGCTATGTGTGACAATAACTAGCTCAATAATTGTGCCACCAGCCCTCATCAGCTGTTTCACTCATTCCACCAATGTTTATGAACATCATCATCCATAGGGGCTGAGAGGGCTTTAAATGCACAATTATCCACAATTATCTATATATGTTCCAGCATAATTCTGTAACACCTAAAGTAATTTTAACCAAACTCGATACACATATAACTACAATCTGGAAAGGTTCCATGGGCATAATAGATCCTTAGCACCCCTATGAGTGGAGAGAGATGAAATGACATCTAAAAATAATAAATTTGACCAATATTAATGTCAAATATATAATTCTAGGGCACTAATCCTATTGGTTGCAGACCAGTTGATATTTAAACCCAAATTTGACCCCTAGAACCTCTAAGAGGAGCGAGGGGGTAAGAAAGGGTGAAAAAATGGAATGAAAAAAAATTGAAATGAATATAGGATCCATAGTTTTCAAGGTTGATAATGTGATTGTGAATGTCCCAATGCCATTTAAGTCCAAGTTTGACCCTAGCACCTTAAGGGTGTGAGAAGCTGTGAAAAATAAAATGTCCAAAATCACCAAGTGTTAAAATCATGATTTTTGCGGTTGATTATCTGATTGATGACAATCTCAATGATATTTAAGCTCCTAACATCCTTAATGGGGAGGTAGTGACAAGTTAAAAAATAAAATTTCAGATAGTGACCAATATTTGTACCTAATCCATAGTTTTTGGAGTCACTGTGATGATTGGTAACAACTTTTATACAATGCATGTCGAAATTTGACTCCCAGTACACTAAGAATGAGGAGTTGAGGAAATGGTGAAAAATAAAATTACAGCAGTGACTGAAATTAGTGTCAAATCCACATTTATGGATTTGCAAAGCTGATTATTATTGATAGTATAGATGTCACCTAGCACACCTGGGTGTGTGAAAAAGAATGTCTAATTAGTAGAATATATTATTACAAGACTTGTATCAATTATTTCTAAAAAAGATAATTGGATATTGAGAAGAATATTCTCCTTTTAATCCTTTTTCAGGATCGTTAAGCTTATTAATGACATCCCGATGACATTTAAGCCTATGTTTGACCTCTAGCATCTCTGTATGTATGTAGCTAATGCTCTGGAGTTATTATAACAATAAAGTTATTCTCGTTCTTGCTTACCAATACTTGGATGTCATATCTTGATCATTTTGAAGAGCTACACAATTTTTTTAGATGTTCTCTGTCCCTTTCCACATCTTAAGAACACAATATACAGTTGGGAAATATCATCATCATCATCTTTATCATCCTGGGATTAAGCCTGTTGGCTCGTTCCAGTTTCACGAAAGCTGGAATTGTTAAAATTGTTCAGACTATCTTCTGTGTGGGCATCCAACATTTCTCCTTCTGTGCAGTTTATAATTCAGCAATAATTTTGGAAATCTTTCTTCTGGCATTCTATCAATATGTTCTTTCCAGGTGCTCCTATATTTAACTATTCAGTCTGTAAGTTTCAAAATATTTAGTTCCTTTCCTATATCTTTATTTCTTTTCTTATCCAACAGAGTAAAATCCTGCTACATTTCTTAAAAATCTCATCTCAGCTGCTTGTGTTTTAGTGATCGTCCAACATCTTGATCATTAAAACACCAATTCTATGAAGATGTCCTGTAGTAAGCTTGAGTATAGCAACTGCAGATTTTCGTACAAGTTCCGAATTAAAGATGGGTTTTCCAACAGCATTTTTATATTTCTGTTTTCCAACTTTTTTCAATTAAATTGGAATTGAAACTATCTTTAATTTTTTTTCTTTATGATTCTTTTAATTGATTCATAAGAAAATATATTTGTTACTTTCAGCTTAATTTTACTCCCTTTTTTTGTGAGTATATCAGTTCTTTCATTCCCTTGTATTCCACAATGGGCTGGAATCCATTGTAAGACTATATGTTTACCAAGTTTGTCAATAATCTGAATCATGTTTTGTATTTCTAATATTTTTCCCACCTTTGGATACAAGGTTAATGCTATGGCGTGAATCGCTGCTTTGGAATCTGATAGAATGACAATATTTTTGCAATTATTGGTCTAGCTATTGGCCTGTAAGGATTTGTTGTTTGATCTCAACATTCAGTTACAGTTGGAATAGGTGCTGATAACTTAATTCTAACCAAGATTTTAAGTCAAAATTAAACTAATAACCTTGAAAATTATAAACAGAGGAAGTTTCTTTAAATCTTAGTGAGGTGAGAAGAGGTGACCTGTAGAAGTAATCATAAATTGACCAATATTAATACAGATCCCATACATTTTGGGATTTTGGAGTCACTGAATTGAATAATTATATTTCTGATATGTTTAACACTTAGCAGCTGGGATTATTTAAATGTCTTGCTACCCCTCTACCAGCAGATTTAATATTAGTTGGTGAAAAGCTTATTTTCTAACGATTTTTACTGAGGATCCTGCATTGGTTAAGTTAATCAAATTGTCTACTTTTTTACTACAAACTGCATACTGCATAACTATTTTATATATTTTGATATACATATAGAACTTTATAACATCTGCTCATTCTTCTCTTTTCCTAGGTTTTTGTCTCCATCTTTTAACTTTCAGTTGTTTTAAGTCTCTCTCAACCTTATCTAACCATATTAGTATCTGTCTTCCTACCTTTCTTCTTTTGCTAAAATGATTGGAATAAATAAATATTTGGGCAATGCCAGGTAATTAGCTAGTAAACTAACCCTTTGCCCCATATAACGTAGTAAAGCGTATCTTACTTGCTTTGTCTATGCCCCGTATAATGTAGTAAAGCGTACCTCTTTATAAAACAGCTGTATTTCAACTTGGATTCACTTTCTTGGAAAACTGTGACATGTCGGTCATTCTTTGGCATCTGTGGAATGTATTAAATGTGGCAACAAGGCTTGCTTTATAATTTTTTGTAAAATTCTAATGGTACTTTTTTTGTGTTTTCAACCCTATTTTTGAAAGCCTCCACCAGTTTATCTGTAACCTTGGCAAGCGAAAGTAAAAGTTCATGTGTTAGTAAAACTACCTCTAATTTAAACCCATTGTTCAGTGAAGACGTTGTGGCCGCGATAGATGAGGAATTTAATTATGAAAGTGATAGTTCTGACGCTTCTTGGATGGGTAGTTTAGTGCAATATAGTCATATAGAACAAACGAGTGACAGTGATGAAGAAATCGTAGCGTCCACGACAGAGCGCACTGATTATAATGAGAACAATAATTACTCTTTTAATAATAATTGGTCCTCAGAACTTAATTTTAAAGAATTGGAATCTTTCTCATCACCAAATAAAATTATAGACGGATAAGGACAATTTTTCTTTATTCTATACCGGTAATAGAGAAAGTAATAAATAAATATATTTTATCTGTAGTAAAACTTGGATATGCGAGAATTTTTACTAATGATGTTACTTACTTTCTGTGTCTGTGTCTTGATTTATCAGCAAAATATAGTTTTTTTAACAATGGTACATTATTTCAAGTTGAAATTAAAAAATAAATAGAAACGGAGTAATACAGTTTATCATAATAATTTTAGAAATATATTTTATGCAAACTATAAACATTGCTATCTCCATAAGATATTAAACTGAGGATAGGTCTATTTAATTCATACATACATATAAAATATTAATTGTTAATAAATATATTTGCTTCAATTATAATATTATTGAAAGGTAATATTATCCATCCTTACAATTGTGGAATACTTTGAGGTTTATATATATATATATATATATATATATATATAAATTGTATCGTGACATTTTTACAAAATTAATAATTAATTATTTGATAAAGATATTTGTAATTTGAAAACAAGTTTTTGATTTAGCATATTTCACATGATTTTTCAGAAGAGATCATAGTTAGTACACATATGCCATTCTTCAATTAAAAGTGTCTAGAAGACATTTAAACTTTAAATGCCGTAAAAGGAATATGTCTCTATACAGCATACTACTGGAAATAACTGAGCGGGGCAAAGGGTTAAATACAACACCATTCAATGATTTTATTATACATTTATAATCTGAACATTGAAAGAAGCTCTACAGGCTTTATGAAGAAATGTTAAAATTCCCAATAATAGTCTTCTTAAAAAAAAACATTTGTGTGATCAAGCAACAGTTCGTAACATTTGGCGCTTTCAGGAATTAAAAATGTATAAAAGAAAAATTTGTATTTAGATCGGAGTGCTTAGGATATCTCAGATGATAGAGCATTTGCATATAAAGCTAAAGGTCCTGGGTTCAAACCCCAGTCTAAGCATATATTTTTCTCTTCAAATACAACATCTTTATTTGAAATCAGAAGGAAGAAAAAAGAGAGGCACCTTACACGCATGAAGGAAATCAAGAAACTCATCCAGAGGAGAATCTGACAGAGAAAAGTCAGAGAAGTGGAGAGAGAGAAAATATACTTGGTTGAGAAATACTTAACACAGAAATATTTATTTACATATCATTATAAAGAAAATGAGGATTGAAGACACCATTTTAGATTATATTAAAACTCAGCAATTAAGATGGTACAGACATGTCTAGCGAATGGAAGAGGATCAGCTACCAAAATCTGTTTTGAAATGCAAACCTGAAGGAAGACGAGGCAGAGGAAGACCTGAAACCTCCTGGAGTCAAGGAATATATTTATAGATGAAGGAGAAACATCTACAACCAGGAGATTGGATGGACCAACAAAATTGGCTATTCGGAATCGGACAATGTCAAAGACATCAATCATCTGATGATCTATCTATCTTATAATTTCAACAACGGATCTTGCAGAAAATCTGGCTTTATTTGCTTGTTTGTATATAATATGAGTAACTAACAATTATGTCTAATATTTTGATGAATGAGTGAATGTTGGACAATAAAGGTATCTTCATTCTTATCTTCTTTCATATCATATGAAAAGTAACTAGAAAGTCCTTTTTTTCCGATCCTCTATAGATTTTTATTGAGGCTTCATGACCTGTAAATAACTTGATTGTACCACTTTTTTCACCTTGTTTTCCTCAACAGCTCTTTCAGTTTTATAATCAGAAGTCAGTTCAAGATATATTTATTTTATAACAATTTTGTCAGTATGGTAGGGCACAGATGCAGATGAATTTATTTTAATTTTGTTACATTTCGTAAGTAAAATAAATCAGCTGCTTCATTTTTTATATGACTAGGGCAAGGCATTTAATGACCTATAAATTGATAAAAAATGCAGTTATGACCTAAAAAATTAAAAAAAAAGACCAATAAAATAAAAAAAAAATGAATAAAAAGTTAAGAATTGCCAATAAAAATACTATTTATTCGATTAAGTACTCACTTGATTACTGAATTACATAAAATTTAATTTAACATCAAAATATTAAAAGAAAAGTATTTAAAAAATACTTATTACAGTACCTTTTATTGCAAAAAATCCATTTCAATTACACAGGCACTTTTACAGCAATTTTGAATTGCAGTTAACAATCAGAATAAGGGTAGAAGCTAGCATAAGCTCTAAGATATTGAATAAAATACCTAGAAGTGGGCAAGTTCATTATGCACATACCTTGAAAAATAGGGGTAGTAGTTAGCAAAATAACTACTTAATTCTAAGACATTGTATTGACAAGGAAAAATACTGAATTATAATTAAAATCTTAAATCAAATACAAATAATGTCACAGCCTTCTGGAAAAGTGTAAAAAATGCTCAAAATGACCTAAAAATTGCCAAAAAATGACCTATCCCTAGAGAAGTTAAGAAAATGCAAAAAAAAAAATGCCCTAACGAATTGCTTTTATTTAATCTGTTTTTTAATGCAGTAGATTTTCATATATGCAAGCAATGTGTCAGACTTCATAAGAAAAAGATGCAAAATCATTCATTGCCTTGCCCTATATATGACACAAAAAGAATGTAAAAATCACTAAAGTGTGGAGAAGACTTACAAGGTTTGCAAATTAGGATGACAATAATTATGTTACCTTGAAATAATCCATGTGACCAGTATTTGGACTTATGCCCATGTGATATGTATTGTCTTGTAGGAACTCTTCAAAAGTTTTGAATGGTAACTCAATTTCCCTAAGAGTGAGATGAGTGATGAAAGCAGCAGAGTAACTTGACACCAGAACCACTGCTGTTAAGTATGATGTCACAAATACTACTTTTATTGATGTAGATTTAGGATTTATGCTAAGTCCTGAAAAATAAAAAAAAATCAATTGTTCACAAGATACAAACCAATTAAGCTTCAAAACATTATCAAAATAATGTTACAGCAATTAATTGATTTTTAATTATATATAAATAATGTTATACCACTACTACAGTCAGCTATTTCTTGGTCAATCAATCAATCAAAGTTCCCATCATTCCTCCTTGGAACATAGAGCTCTCAGAAAACTTCTCGATCTGACTCTATTTTTGCCAGCTCCTTGATCTCATTCCAAGTCTTCATCTTTTTAGCTTCTGTGAGAACAGTTCATTTCTACATTATAGTGGGTCTGCCAATTCTCCTACTGCCCTGTGGTTTCCAATCCAATGCCATCCTGGCAGGGTCATCTGGAAGTCAGCGAAGTGTATGTCCCAGCCATCCCTACTTCCTATGCCGAATTTCAAGTTCAACTGGTTTTTGTTTGGTTTTTAACTACAGGTTTGCATTAGGTATTTTCATCGGCCAGAATGTTTTTAATATATGTCGCTAACATCTATTTATGAAAACATGTACTTGATTGATAGCACTAGCCAACAAAATTTTACTTTTTTTAATTAACTGGCATGAAAAGAGCAAATCTTTATGTTTTCAGGTGTGCTGATAACAAAAATGTTAATAAAAGTACAAGATTAGCTCTCTTTTTGAACTTATGCTAACTTTACTTTATTGACTATATAAGCTTATGCATGTATTTACGTTGTTGTTATCCCTTGGAGGAAGGTCACTGAAGGCACAACCACATTGCCAGGAATTTGTAATTTTCTGCAGGTGATTTCTTAATTAGTGTGTAACAGTAATTGGCTAACATTGACGCACTCCACTTTCCCTGGTATCTCATTTTCATGTTCGATATTTGATGGTGGAAGTGTTCCTCTTGCTCGTTGCTTACAGCACCACAGTTGTTGGGAAAAAAATCCAAGTGGGACTCTAAGAAATGTAGCAGTGCAGAAGATCCTTATAGTTTTCTGTCCTCTTATTTCCTATAAAGTTTGTTGACACTTGAACAATGGCATCCCAAGCTAACTTTACGTAACCTGCCCCAGGATGGTGTTGAAATATTCATCTTTGTACATTTTCCATATCTGGGGACCCATGTAAATTCCCTCTTTTTTTTCGTCTCACTAAGCCATGGAAATTTCTGGCACAAATAGTTAAATACTACCCCAGTTTTGTCCATGGCCTTAACAAAATTTTTCATTAGGCCCAATTTTACATGAAGAGCAGGGAGAATTATGTTCTTGGATTCAACAAGTGATTTTTGAATAGCATTGTGAGGTCTGGTACAAGTGATTAATGCTTGGGCCAATCTTTCTTTTTATAATGAAGTGCTATGGCGCAGCTATCCCAGAAGCGCTGGAAGCAACAGAACTTGGTATAGTCCTGTTGTAGCCCAAGTAGTATGCCTACGATTTTCAGATCCCTGGAAATCTGTTATTTAAACTTGTCATAGTTCAATCGCAATAACAATTGTTTCATGTTACCACATGTTTCTTTCATGTAAGGTGCATACATAATTGGAATCGATGGTAACACGTTGCCATTATGCACACTTTAGACTTATTTTGGAGGAGTCGATGAACAACTTCCACTCATCACTTTTATACTCGTATTTAATGCCCATAGCTTCCATTAGTCCCTCTACATCACAACAGATTATTAAGTTCTTTTAACTTTCGAAAAATGGAAGGAATGACATGTGGTGGGTACGAAGCAATCACATTTACTGTCTTCTCAAGACAATTCCACTGTTGTAGTAGACGCCAACAGTTCAGCTTTACCTTTCAGCAATTCCAGATCTCTCACTAGGTCATGAAGTTCATATTGTGTTATTTTGTGATTCTCCATACACTCATCGTTACACACAAAATCAGAATCTTTCAAAAAACTGGATTTTAGAAACAAGAGAATTTTTTCAGAAAAAATTCCAATTTCCCTCAAATTTTCCTGCTTCAGGTACATGATAGGGACATTTGAATGGTACCCTTTAATGGCTCTTCTTTTCTGAAGAGAATGAGATATGAAGCATGATCCTAATATAAATAGCGATGATGCTGTAGCTGCTTGCCTGAATTTAACTTAAAACCATAATTTAAAAGGGAAATGCACTCCCCTATAACTTATAAACGAGAACTAATTCAAGCTTTCCATTGTCTTTTTCATTATCAGCATGATTGATACATCAATAATATTCATGATAAACTTCTGCAGAGGTATTATTCAAAATTAAAATATAAAATTGTGAAATATTCTGTATTTACCTAAAAGATCCATCTCCTCAACTTTATTAGTTATATATCTGTAACGTTTTTGGGACTAGTCCCATCATCAGCAGGATTAAAAAACTTCCTGTTGAATCCTGCTGATATGGGACTAGTCCCGAAAGCACTACAGATAAGTAACTAATAAAGTTAAGGAGACGGACCTTTTAGGTAAATATTTCATAATTTTATATTTTAATGATTGATATACAACAAAATAAAATTATCCAGCTCCAATGGATCCCCTCTCATTGCGGGGTACATGGAAATGAAATGGCGGATCTTTTAGCAAAAAAGGGCACCAAAATTTTACAGAAAATAAATCAATCCCTGCCCTACCATTCTGCAAAAATTATATTTAAAAGAAACTTCCAGAAAGAACTGATGGAGCATGTCGAATCACAAAGTAATGAGAAACCATGGGCAGCTATCTCGCAGAATAAAAACTTAATACCTGAACAACCAAGACACGAAGCAGTAGCAACATTTAGACTGTTAACAGGCCATGACTACCTGGCAGCACACCTCCATAAAATTGGAATCTTCAACTCTCCAAATTGTATCCTGTGCCAAGACAATAACACTACCATGAACAAAGATCATCTTGCTAGCTGTGAGACTCTGAAGATGTCACATACAAGAACTCTGGCAGGACTCTACTGGGAAGCAAGGAAGCAAATGGAACACATCCAAGCTAAAGGGCATTAGACTACTACTACTACTATGATTGATATACTTATGAAACATGTATTTCATTCCAGTTACATTTTCACTCATTCAAAGTTAAAATTGGGAAACACATTATGAGGTTCTTAATTATAAATTAATGAGTCATTTTAACATCTTTGGCCTTGGTAACTTATTAATAACCAATAAGAAAATGAACACCCCAGATAGTAAAAAATCTGGAATTTATCAAATTGATTGTCGAGATTGCAATAAAGTATACATAGGAAAAACAAAAAGAAATTTGGACACTCGCACAAAGGAACACTTTAGAAGTATTAAAAATGGTGAAATTGAAAAATCAGCTATTGCAGCACATAGTTTGTTGGAAGGTCATAGAATTGAAAAAGAAGCTAAACTTCTAAAACATTTGGAAAAACCTTTGGATTTGACAGTTTGGGAGAAAATATTTATACAGAAGAACAAATTTAAATCTATGAATTTCGACATTCCGGATGAACGTGACCTCATCTCGAAGTTCGTCAAATCAACACCAGATGGCAACGTTATAGAGGGAGATTCCAACGAATATCCGGTAGTCATAATGGCGGTTGAAAAGGAATGACAAGATCATTTGAAAACTATAGTTACCGTGTTTGAAAAACATGAAATATGAGGTAAGATGTTAAAATGACTCATTAATTTACATTTTCACTGTTGGCTAGTGTAATGGTTTTAGTTATTTTCCAGGTTTCACAGCCATATGAGAGCACGAATTTGACATTTGTGTTAAAAAATACTTAATTTAGTTTTTATTGTGTAAGCAGTACTCTTCCAAAAAAGGTCTTAGCAACCCAAAGGCATATATTGCCTTTTTTACATTGTTATCTGCACCACCATGCTGAGAGACTATGCATGTGAATTCCTTTACACTTTCAAATATGCCACTGCGTAAAGTTAGTGGATTAGGTTGAGTGGCTCCTATGTGCAATTCCTTTGTCTTATTGTATTGGTTTGGAGACCCACCTTCTGTGCTTCCTTTTCAAATTGTTGGAGTGTGGCTGTCATGTCTTTAAGATACAGATATCATCTGCATAGTCTAGATCTTCTAATTTACCAGAGAGTCCTAAGTGAATTCCTCTAGAGGAGACATTTACTCTTCTTAGTATAGCATCTAAAGAGGAGTGCGATAGCACACACCCACGCCAAAAGGATGTTTGCTCCTATGATATTCTTGTGGATAACTCAGCAGCTGGCATTTTTATATACAGTAAAAGTTCCTTATTCGCAGGGAATATGTTCTGTAAATATGCTGCAAATACAGAAACCGTAATTTGGTAATTTGTATGGATATATAAGGAAAACGTTTCAAGGTGTCAAATAAAATTAAAACTATCAAAATAAAATCAGTTTAATGAGAGATTTTAAACAATTTCCATTAATTATTATTGTCAGGCTTAGAAAAAAAACCCTTGCTTAAAGAACTTAGATATTTTTTCCTGTTTGCCACTTTTAAAAAATCTTTCAATTCAGGTGTGAATTTAACAATAGAATTCCTTATTTTGTCTTCAGATTTCTTGATGAATCATACAATTGATTCTTAACATCGAAACAGCGTGAGATGGACGTAAACGACTCACCAGTGTGCAAACAGTCAAGCATTTCTATTTTTACTTCAGCGGCAACACTACTTTTTTTTACTTCGGAACTGATTTTTTTTTTCCTTTTGGGAATGAAGCAGATGAGACACGTGTTACTTAATCAAAATTATTGCAATAAATGACAAGTTTATAATAAAACAGTGAACGTGGAGAGAGCGGTATTTATCAATGGACATAGTGGCAGGTGAAATGTGGCAGCCTTTAACAACGAACTTTAGGCTTAGTGACTATAAGGTTAGTTTTATTTTGATACGGTATTTATTTGCCCGTTTGATTTGAATCACTTTTTGTAAAAATCCCCTTGCACGTGCCTATAGTAAAAAAAGTTGCCGATGTGTTAATAAAGGATACCTAATCCTTCTAATATTCCAACTGGATCCGCGAATAAAGAAGTTTTTAGTTGTGAATACAGGAACTGTGTCACAATTTTTTAACCTGCAAATAATGAAAACTCGAATAATGGAACCATGAATAAGAAGCATTTACTGTAATTATCGAACAAAGTTTAAGAGCTTAATAGGAACTTATGTTTCATGTAGAGTTTTCCAAATAGCTGTGTGTTTTAATGTGTCAAATGCTCTCACAAAGCCATTAAATAACACATACAAAGCTGAGCGGAATTCTAGTGATTGCTCAATAATTATTATCAAACACATGCCTGATGAGGCCTGAATAATAATATACCAGCAATATAATAACTGGCAGTGCCAGATACTTCGTCTGTTGGGAGAAAGTATATTATTTCAGCCAAACTGGCGAAATAGTTTGAAGTAATTATTTCATTAAAAATATTCTCTATGAGAAGTTCATTCTTCATTTGTTTTCCTGTCATGGCTCTCAAATTACAAATTCTATGTCAAGACCAATCCATATTCTAGCACATTCTAGTTTGTGATTGGTTACTTTATCTCGTAAATTTGAAATTTCTTAAAAAGAAGTTTTGAGAAGACATCTTATATGGAAGATTGTCTGAGATTAAGTTGCTCAATTTATGAAATTTCATGGTGGAAATGTATTTCAAAAAAGAAAATATCAAGATGACATCTTGTACAGAAGATGGTGTTCGATTAAGTTGCTCAAATTTATAACATTTCATAGTGGTTCAATATTTAATGAATCATTACACTATGGTAATGAATGAGTGTATTTGATCGCTTAAAGCCTGTAAAATATACAAAATACATCGTGAAACTAAAATAAGTTTCACTTGCAAGTTTATAATGCTGTCAAGAGAAATTGTTCATTAAAAGAAGACTTCTCTGTATATTTGTGAAAGGAAAGCTGTGGTTAAATTCTCATCTAAATAAATTAAATTCATATTTTAAAAGTGTTAAAGTCTATTTCATTAAATGTAATAAATGTCCAGCTTGCTCAATTTCTTCTCAGTTATTCAAAAACTTCTGTCAGCTGGCAGAAATGAATATCTCCTTACAGGGTAAAAGTGTGACATTCTTCAAATGATGGGGACTTTGTTATGGAGATAGAACGCTATAGCAAGTACAACATGCATGTTCCTGTTTTGACCCCGCACCCATCAGCAAAAAGTCTTAAACTCTCAGTTTCTAGGGGAAACTAGTTTTTCTAAGAAATCGGATAGAGCTGATGAGATCTCGAGTGAGCCCATGCCTGCTTGATTTTCTGTCCAAACATAGAAATGTGGGCTCTTATTGCTTATATTAGAGACACAGAAAGTATAATATCCTAATTGGCAGGAATAATGAGCTTCATTTATAGACATTTTGGGAAGAGGTTGGCTGTAAATCGAAACAAAAGGAAATAGAATTCACAGGGAGGTGAAAATTCAGTCATGTCTGGGTCTTTGTCACGGTTCCTAATTACAAAATAAAAATAAATGGCACCTACATAAATTTATTAAATGATTTATTATATTTGTACCTATAGCACTGTATTAGTAAATGATGTAATAAATTAATTTACAGAATGTTACCTACAGGTAGGCTATTTTAAGAAATAATCAATTGAGTGGGTGTTTACTTGATGAAAATCCATATTTATTGATTAAATAAAAATAAAATGTAGTTTTATTTGATTTTCATATTTATTATATAATTCAGTGACAGCTGTTTCGGTACACTGTACCTTCTTCAGACATGTTAACAAATTATGAGTTGTGTTCCAACTGATCTAAGCAACAATACAACAGTATTTATTTAAATTTTTTAATTTAACAAAGGGGATTCATTCAAATCAAGTTGAGAATTTAACAGTTTGTTACTACTTTTCAATTTATTTATTTCTGCAGCCTCCAAACGATCTAAATTTTACATGTTTGTGATAAGGGTAAGAAGTTAGATCTTTTGGAGGCTGTAGAAATAAATAAATTGAAAAGTAGTAACAATGTAAAATTTTACATGTTTGTGATAAGGATAAGAAGTTAGATCTTTTGGAGGCTGTAGAAATAAATAAATTGAAAAGTAGTAACAAACTGTCAAATTCTCAAATTGATTTGAATGAATCCCCTTTGTTAAATTTAAAAATTGAAATAAATATTGTATTGTTGCTTAGATCAGTTGGAATACAACTCATAATTTGTTAACATGTCTGAAGAAGGTATAGTGTACCGAAACAGCTTCACTCAATTATATAATAAATATGAAAATCAAATAAAACTATGTTTTATTTTTATTTAATCGATATTTTAAGAAAATTGGGCTATTATACTTACTTTTCCTCAGATAGAAGCTGTCACATTTTTTGTCTTCATTTTTGCCTCCTTCGACTGCCTCTTAAAGCATCTCCCACATTACCACACATTCATCCATCTCACAGCAGAAAATTAGTACGTTTATTCACTAACAATGCATAAATCTACTGTTGTGGCAAAACTAATATCATATGATCAGTATATCCAACAGAAAAAAATTGAAATTCCAGGGCAGACAGCAAGGGAAATAGAGATGAGGACAAAATGCAATTTGCACCAACCGTGATTGAGGACATAATACGATTTGAAACAACCACTTGTTTTCAAGCTTTATTTACGCAAGGAAAAAATGTGATTTAACACAATTTGAGCATACAGCTCGATAGAGCGTATAAGAAATATAACAAAATTATATCAAACTCAATTTTGTCCAGGAGTGGACATAATACAGTTTGAAACGACGCTACTCATATCTTAATTTCTAAAATAAATACATATAGTGCAAAAAATAGTATGCAGTACTCATGTGGTAAACACCTTGTTTTTTTTAACTTTTCCTGTTTACCACACTCGTATCGCAATATACTATACTGCATAGTGATTGGTTCTTTTTCATATGTGCTACTAGAGGGCTTATTTAAAAAGTATTTCACCAATCATTGTGTAAGTACCTAGTTCTGGTACAGGAACTTGATGCAATCATTCTGATCCATTTGGTAGAAAAGAAATAACATTTGATCATTAAAATTCATCGGAGAACATATTGTTTAAACAATATGTTCTCCGATGAATTTTAATGATTATACCTCATAATGTTTACTTCCCAACATTAATTAAATATAACATTTGATCAATTGCGATCTGGATTCTTATTGAGAAGAATGATCGAACAATAATTTTGCTTTACATAAACAATACTGAAGATGGAATACCTATATTGTACTGTGATTATGCCAATTCTACATGTATCTACTTGCAGTAGTGCCATGCTTATATAATCATGTGTCATAACAGATGTACCATAAGAAACTATAGGAAACAGAAATATGGTATGAATACCATATACAGTACTAACATCTG
This sequence comes from Diploptera punctata, assembly GCA_030220185.1. Taxonomy (NCBI): domain Eukaryota; kingdom Metazoa; phylum Arthropoda; class Insecta; order Blattodea; family Blaberidae; genus Diploptera; species Diploptera punctata. The sequence continues at coordinate 239,303 of JASPKZ010001965.1, read as the reverse complement.
TGTCAATATAAAATAGTAGTACAGTCAACTATAGCTTTCTTAAAAATCTAACAAAATAACATAAAATTCTAGTGAAATTATACAATAAACCAATACATATATATTCTGAAAATTATTAATTTATTAAAAATAATATATTTTGTATACCTTGTAAGCAAAATACCCCAAAGGTAAAAAATGCTGCAGTACTACATGTGAGATCATCATAATTTAAATTAGCAAAACGGTGGCCCAACATGTACATAATTCTTAAACAGATAATTATCACAATGATAGCTAGAAGTACAGCTGTCCACATATTTGAGGAAAATGGCATCAAGAATGCATTCCACTTCTCATTGAATGTTGTTGGTTCTTTGATAATTAAATATGATCTGAAAAAAAAAGAATAGATCTGCTATAAAATTATCGGAAAATTGAAGTTACATTTTTACGTCTTTTTAAATTGGAAGTTGAAAACTGTTATAAATAGATACACTAAGAAATAGATATTTTATTTAGGTAATTCATATTAAAACAGATTTTTATTTAGTTATTTCATATTAAAAGAGATGTTGAAATATGGAGAGAGAGGAAATATGAATAATGATATTTGAGGGCAAGTTATGTAGGATATTTAACAGTACATTTCTAAAAATAGCTAGCTATATGTAGCTTGTTGACATACAGAGGCAGATTCCGAGAGAAAGCTAGACTATGGATAGTATAAAAATACCAGAGACTTAGTACCATGGGTCGTTTTCACTCTGAAGTTTCATCATGAGGTAAGCCTGCACCATTTTCCTTAATACGTTATTATGCTTTAATATGAGTCAAGTAGTTCAATCTTCAAGGATTAATTAATACTTTAAGATTATGGATTAGAACTAAGTTAATTGAGAATAATTATATCCTTAAGGTTAGGTCGTAACGGGCTTGGTTCCCATCAAAATCCTCTTGTTATCTCTCTCTCCCTCGTTTTGCACTTAGGAAACCGCATAGGTTAGTTAGAGTAAGTTTTAGGTTAATTGATTTTGTACTAATTTACTAAACAGTTGAAAATATAGTATTTAAGATTTAATTATTTATTTCTATGTGCCACAACTACCCTTAGCCATTCTCCAGCCTTGTTGAGCTCGGTGGATGCCACATCCGTAATTATCACTACACTACCATGTCCTCCAAAGAATACCTTGCAAATTCCATGTAAGCCCTTTTGTATATATATAATTTGCAACAAAAACAGTTGAACTGGATGATTTCTTAAAATTTGCACTTTTTGCCCAAAATAATGTTATAGACAGTAGATTTTTATTTAATGTTACTCTATCATCTTAGATCATCATCAGTGACACAATTTAAAACTGGGCATGAAAGGGTCAGAGTCCTCTTATCAGGCATGAGGTTCTTTTATGTGCCATAAATGTATGAAGCAGTGCCCATAGTTCTTACTTCCCTTCTAAAGGAAATTATGGACAGGATTTTTATGCCCTTAAAATCCATCAACTTTGGCTGGGTTTGAACCCATGAACTTACAAAATAGAGGCAAACATGATGAGGTTACCACCACACCTAATATCCTGATCTTCTAATTAGACTGGTTTTGAAACCTTATCGGTTTCACCTTCAGTAATTCTACAACCGCTGTTCTGTTGCTTCTTACTCTATCTGTTGGTAGACTCTATCTGTTAGTCTGTTAGAAATTCCTCAGGAATTTCAAAATTAATTTTTTTCTTGTTTTTTATGTAGATTTTTTTCCAAATCATAAGCTGTTTATGTTTTTCTAACTGTTTTAGTAATTTAGCCTTTTTTTCAATTTGATGTTTTTCTGACTACGCAAGAGGAAAACTGTAGATTTTTTCACTTCCCCATTTTTGACATTCCAAAAATGTTCCTTCATTCTGGTTTTCAAATTTCTCTATTTTTTTTTCACAATCTCTGCATTTGATCTTATAAATTCCTAATTTGTTCTCTTCTTCCATTGAATCATTTTTGTTGGTTTTAATTATTTTATTGAGACAATATTCATTTCTCGGTGCCATTCTAATGTTGAATGTTTAAAAAAATTAGTTTCTAGTTGACAATGCTTCAATTGATAGTAAGTTAATTTAATGAATTTTATGTTTTTGTTCTTTTACTTTCATTAATTAATTTTTGTCACTTGAACTTGTTTATTTTATTTTAATGTACACTTCTAAAAGAGAAAGAAGAAAACATAAAATTCAAGCAATTAACTTACCATCAATTGAAGCATTATCAATTTTTTTTAAAAGTTTGATATAAAATTGGCATGGGGAAATATATAGCCATGAGAGTGTAATTGAAACCAACAAAAATGTTAAACATGGAAGGAGAAAACAAATCATGAATTTATTAGATTAAATGCGGAGATTGTGAGAAAATTTACATAGGAAAAAAAAAAAAAAATTGAAAACCAAGTGAAGGAACATCTTAGGAATGTTAAAAATGGGGAAGTGGAAAACCAGTAATCTCAATATAAAATAGCAGTACTATCAATCACCGCTTACTTAAAAAATTAACAAAAAATAAATTTCACACTTCCTTAAAAAGCTAACAAAAATTACTCACTCGAACTACCTACAGGAATTATTCAGTTACCAAGAAGTCACTGAATATTTACAGATTATATGAGTAACTTTTGTCAAGATTTTAAGGTTAACTCGTAAAAGCAGAATGCATTGTAGTATTGGCTACATTGAAATTATTATTTCAATATACAATATTTGCAGAAAGTACAGTAATCATACAACTCAACTATTGCCTGTAACTTTTCTTAATTTTTTTTTTATTACATGCCAATTATATTTTATCATTAAAGAAGGTGCCTTAACTACAAAGTAACAAAAAAATAATACAAATTCAAATAAATTAATAAAATAAACAACCGACTGCCTGTACTAAGAAAATGAAGAAACCATACTAAAACATAAAAACCAAGTAGCGTCTAATGGAATTTCCAAGAAAAATAGCCACAGCCCTGCAAAAAATTTAAACAGATTATGACTGTCTTTATACAAAATCATTTATCCATACATAAATGTATAATACGTAATTCAATAGGAAGCATCTTCAAAAATGTAATGGATGCGATAAGAATGTATAATTGTCTAATACTGACACAATTCTATCCATGCTCCCAGTGGCGTGTATTCAATAGACGCAAGGTAAGCATTGCTTACCCAGGACTAAAAAATAAAAATAATGAGAAACATCATAGAAATAATCAGTATTGATTAACATAAAATATCAATGCAATTTAAAAATAATATTAGTGACCTGGTCATTATTTGTGTAGTCGATTTGTTTCATCCAGCTCCCCAGCTATAAACCACTCTTGCTCTACACGATAAGCTAGAAGTGGTTCGGATGTGATCGTGTGTCCTCGTAAGTTTTCGTTGAGTTATCTGTGGTCCTGCAGTTTCAAAAGTGCGGGACTTGGCTAGTAGTGGAAACTTATTTTAAATCATAATTATTACATTTTTAATTAAGCTTGTGGTCCTAAAATTCTCAATAGTAATTGTCATGTCTATATTGAAGTATTGGTACGTTAAGATAATATTATTATGGTAAAATATATTAACATCATTTTAATAATGGAATATACATATGCGTTATGGCTGGAAGGTAAGCACTTCAGCTTCTTGCGTACAGCAGTGTTGAAAATGTGGAAGTTCACAATCAGTCGGGGCAAGACAGTGGACAAAGCGCATGTGACTGTGTAATATGTGCTATCCTAAAAGTAAATTTGCCTGGAGCGCGTTCGAAGATGAGGAACAGACTTACGCCTGAATTAAATATCACAACTAAGGCGTTTCAAGTCGCAAATTTACAATAGCAACGAGTGATTAAAAGGGTGTCCTTGTGCACAAAAACTGTATTGTTGGACATGTTTTCTATTTAATAACAAAAGATCTCTACGGAACAGTGTGGTTTATTGCGACATGGAAAACATACATAAAGCCATTAAAAAGCATAGTCTATCTAAAAATCGTTTTATCTCCATTATAAATGAGAAATCTTCGGTAAGTCGAGGATTGAACATATGTTGGACAATTAGAAAAAAAATCGGGATTTGCAACTCAATCTTGTAAGAAAAAATAGTCAACAAAACGCTTCATCAATGTAGTTTGCTTTTTTTTTGTCAGAGTAGTGATATGATGCGACTCTATCAATAAATACAATCGCGTTGAACTCGTGAAATTACTCGGTGAATATGACGAAAAACTAAAGCACCATTTAGAACATTCTACGACATTTACAGGAATATCAAATTTAATCCAGAATGATCTAATCCGTCCATACCAAACATATTAATGGACAGATCAAAGGTGAAGATCAATGAATCAAATTTTATTTGCATTGTTCTAGATGAGGCAACAGACATAAGTAATTTCTCTCAGCTGTCTCCTGTCTTTCGGTACGCCATTGACGGTGGCCAAGTACATGAACGGTTTTAAACATTTTTGATAATAGAACAGTCGAGGCATTATACAATATAGTGGTTCAACTGATTCGTGATTTCGGATGTGAGAAGGAACTTATTGCACAAAGTTATGATGTAGAATCTGTCATGGCAAGTCAGTTCAATGGACTGTAATTGAAAGTGAAAAACACTTTTCCAAATGCAATTTTCATTCATTTAGTATTATTCTAATCCGTGACCATCATTAAAGAATACATTTTATTCCTTACTTTGAATGGACTAGCTAAATTCTTTTTAAAATCAACCAACAGAACAAGGTTTTTGATAAAGAGTGTCTTTGGCAAGAGTGTCTTTGATGCGGTAAAATTACAGTTCTAGTTTGGTTGGAATAGTACATGAGTATTAAGACATGCTAATTTCTGTCTTTGGAAAAATCACGAATCCAGACGAGAATATTGGGATCAGGAAGCCTATATTGCTACACATGGAGTATTAATCACACTGCAAGATTTGATTTAAAATTTATATTGAATGCATTTATTTGATATGCTGCAAGCAAAATTTCACGATATTGATTACTGCATAAATAGATTAAAAGAACTTAAAAAATCCTAGAAAACAAACGGGAGAAATTTGAACAAGAAAAAATAAACGAACTTCAGGTGAAACTTTTGACACCAAAACAAAATACAGACAAATGTACATACACATTTTTTGACACTATATTGTGTCAAATAAATTATAGATTCAGCAATTTAGACTGAGTATTATTTTTAGAATATTTGAATGTGAAAAATTTCGAAAAGTAAATTCTCTGTTTTTCGATAATTCCATTTTATTCACTAAAATACAGCTATGTAATATATATATATATATATATATATATATAAGGCAATTAAACTTTTAGACGGAATTAAATTGAAAAGGGAGTAAGTGTCAAAATCCAAAAGAAACTCATTTTCTCTCCATGAATTTTGAAACGGAAAATACGATATTTCAGTAAAAAAAAAGTTTCTGGCATTTACTCCCAAATTGCTTACCCTAAAAAAAATCCAATACATGCCACTGCATGCACCAATTGAGTACATTCTCTGAATATTTTTGAGATTTTGCATACAGTAGTTGGAATGTTTCTTGATCTACTGTACTCTCTCTTTAACGACCAACTAGATATCCATTTTTGTTTTCTTTCTATGTTAAAAATGAAATTATTTCCATTTTCTGAATTTGTTTTGTTATAAAATACATCAAATGTTTTAACCTCTAACATATAAGTCACGTGTCTAGGAGGATGTCATGTTGGCACAGACAATGAGCTGAAAACCAGTGTAGAGAATTGACTGACAACCTTCTATGATGAGAGTATTGGAATGTTGGTACCACATTACAAAAAATTTCAGAGTGGTAACTTTATACAGAAATAGCTGGTAGGTGTAACTAAATGTTGCAAATAAAACATTTTTCATTTTCACTGTGGTTTTAATTTTGCAACTGATTGGACCTTAAAAAAAATAACCCTCATATATTATATTGGGTCATCTAAATGTGAAAACGATTTTAAACTACTTTTATGATTAACAGATTAATTGTAGCAGAAATGCAAAGAACAGAATCCTTAGAGCCATCACATGGTATCAACTACATACTAGAGATCATTGGAACACGCTTGGAAAAGATGGCTAGAGAACACCAGTACTTCATTCTAACCAAAAGAGTTCTTCAAAGACTGACATATGGAAAAGTTGAAGATAAAATTAAATCAGTGACTATATAAAAAACACATAAAAAACATACGGTAACAATAGATATTACAGCCTACTGGATATAAAGAACATTTCTATATTATACAATATGATGTTACACAATTTGGTAAAATGTCTACCCTATGAAAAATTGTGGGTTGAACTATTATAAGAGATATCACAATGAGGTTCAATTTAAAATTTAAGTTGTGCTCCTGGATGACAGAATATCAATCGTGAAATTACTGATGATTAACCACTTAGGTTTTGAAACCGGTCTAATTAGAAGAGGTGAGGTAAAAAGAATTTTATTTCAAATTTTACATTGTGATTGTTTCAGTAGATACTAAGGGCCAACACACACGCTTTTGAGTAACACTAAGAAATTGGGACTGGAAGTAAACATCAATAAAACTAAATATATGTTCACACATAGAAATACATTTTATAATGGAAATGGATGGCTAATGACAAATGAGGGAAATTTTGAAGAAGTAGCTGGATTCAAATACATAGGAACAGTAATTACAAGTAGGAATGATATGCATAAAGAAATTAAACATAGGCTCAATTCTGGAAATGTATACTATTATGCATTATAGAGACTCTCGTCAACTCCTTTAAATAAATGTTCAACTGAAAATATATCAAACTGTTATTCTCTCAGTTATTTTATATGGATGTGAAACAATAGCACCATTTTAGATGAAGTGTGAAGTGCCACTCACCTATATTCTAATTATATAACAGTACAATATTATTTCACTATTTATTTATTGTCTTTCCCTGACGAAAGAATATCTATTTTATGTCAGCTCCTTGAGGACAATTGCAGCTGATAGTTCACATTGTATCTGCTGGAATTTTCCTACCACAGTAAACTGAATTAAAATTTAATAGGTTATATCTTTGACTAATAAGAATTAAATTAATCGTGATTATTTCTTACCTCATACGTCTATATTTCTTTAAATACAGCACTGCATTTGTCATTTGTCACATAAACATGCAATTTTCAATAGTCTATTACACAGATTGATAAATATTCCACTTAATGTAGAAAATTTTGACAAGGAATATAATCATATTGTACATGTTGCTAAAATAAATGGTTTTGATGAAGACATAATAAAGAATAAATTAAAGAAATTTAAACAACAGAAAAGGTTACAGGAAAACACCACCTTACAACAAGATTCCAAAAAAGATGTAAAATTCATGAAATTTACTTACCATCCTGAAGTTCTTAATAAGTTTCAAAAAATTTTCAGAAAATTTAATATAACATTGGCTCCAATTAACAAATTCAGCCTGGGTAATCTTCTGTTAACTAATAATAAATTTAACACCCCAGACAACAAAAAATCTGGAATTTATCAAATTGATTTCAAAGATTGCAACAGGATATATATAGGAAAAACAAAAAGGAATTTGGAAACTCGTAAAAAAGAACACTTCAGAAACATAAAGAATGGAGAAATTGAAAAATCAGCTATAGCAGCACATAGTTTATTAGAGCATCATAGGATTGAAAAAGAAGCAAAACTTTTGAAACATCTATCTAAACCTTTAGATTTAACAGTTTGGGAAAAAATATATATTCAAAAAAACCATACTAGAACCATGAACTTCGAAATTCCAGATGAACCGAGCTTGATTACAAAGTTCTTCAAAAGTACAACAGATGGCAGTTTAGAAAATGATTCATTAAAATGAACACCAGATGGCAGTTTAGGAAATAATTCTTTAAAAGAACATCAGATGGCAGTGTGGATGATTATCAACAAAAGTAAAAATTGACAATTGTGAAAACAGCTGACGATGGTGACAAGAAGTTGCCGATACTGCAGTGCTGTATTTAAAGAAATACAGAAGTATGAGGTAAGAAATAATCATGATTAATTTAATTCTTATGAATTGAACCTCATAATGTTAAAAATTCCCAAATTTAATATATAAATATGTCTTTGACACTTAACAACTTTGGAGAAAAATGTTTGCCTTTTCACACTAGCTATCTCAGAATATTATAACTCTGTGGTTGTTATGGCAACCGTGTCTTCACCTGATATTCAGCATATCCAGACTGGTTCTCTAAGATCCAGACTTTTAAAATTCTCATTGGGATATGAACGAGTTGGTGTACATTTTAACAGAACTCGTCAGTGGTTAAATTGGATCTGTGTTGGACAATAATTTAGGATATTTTTGTTTAGTACATGGCAATTGGCACCACTTTAGTTTGACTTAATTGTGAGCAGTTTTGTAGCGTGTGTAGCCTTTCTTGTGGGGTGAAACATTTGTAGGTTCAACAGTAGGCCTACATTACCTTTCCTTTCATTTTAAGTTAGAAAATATAGTGGTAAAGGTAAAGTACTGTTTTTCCTAATTTAATTTAAATTGTTTTGATTTTTGTTGTAATAATTACAATAACAACAATCAGTTATATTAATGATAATAATAATAATAATTGGATATTATTATTATTATTATTATTAAATATGTCATCACTTCACCTGTTTTTTCATCCACCAATTGACCTCCATTGATGCAAAACAGGACTCTTACTTTAAGGGACGAAAGAAGATTATGAAGATTTGAAAATAAAGTTCTTAGGAAAATTTTTGGACCAAAGAGAGATGAACAGACCGGTGAATGGAGAAAACTATATAACAGTGAGCTACATGGTTTTTATAGGATACCAGATATAATAACAGTTAAGTCTCATTGACTGCAATGGGCAGAATTTGTGGCACAAATGGGGAATGAAAGAGGTGCATGGAAGCTTCTTGTAGGAAAACCAGAAGGAAAATGCCCTGTTGGTAGACCAAAAATGAGGTGGGAGAATGACATTAACAATGATCTGAGAGAAGTAGATTATACAGGAAATGACTGGAAAACATTAGCTCAGGATAGGGATGTATGGAGAGCTTATGTTCATGTGGCCATGAATCTACTGGTTTGATAAAGCCAGTGAGTTAGTTAATTAGTTATTTAGAATGTTTTAGTATATGTACCAAGTATCCAAGACCTCTATGCTACCTCCGGTAATAGCATTCCAGTCTCCTGACTAGTGGATCTAGGTTCAATTCTGGCAGAGTTGGAAATTTTAAATGTAAAATTTTTAATCTGAGGATTAGGAGGGGTGGAACAAAAAAATTTTAATTGTTAGATTGTGCACAAGGTGCATGGATTAAATTCCATATGCCTCTATAGTACATATGTTCGGAAGCAAATGGAAATCTTGATAAACGATTCATGCATTGGAGGTTCATTAAGCATGGAGACCATGGGTGCTTTTCGACCTGAGTAGGCTAATAATCCTCTCAGGTTTCAACTTCTCCCTTTTCTTCATTGTTGTCTCTCAGACAACATACACATTTTAAACAAACACCACACTACACTAATCTCTGTACACATCTCCTATATAATACAGTGTACCATAATTTTGTATTTTATATTGAAAAAAGTGGGTGGCATTAGAACACTCACTTAGTATCCAAACATGGTACAGTAAAATCCACAGCATCCATCCTGTCTGATGTCATCAGAAAACTCTCACAGGAAGTTTCAACCTCTCTCTTTTTGAGCATACCAATAACTCCAGTCCAAGAACCATTTTGAGTTCTACTACCAAGAAAATTGTCCGGTGGATTATGGTATTCAGTGCTGCAAAAAATACAGTAATATAAATTACACAAATTTTGAATTACTTTAATTTAAAATAAAAATATAACAATATTCATGACACAATTCTGAATTTGAAATTCAAATAATTCAATAATTCAATATGATTTCTCCAAATTACTCAGATTAATTTTTCTGAAAAAGGAAATCACAAAATTGTAACTTTTTCAACTGAAATGACAAAATTACACAATACTAGAGAATCATAATTAATAATAATTTTTATTTTGTATAAAGAATTTTAATGTTTACACATATTTCTGTGCCTAAAGTTTTATTTTTCTTCTCCACTCGTCTCTATCCATCCATTCCATGTCCTCCAGTTCTTTTGTTCTCATTCCAGTTCTTATTTCTTGTATCCATGAGTTTCTAGGTCTTCCTTTCCTTCTTCTTCCAGGTGGACACCAATCCAATGTTTTCCTGGGTAATCTTTCTACTTGCATTCGTCGTACGTGCCCATACCAATTTAATTGCTTATACTGTATATACTCTACTATTGAATAACCAATATTCATTTTTTCTCTTATGACAGTATTTCTTATTTTGTCTAATTTTTAACATCTTGCTGCTCTCCTCAAGAAATCCATTTCCATCGACATAAGTTTTTGTTGAATTTCCAAACTTCAGCTCCATATGTGAGAGTACTACTCACTATTGAATTATATATTTGTAACTTATTTTTCCTGGTTATATGTCTGTTCCATAAGACTCCATTTATCATTGCTATTATTGCTCTACCTATATTTATTCTGTCCTTAATATCACTTTCTTGTTTATCCTCTTTATCTACTTTTACTTCCAGATAATCAAATTCTTCACATCTCCTAATATACCCCTTTTGATCTTCTAATATTAAATCTTCGGTTTCGGCTCCACATCCCATATAAATTTTTTTTTTTCTAAATTTGTTTTTAAACCCCAGTTATCGTATTCGTCCAATAATTTTCTGAACATAAACTCCATGTCTTCATATTCTTGAGCAGTTATTATTTGGTCATCAGCAAATAACAGTGTATATATTGTATCTGTTGATACACTCTAATTGGTACTCCCATTCCTGAACATTTTTTGCTCCAGTTTGACAGTGCTCTATGTATAAATATCTTAAATAATGTGGGTGATATGCTACAACCTTGACAAAAGCCTTTTGTTACTTTAATTTCTTCTGATACACATTTTCCAATTTTAATTTTGGATACTGCATTTTTATACAATTTTTTTATTGCATTAATAATTGTATAGTTTATGGCCATATCTTCTAATGCTTCCCACAACTTTTATAAAGGTATGGTGTCATATGCCTTTTCTAAATCCACAAATGTGAAATGAACTTGTTGGTTGTTATTGTTTATCTTTTCAATCAATTTTTTTTTCACAAATATGTGATCTCTCAGACCTAAAGCCTGCTTGTACTTCTTTCTCCTTATGTTTATCATTTTCTTCCAAATAGTATTTGATTATTTTTCCACATATACAGCTAAAAACATTCATTATGGTGATTCCTCTATAATTATTGCACTTATCTTTTCTTTCTTTCTTCTGAATGACAGATATCAACCCAATTTTCCATTTTACTGGTACATCTTCTCCATTTAATCATCTCTTAAATAGACTCCATAACAATTCAAATAATTTCCTTGTGCCATGTTTAATTAATTCTGGCTGTATTCCTTCTTTCCCACAAGCCATTCACTTTTTTAAAATTTCCAATATTTGCAATCTCTACTGTCTCAATATGTAAATGTATACTCAATCTGTTTTGATCATCAGTTTTCTTTACAATTCCACTTACAAATTCCAAACGATCTTCAGACAATAGCTTGCTAAAATATAATTTGTATTCATTTAAAGAAATTCCCTGAATATTGATTTTATTGTGTCCTGACTTCCTTAAATTTTTTTAAGTCCTCCATGCCTCTGAACGCATTTTTCCTCCAATATAACTCTGAGTTCTTTGACACGTTCTTTCCCAATATTTCTTCTCTTCTTTTGTCACCATCTTTCTTACCTTTGCTTGTGCTTTTTTATACTCCATTTTGTCCGTCAAATTTTTTGTACTTAACCATTTCACATATTTGCTTTTTTTATCATCTACATCATTCCTAATCTCATTAATAATAATAATAATAATAATAATAATAATAATAATAATAATAATAATAATGATGATGATAATAATAAAAAATCAGAGCATCACAACTCCAGAGGCCCACGGCTGAACAAAATGCTTGCTATCACCATGGCAAGCAGATACCAACAGAGTGAGTCACACAGTTAGCATGAAACAAATCCCTAAATTGTAATTTCAGTTTCCTTAACCAGATATGATACATATAATATCATGTTGCTATTCAATTGTAGTCATCATGCTGCACTATAGAGCTTATATTAAAAAAAATATTCTATGGCATACCTGATAATCAATTGACCTCTGGAATTAGTACTCAGAAATGCTAACAACTTACACCACAGAGGTAGTCAATTATTTTACTTCATACTTTGTTCATTTCAGTACTTCATAATTTTATGAAAATGCTGGTATGAAGTACTGTAATATTCACATAAATTGATACAACGTTCACCAACTGATGTATGAACCTTTAATATTACTTAATAATATTATAAACGGGAAAAGGAAATCAATAAAATTATATGGACATAATTAATAAGTTCATGTTACCTGTATATATTTTATTGTAAGTGTATATATAGATAAACAATTTCTCATCATAAAAAAAATATTTTTGATAGTTCTGTGTAACAATTTACATTTAATTTTGTCAACAGGCAATATTATTTGAAACGACTTTCATTGGATTCATTATTACAAGTAATACAATAGAATGATGTTTTTATTATTGATTTAACATTTCTCAATGAAATTTCAAATATAATACAATAGAACCCCGATGATTCAAGCAACAGTATTTTGAGGTTCCATATATTTCGATCTGGTCCAAGAAAATTACAATTTTATATAAAACTAAAGTAAAAGTTTGATTTTTGTATGTTATCTGCTTGTATGGATTTAATACATTCGAATGTGTTACTTTTTTTATTTTCTTTCAATTTTCCATGTACAATACAGGTAAAAGTGTCCCATTTAGGGTTTTTGTTCATAATCCACAGAAATAACCATGGCCCTAAACTGGTAATACAGTTCTATTACAGTTTGTACAAATTAACATGTACTGTTAGGGTTCGAGAAGTGCACTTGCTGTTTCATTGTTGTCCCTTTATTAATTGGGATCAGGTGTCAATCAGTTTTATAGCACATATCATCCTTTTTAAGAAAACTATTGTTACAATAATCGCTACTCAGCAACAGTGGTCACTAAAATACTGTACACTTAAGTAAAAGCATTTTAAAGTGGAAGTAGGTGAAGTGCCACTTTACCTTATTTTTACCAGAATTATTTTCCTTATCAAGAATGTTGATTTTAGTAGACACATATTTCTTTTCTTTTTCTTTTTCTTCATTTTTTATCAATTTTAGGTCCAAAATTGGTAATTATTGGTTATTTTCAACTTACATAGTGAATTTTATTGTTTTATTATTGAAAATGGAGAAACAGAAAAATCTACAATAGCTGCACATGCATGGTCAGAAGAACAAAGAATCAAAACAAAAGCTAAATTACTGAAACAGTATGATAAATCTAAGGAACTCACAATTTGGAATAAAATTTACATCCATAAAAATAGAAAGAAAATAATGAATTTTCAAATTCCTAGTGAAAAGAAAAAAAAATAAAAATATTTGGAAGTTCATTGGTCAGCCAACAGAGGGAGCAGAAATCAACCTACAAGACCATCAACTGCTAATTCAACAGTTAGATAGAATTTGACAATGACAGGTAGAGTGTCGAAACCCAGAGTCTTCTAGAAACTACAATATGAGTGAGTAGTGAACTTTCTAACTCATATTATGTAAAATAAACCTCAGAGTGTCAATTCCTTTAGATATTAAATGAATAAATAAATTGTTTCTTTATTCTCTTTAATCGTGTCTGTGAATTTGCTTATTTATTTGTTATAAGACTTTGCTGTTTAAACAATATTCCTTGAATTTAGGCTTTGACAATAATGACAATAACTGAACTCTTTCGGAAAAATAATATTGACAGTGGTAGTAGCAACTACCTGCTTCAGCACTAGATGTCCTGTTGGCAGTCAGTGATCTGAATGTACAGAATGTTATAGGACTTCACTGACCATTTTTTTAGGAATCATAGGTCATGCAGAGAGGAATATTTCTTTCACAAAAAACTTACTAAACACATTGTTTATGAGTTCTGTGCAATAGTCAAGGATGATCATACAACACATAACTGAATTTTAGTTTTTTTCTTTTTGGTAGGGGGCATGTCAAAAAAAGTGTGGTGAATGAAACTTGAGTTGCCACCAAAGCTGAGCTGTTTGTCTGAACCAAGATGTGTTTCACCTGATCATATAAAATCGTGCCATTCTTGAGAGAGTTGGATGGTCATTTGCTGCAAACATATCAAATATATAACAAGGCATAGGGCAAATTGTTTCAATGCACTTTGTTGTAAATTGTCATTACATGCCAGTATGATACAATTAAATAAAATGTATTTTGTATGCAATATTCAAGCTTATATATGAATATAATGACCAATAAGCTGAACTAATAAATGACATGTATATGTTCCTTATCAAAAAAGATTCTCTGATGGCCTATCTCTGTGAAAAATTTGAAGATGAGGCTCTATAACATCCTGTATATGGACACATTTTCTATAAAATTATCATATTACCATAATAAACAGATCTTACGTGAAATTCAAGCTGTTCTCAAGTTCTGTCCATATTATTCCCATGAAACCTTTTGGTGAATACTTTTTTAGTTCCTGAATTGATCCATTTTTTATATTAGGCTGCAACATAAAAATAAATTAAATAATACATTCTCCATTAGTGTCTAAAAAGAATTTGAGCAATTAAAATAATTTTTTTACAATGATGATCTTGAAGAAGATTTCGAGGCTATAGGCCATGGTCTCGAGGCTTGAAGTTCCCTGATGTTTCGCCAGAGACTGCGTCATCAGAAAGATGTGGAAAACATTTTTCTCTAAAAACCTACTAAATATGATTAAATGTATGCCTTCAATAACTTTAAATTATGACAATAAATATGCATTAAGGGGACATGGTAGTCTGAGCGTATGGTTGCTATGCAGCAGTGAAATCAACTTAATATTTCTTATGAACTTGTAAATGAATTAGCCTGAAAATTTTACACCATGCACACAATAAATGTGAGAATAGTTTAGCTTTTAGTTTATATCTATACCCTATATACTTGATTTTATAAAATGTTTTAATCTGAAATACATATTTTTTATATGCTATAAACAAGAGGGATTGTGGGTACATTTTTCTCAGGACCCCTTGCAGTATAGAATCATAATTTTCTGTGATTATAATTATAATTAGCAATATGTGTGGTCAGAATAATTGGAGATTATCTTTATTCGTTCAGTGGAAAAATAAAATATTTACATTTGGAAAATACATAAATAAATAATAATACTATTTTGTCATTCTTTTCAAAGTCTAAAATCCACGATTTTTAATATAACTTTGTGAAAGTGGCGGCAAATATTCATAACAACGTGGAATAGAAGTATCCAAAATTTCAGCTTTCTACCTCTAGTAGGTTTTGAGAAAATGGAACCTAAATATCTAAAAATAATATTTTGAGAAAATTTGCTCCAAAGATGATTGCAATATTTGACTTACTTCAATACGTTCCAGGGCCATAGTCATCTGTATCTTCATTTCTGGACTCTTTTTGCTTTTCAGCATTCCTCCTTTTGACTCTGGCTTCCTTTGTTGATGCTTGGGTTGCTCGCTGTGCATGATAAATTCTGTCATTGTCGATGCGCCACAATGCTGTTTCAGTGTTCGAGCCTGGTTGAAGTCTCATTTCTTTGAACACCAGTAGTCTATACAGAGCCCCATTGTTAAATGTGATCACAGCATCATGCACACTCACACATATTACTTTATGCCCCATAAATGTTGTTTTTGGCACATGCTCCCAAATACAGTTATTGAAGCTATCATTCTGGTTCTGCGTGTGACCATGCAAACATTTATTCAATAGATTTACACCACTTAGTTCTCTAAAAATTGGTTTAATTGTCTCCATTACTGTGAAGGCTTACTATCACACACAGTCTTGTAGGCCTTAGAATCCCCATCTCCTAAGTATTTTACATACCTCACTCCTCGTTCACCTAGAGACTGCTGAAAAGATTGTTTTGCACCCTCTGCCTCCATGCTTCCACTTTTCCGTTCATGGTTTTTTACACACTTGTGATCTCCTGCACCAGTCTTACAACCTCTACAAAAATTAGATAATACTTGAACATCTAGTACTTTTCCTGTATTGATGGAAGTTGCAGCCACTACTCCATGATGTGATACATGTCCCCTTCACTGCCATGTCCCATCAACAACTATGGTAAGGTTTGCATTTAATAGCTAGTTCAGAGCACAAGCCCCTCCTATTATTCTTATTTTCCACAATGCATAATGAATTGGCTGATTTGCAATATGCACAGACTGTGTTATTATTAATAAAACTAGATAGCAAATCTAGATTAATAATAATATTACTATCACTATTATTTACTAAATTATTGTCTACAAGATTATTTACATTAATTAAATCACTTTCTTGTTTATATGTTAGTTTCCCCTTGGAAGAACTGAGAACATTTTCTTCACTAACATGAGGTTTTCCACATGGTGTTTCAAGGTTATTTCAATTTTTTGCTTTGTTTGTATGTTGATTTCCATGGAATTTTTGTTTTTTAAACGTTTTCCTAGCTCTAGGCATTTTATTTAATAAAATACAAACCTTTAATATATAGAAAGTCCACCGCTGTGGTCTCGACGTAGCGTGCTGCCTTGTCACGCAGCGGGCCTGGGTTCGATCCCCAGTCGGGGCAGTTTTTCTGGGTGAGGTTTTTATTGGGGTTTTTCCTCACCTGTAAGGCAAATGTCAGGAAAACTTTAAGGTCCAAACAGTCCCCGAAATCATATGGCCATCATTATCATCAACACCCTTATCATTATCATCATTATCATCCTTCACAGGTGTGGAAAGCAACGGGAAGCTACCACACCTACACAATTCCCTAGTGAAGCTGCAAGCATAACATGAAAATGCTATGATTGCAGTGAAGGACCTGCCTTCGGGCAGAATTACTATGGATGGAATATATAAAAAAACTTTTCACACGATCCCAAGTAAAATGTAAATTTAAAAACTTTTATATTACAATATATCAATATAATTACTGTTTTCACACTGCTGCCATGACACACGCCAGCTACATGATGCTGCATGCAGCCAATAGCCTAAAAATGAATAAACACTAACATCTTATAAAGCAAAGAATGAAGAAAATCGAAAAGGAGCGTGGCATACCTGATTTAAAGGGATGTAACCCATTTTTAAAATCCAATTTAAGTACTCCAAAATGGTCATAATGCTATAAATGTATATATATATTCATAAACTAGAAACGTTGGATAATTTTATAGGCACAAAAACACAAAATGTAATTTTTTGGTCATTTTGAATACCCTGTTCCCTTAATCAATTTCTATCAATATGTATCACTAATAAATATCAAGTAATAAATATAATAGTAACATTAATAAAATTACTCTTTACATTTATATTTTTTGTCATGAAGTGGTATTAAAATCCTGTTGTCACAAAAATTAAAATGGATAAAATATGTAGTTCATATACTCATGATATTGGACGTGGTGGACTAGTGGTTATGTTCATTGCCTCTGGTTCCGTGGGTCGCAGGTTCAAACCTGGCCGGCGTCGAATTTTTTAGGAAGGGAGGGACTTTAAGCCATGGATCCAGATTCTGAAGTTTTTCAGGCTCATAAAAGATCTTTAAGCCTGAATAAGAAGCTTCTGAGCAAAATTTACAGACATTCTTTATCGTAAGTAATGTCATGAGTGATTTCCAATTCATCTAGAGGATTTGGAAATCAAGAGTGGCATTTTTTAGCACTATTTAATGAATAAAATTAAGCTGTTTACTCACAAATCATTATTTAAATATAGTTATTTTAAAATATTTGAGCAATTCCATATGTGACTAACATTTACAATACTTTTTGCAGCAAAATGGTTGCATAAAAATTACAAATAATTAAAATTAGGGGTGTTATCTACGTGATATAATAGAGGAAAGGTGTATGATTAAGACTGTGCATAAATATACAACTTCTGAGGAACAACAGTGCTATTTATTATCTATTAAAGTATGTGTGACTGACTGACATAAATGTCAACTCATCATGCAGCTTAACATGTTCATCTGCATCATTCTCTGAAGTTTGATATCTAATTCAATTTTCCAAAATACCGTTTGGAGGGCACATTTCATGTTACATTCTCAATAAAAACGAAACAAAACTCACAATTAAGACCGGAGTTATAACCTGATATGTGATGTATGACTGACTGAATCCATTCTGTGACTGACTGTCTTATCAGAATTGTATTAAGAATTTAATATTGTGGAGCTGCAAATATTACACCAACATTACAAAATAATATGAAGTTATAATAGATAAAAGTGATAATATGGAGATAAATAAAGTACTACACATATTTTATTATGTATAGGAAATGTACAATTTGATATGCTGTAAAAATATTAATTAATAAAGTGTAATTTATTTAACTTGGTTACCATGTACCATTTTAAATTTCACAAAATAAAGAAACTATTAACTTCTTAATAACAAAGGGCCTTCTCTATAGTTAAATATGCGTAATATGCATATCATTTTATTACATCCATATTGACTACTTATAATTTATCTGATGCTATATTTTTAATATTTCTGATGCTGTTATTAGATTGAACTATTGAAATAAATAAAAATACCTATATGGAATTTGCAGTGTTTGTTCCAGAACACAAAAATTAACTTTCATACATCTCAACTTTTTAAAACAAAAAACAATTAACGAAAAATTACAGTACACAAATTATTAAAACTTTTATTTAAATGTGGAAAATGCTGTTATAATTCTTCCAAAAAACTGATTACGAATTATATTGCTGACATGAGATGTATTTTCAAACTAAACAATTGTAACAAATCTCTTACAATGAGCGAAATCATACTTTATGACTGGCGTGTCTGTTCCCAGCTGGCGCATATATTATAGCGTTGTCATACGTATTTTCACTCTGTTGGTTTTCAATAATGCTACACCCAATAATGTTTTTCCTTAACACTACAGGTTATACTTAATCACATATACGCCATGCCAATTGTATTTTTTTATACAGGTAACTTCATATGATTTAAAACTGTTCTTGCAATCAACATGCAATACTCTGTTTCACAAAGTGCAATGTAAGCAAAGGAATTGTAGCAACATAGCATTGTGAATCTCTGAAATAATACGACATACATGGCATGTGAAAGATCAAACTAATGCGAGAACCTTTCAAGTACAAGATCGCCCACACGCATCCATCATTTTCTACCACGTATGATCCCGCGCACTTGTTTTTAATTGCGGTACAGCACAATACTCTGGTGACTCGCTTAGTAACATACATATTGAAGAATTGCATAATGATCAATTATTTAAATGCCACTAATAAAAATATAATTTTCTTTCGCACACGAAACTTGTAATTTTTTCGCACTGATATTTCATTTGAAATTTGTGCATATTCTATAACATGTGGCTTCAACACTTTCACATGGTGAACTCCATGAGTTGCCGGGATAGCTCCAAGATGTTGAAATCGCTGTTCTAAAAATCTCTTCCCTTTCCTATCTCATTTTGTATCACCTCCTGAACTATTATTTGTTTAGTTTTACTACTATATTCCAAGTCTTAAATGACACTAGAACATAGTATTTCTTCTGTACTTCTCTATCACCTTCCATCTAAACTAGGCAACAGCAGTTAATATTGAGATATGCTTATTGTTCCAATGAACTGCCTGGATATCATTTAGTTCTTTGTAGGTATAATTGTCTGAGAAATCAACAAGTACGGCTGCTTCATTTACTGCAACGTTTACCGGAACATATTTAAATGCTTCCGCTGACTGCCTTTTAGCTCAAATTGGCACGATAGACTGTAATTATTTTATGGAACAGCTGCACCGAAGAGCCTATCAGATTTTCTAAACCATGTTCATGTTAATCCTCAGCGTAGTGCAGCAAGTAACTGACTGCGCCATGCGTATTAGCATTCAGTCAGTCACGGGACTCTAGGGGGAAAAATAATGACTTTACAAGAAAATGTCATCAATACGTATTTGTTAGTTGTGTACCGATAACGTAGAATCCAAGAGGAACTTTTAATCCATAAATTATTATGTAGTAGTCAAATGCCCATTAGCTTGGATGTGTTCCATTTGCTTTCTTGCTTCCCAATAGAGTCCTGCCAGAGTTCTTGTAGGTGACATCTTCAGAGCCTCACAGCTAGCAAGATGATCTTTGTTCATGGTAGTGTTATTGTCTTGGCACAGGATACAATTTGGAGAGTTGAAGATTCCAATTTTATGGAGGTGTGCTGCCAGGTAGTCATGGCCTGTCAACAGTCTGAATGTTGCTACTGCTACAATTATTATGTTGTTTACGGTAATTTTTTTACGTTTTCCGTGACTGACTAACCATATCTTACAGTTAACAAAAAATAGGGCATTTTCAAGGTATCTAGAACATTAGAATGCAATTAATATTATTACATTTACGACTAAGGAGAACCAAAGTATGGTTTAACAAAAACATTTGTGAAATAAAACGAATTAATACGACCGAATCATTAAACAAAATATTTTTAAAATTCTGCTTATTTGTACAGGTTTGGAATATGACAAATTCTTCCACTAATAATAGATTAAAATAATACACGTTTGAAACATTATCATATAGAATCAGAAAATTTGATATTTAAAGATACATATAACGTCATCAATTTATTCCTGCGTCAGTTTCAAAAGTTTTACCTCTGTATGACATTTTCGTGGAATCGCTCATTTATTTTTTTATTTATTTTGTATTTATTTATTTTACCTGATGGAATTAAGACCGCAAGGTCTTCTCTTCCACTTCACCAGGGTTAAATTATACATACAATAAGAATTATGATAAATGATACATAATAGATAATTATAGATACACAATATACAGTTGACAAGGGAAATAAAGAAAAAATATAATAACAAAAATAATAATCTGTAGTTAGAGAAGATAAAGGAATAATAAAATTATGCATGGAACACGATTATATTTTTATTGTCTAAAGAAATATGAAGTGAGTTTCTTTTTAAACTCTTTTTGAGTCGGGCAGTCCTTGATATATGAGGTGAGGGAATTCCAGAGTCGGGTGGCTGAAACAAGGAAGGATGAGGAATAGTGAGATGTTCGATGTAGATGAACAGCTAGAGTTAAATTTTCTCTGGATGGTGGGTTCAACTTATAGTGGGAGGATAGCGAATGAAAGCGAGTAGAAATATGAAGGGTGATAAGGTGGACAAAGTGTTGAATAAGAAACAGAGGGAATGTATCTTTCGCCTGTCTTCCAATCGGAGTCAAGACAACGTTTCAAATACTAGAATTATGTACACTGATTTACGTAGATTGCATATATAACGCGCACAAACATTATGACACGTACCCATAATGTTTACACTGACTACAAACCTTACACTCACCCCTCCATCCAGAAACTACACTTCACAAAGAGATTGGACACACTACAAGAGACTCCTCTCTCAGTGGATTGACCCTAGGTTACAGGTGGAACCCACTCACTAATTGGAGCACTCTAACCAAACCTTTCAGGCCACCATAAACACAGCATTACAGACAGCAACAGCTACAACACAATCTACTCGATACACACCAGATACAGACCCAACCTTCTTCCATGATCTTGAGCGTAAGCGACATTTTCAAAAATTATACAGACGCTTTGGTCCACCAGAGCATAAACAACAATACAATTGGTATGCAAATGCTATAAGGAACTTGCTTCGAGAAAAACGGAATTCAGATTGGGAACATTCACTAAATAATTATAATGTAAATAAAACTCCCCCATGGGAGATTATCAAAAGGATCAAAATTAACCGAGCACTCCCTGCGCCTACAGCGCTAAATGAAAATAAATGTTAGGCTTATCATCCACTTGATAAAGCATAAGTCCTAGCATCCAATCTTGAAGCACGTTTCCGACAGCATGAACTATCCCCCTCAGTTCATGAAGCTGAGGTCAACGACGTGGTAACCAAATTTCTTTCTACCCCCACTATACCTATCCCTCCAGATATCCATCTGAAAGACCTAAATTCTCATATCCAATCCTTAAAAAGTACCAGTGCCCCGGGCACAGATAAAATCCAAAATCTAGCCGTTAAGCAGATACCCCAAAAAGCCCTTATCCTCCTCCTGACAATATGTAAGTTTTGCTTTAAATTTAATTATTTCCCCTCAACATGGAAAGTGGCAAAAGTCATAGTGCTCCCAAAAGCTGGCAAAGACCCGACAAATCCTGACAATTGTAGCATTAGTAATTCCTAGAATTAAAATTAATTTGGTTATTATTTGGGACCACACAATAAGCTGTTGTTATACAGTGGTTAACGGTAACTCAAGGGTTGGCAGGTACATGTACCTAGCGAAGCGAAACTAATGTTTATTATAAAAGTGTAAATTTGATTGACGTATTGAATATGGTTAGATTTGCAAAACAATAAATTTTGTTAAAAGGAAAACTTGAGCCTATTTTAAAACTTCCTTGGGAAATGAGTATAAAAGGCCAAGAAATTTTATTGTTAACACAGTGGGGCCAGTTGCTCTCATAGGATCACAGTGTGGCCAGTAGCTCCCATACGAATACATACAGAGAGGAGCCAGTAGCTCCCTTACGGAAACATAGTGCGCTAGTTGATCATATTACGAGTATGCAGAGGAGTCAGTTGCTCCCATATTATTAGCTAAAAATGTGAATAAATCTATCGTACGTAAATATACACTGCTCAAAACAATTAGAGGAACACTTGTAATAAATTGAATAAGTAATTGTTTTTTAAAGCTGTGATGCTGAAAGTTGGACAATATGTAAATTGAATTATTATTTTTATCATTGGATACAAATTTTAAAGATCCATGGCCTAAATACAAAGAAATTACCTCAAATAACAAATATAGAGAATTTTTTTTTTATTTTGGAAGGCACTGGCCACTTCTAATTGGTAAGCTTCCTGATTATATTTAATTAATGTTGGGAAGTAAACATTATGAGGTATAATCACTAAAATTCATCGGAGAACATATTGTTTAAACAACTCACCTCATAGGATTCATGCTTCCATGATATCGCGATTTCAAACATAGTCATGTTCATCATCAGCCATAACTCCGAAGAATTTCGTCAGTCGGAGTTATGGCTGATGATGAACATGACTATGTTTGAAATCGCGATATCATGGAAGCATGAATCCTATGAGGTGAGTTGATTAAACAATATGTTCTCCGATGAATTTTAAGCTTCCTGATGTTGCTATAGTGACGAATGTTGATTATTGCCTTGTTTATTGAATTCTCTGACAAAATGAGGCATTTAAATGAGTTTGAAGTGTATCATGTTCTACATCTTTTACGACAAGGTCAATCTCTGCAACAAGTGGCTAGAGAGCTTGGGGTTTCTCCTTCTGTGGTGTCCAGGTTACGCAACAGGCACAGAAAGACAGGTCAGTATTGTGGAAGACGTGGCCAGGGCCGTAAATTTAAAACAAGCCCCCAGGATGACAGATACGTTGTTCTTTCTGCTCTTCGACAGCGTACAAAAACTGCAAAAGACCTGCAGAATGACGTTCATATGGCTTCCAGAATCCGGGTTTCAGACCAAACCATAAGGAACAGATTAAGGAAAGAGAATATTCGTCCAAAAAGGCTCGTTAAAAAACCACGCTTAACAAATGGGCATAAGGCAGCAAGACGTACGTATGCTGAAAACCATGGTGATTGGAACCTGAACTAGTGGGAGTCTGTGCTCTTCTCGGACGAATCCAGGTATCGTCTTACACGTTGTGGTGGTCGATTGAGGGTGTGGGGACGGCCAGGAGAAAGATTTTTTGCAGAGGCTGTACAGGAAATTGATAGATTCGGAGGAGGTTCCATAATGGTGTGGGCCGGAGTTATGTACAGTACAACAATCGTACGGACCTTGTACTTGATCCCCAGCGACTGAATGCTGTCCGGTACATCGAGCACGTTCTGGAAGAGCATGTAGTACCTGCTGCCATTGGAGTAGGCCCTGGATTTCTGTTTATGCAGGATAATGTCAGGGCACATTCTGCGGCTGTCACCAGGACTTTCCTGAGGAGGAATGAAATTGAGGTAATGGAGTGGCCAGCGATCAGCCCAGACCTCAACCCTATTGAACACTTGTGGGATGTTCTAGACAGGAAGATCAGGAACCGACATCAAGCTCCACAAACTCTGCAGCAACTTGGAGATGATCTGAAGGAGGAATGGGAGAATATCCCGCAAGAGGAAATTCAGAATCTTATTGGGAGCATGCCACGAAGGTGCCAAAGTGTCATCGAATGTCGTGGAGGCCATTCACGATACTAACTCTATATAACGAGTGTTTAACTTTGAAAAATAAGCACAATATTCAATTGCTTATATAGCGGAATTATTTGAAAAGTTAATTGTCAGCGTTATTCATTTGTTTTTACTGACATGAGCAATAAATAAATAAATAAATAACCACAAATAATGTACTTTATTAATTTCATGTTTGTACCTTTATCCAATGAAAAAATATTTGCATATTTCATAGTGTTCCTCTAATTGTTTTGAGCAATGTACTAGGGAAGTCTAGATATGCTCAAGTAGTCTACAAGATATTATTAATTTGTTGTGAATATTGTGTTGTTTCACAAAAAATCAAAACAAAACAAACCCTCTTTCAAATTACACTACATCATCAATTTTACTTAAACTTACTGCAAATGTCGCAACCAACGGTGTGGCCCGAACATTATATTAATCGCTGGGTGATAGACAAATAAATAAATCAGTGGCTGTGTGAACGAGAAAACCAGGTGACAGTGACCAACACGACGCCAGCTACAGTGAGGGTGAAAGGTGAAAAGTTCGAGAAAGAAACGAGAATCAGCTGCAGACGCTGAGCTAGAAACAGTGAATGGAACTAGAGGCAGATCCGATCGGCAGATGACGGCAACTCTGAAGAAATCATCGGACGCGTAAGTCAAAAATAAAATAAAATAAATGAAGAATAATATAATGAACTAATAAGTGAAGGTAATAAAAATATATGTGTTTTAATATAGAAAGGGATAATTATGTGTATTTCAATTAAATGTATTTGTAATTGGAAATTCCATACGTGAGATTTTTGCTGTTTTAAATGTGTTACGAGCCATGGATAAAGTTAGTTTTGCTTTCTCCCTTATGAAATATTAGATAATATGATAAATAAGAATTGTTATTTTCATGGGAATATGATAATTACACGTGTTTGTATTTAAGTTGATTGATAAAAAGATTAATTAAGATAGTGAACTCCCTAAGTAAATAGGAGCATGAATTAAATAAAAAATAATTTATAAAATATAGATTAATTCGAAATGATAAAAAAGTATTGATAATCTAACTTAAAAGTAGTGAGACATTAATAGATTATTATACTCAAAACTGAACTGAAATTTTTAATTTGTTTATATAAAACAAATGATTGAATAAGCTGAAAAAAATTGTACATTAAGTCGGGGGGATAAAAGATATATGGAATTTACAAGTGCAAATTATGTTAATTTCAAATGGTATACGTTGTGAAGGCTCCATGTCGGTAGCTCAAAAGACAAATATGAGTGTCCTAAATAATGGTGTTGAATCCCAAGGGATTTCATTACAACTTAGTTCCCCGATAGATTTAAGATACTTAGCTGAACCAATATAATCGGTTATCAAAGATGATTTAATGCAGATAAACAAAGCTATAAAAGATAAATTAATAGAGCCAATGCGAGCTCAAAGAAAACATTTTGAAAATGAAATGGAACAATTTCAGAAATATTTAAATGATAATATAAAATGTTCACAATTAGTCGCAAATGAACCTAATAAAAATGCCCTTGAAGTAGAATCTGTGACCGAGGTGGAGCAGAACAAGAAACTGTTGAACGAGAAAGTGAAGATTACTGATAACAATGCGACAAAAGATTTAGTCTCAGTTGAAGGTAAGGTTCAGGTTCTCGAAAATATAAGTGAAAATGTATTTGTAGATGGAAGCGTGGGTACATATCATACAATGTCCCAGATCATGGATATGTCACTGCGCGTGGATCGCGAGAAAAGTGAAATTTAAATCGACAACTGAAAAGTAGCCAGGAACTAAGCAATCGCGTATTCAGGGATACGGACGGGAGGACAGTTCCCAAGTATTTTCTGACTTCAATCCAAAAGGTTACAGAAACATAACTCTCTCAATCTGATGCTGAAGTGATAGAGTCAGTTGAAAATCAAATTCCTACCGTAAAATGAAATGTACTAGATATTATTGTTAGTGTAGCGGACACTGAGCAAATTCGTGACACTCCGAAGGCGCTAAAGCCAAGTAAATTGATCGAAAGTAAGATGAACTTTAGGGGTCATACAGAATAAATATACAGAAAGGAGTAGCTGTAGGGTAGATAGGTCCCCTATTAATAAATTAAAAGTCGACGAGGAAGCAGAAGCCTCGTTCAAAAGAAGAAAATGTAGGATCAAGAAATCGAGGGAAAAGGAATAAGTAATAATACATTTTCCAAGAATGATAAATACGGGAATTATTCAAATAGGAAATATAAAGTTGGTTTATTCGGCAGTGTGCTTAAAGAAAAATTGCAAAATAAAAATATGGATGATAGGGAAGAAGTTAGTGATTGTAGGCAATTCATATGCCCCATTTGATCCAGGAGTTCGGAAAAAAATCAAAGTCAGAACGTAATTGAAAAAGTCCAGATCATGTAGATAGATATGAACACGCTTCCCTCTAAATATTAAACGAAAAGTATGTATGTGAATGTACCAGCAAGATGTATGCTATCAATAATTAAATAAAGTGTAAAAGAAAGTGTCGGAATAAATGGTAATACGTGTGTCTAAAAAAAGTAAAGTGCAAGAGAAAATATATATATGCAGAAGAGGGCTATTATATATTATTACTGTAAGTATAAAGGGTTTATATTTTGTATTTATGTGTTTAGAGTTAGAAAATTATTGTAAAAAATGTGTTTAAGTGTATGTACAATGTTTTCAAACAATGATCAGAAAGTGGACGCTGAATCAAAAAAAAAAAAAAAAAGAAAAAGATTCTCAATTTTATGTCTTTGGATTCAAGAGGCAATATGTACCATTAGTAATTCCTAGAATTAAAATTAATTTGGCTATTATTTGGGACCACACAATAAGCTGTTGTTATACAGTGGTTAACGGTAACTCAAGGGTTGGCAGGTACGTGTACCTAGCGAAGCGAAACTAATGTTTATTATAAAAGTGTAAATTTGATTGACATATTGAATATGGTTAGATTTGCAAAACAATAAATTTTGTTAAAAGGAATACTTGAGCCAATTTTAAAACTTCCTTGGAAATGAACATAAAAGGCCAAGAAATTTTATTGTTAACACAGTGGGGCCAATTGCTCTCATACGATCACAGTGTGGCCAGTAGCTCCCATACGAGGACATACAGAGAGGAGCCAGTAGCTCCGTTACGAAAAATATTGCGCTAGTTGATCATATTACTAGTATTCAGAGGAGCCAGTTTCTCCCATATTATTACCTAAAAATGTGAATAAATCTATCGTAGTAAATATACTAGGGAAGTCTAGATTTGCTCAATTAGTCTACAAGATATTATTAATTTGTTGTGGATATTGCGTTGTTCATAACAGGTTAACAAAATAAACCCTTTTTAATTAATCACACAACTCATTGTTACTGATCATCGAATTCCTCGTCTTTCACACCGGTAGAACCCAGAAATAAGCTTACTCTAAAACACGCCCTGAAGAGACACGTGTGCCTACTAAAGCCTGCTGAACAATCTTCGACCAATAAGTCTTCTACCAGTTCTGGGAAAACTCCTAGAACTGTTGATTTTGACACAACTAAAAACTGAATTTCGGAACAGGAATTTGCTAAAAAATATAAATTTGGCTTTAAAAATGCACACAGCACACCATTGCAACTTGCACGACTTATTAATGAAATTGTCATCGGGTTTAATGCCAAAAGGAGAACAGTAGCAATATTTCTAGATAATGAGAAGGCTTTTGATACGACCTGGATCAATGGACTAATATACTAGCTAATAAAATTCAACCTGAATCCAAATCTAATCAAAATTATCTCAACTTTCCTCATAAACAGGGAATTTTACGTTTCGGTAAGTGGACACAAATCTAACTGTAGACCTCTATTAGCGGGTGTATCTCAAGGAGCCGTCCTCTCTCCATTGCTCTATAACATGTATGTCTCCGACTTAACAAACCCACCCTCTGTAAGAGCAGCATCATTCGCGGATGATACTTGCTTTTACTTCCAAACCAAACTCAGATCCATCCATCACCGCATCCTAACGTTTCAGAGATCATTATCAGTCATTTATGAATGGTACTGTCTCTGAAATAACAAACTCAATATTGCAATATCCAAACTAATCCTTTTTACCAAATTTTCCCAACCGCCACCAATCCAGCTAACGATTGGTACACAAGTTCTCCGCAATGAGACTACAGTTAAATATCTTGGACTACATCTGGACTCCAAATTAACTTTCAAACATCATATAAATGATGTACAACAGAAATCGAAAGCAGCAATAGCTATATTACATCCATTCTTCAGGTCCACATCGCTATCGCAACGGATTAAAATTACATTATATGTAACTGTAATCTGGGAAATTTGGGAAAAAGAAGCTCTTCCAGATGAATGGAAGGAATCAATTATTGTACCAATTTATAAGAAAGGAGATAAAACTGATTGCAACAACTACAGGGGCATCTCATTACTTTCAACTTCGTACAAAATTCTAACAAATATATTAGTAAGCAGACTTACTCCCTATATTGATGACATTCTAGGAGATCATCAATGTGCATTTAGAAGAAACAGGTCTACAACAGATCAGATTTTCAGTATAAGACAGATTTTAGAGAAGAAATGGGAATATAATGGTACTGTACATCAACTATATGTAGACTTCAAAAAAGCATATGATTCAATTAAGAGGGAGAAGTTATATAGTATCCTGCTGGAGTTCGGAATTCCTAAAAAGTTGGTTAGACTTATACGAATGTGTCTAAATGGCTCAAAGAGTAGGGTGCGTGTAGGCAAACAGTTTTCAGACACTTTTGAAATCCAGAATGGGTTGAAGCAAGGAGATGCACTATCTCCTCTACTATTTAATTTTGTACTAGAGCATGCCATTAAATCTTTAGAGAATGAGGAAGGCTTACAACTCAATGGTATTAATAAGCTGTTAGTTTATGCTGATGATGTAGTACTACTGGCCGATAGCGAGGAGATACTAAAGGCCAACACGCACACACTATTGAGTAACACTAAGAAATTAGGACTGGAAGTAAATATCACTAAAACTAAATATATGGTCACACGTAGAAATTCAGTATATAATGGAAATGGACAGCTAATGACAATGAGGGAAATTTTGAGGAAGTGGCTGAATTCAAATACCTAGGAACAATAATCACAAATAGGAATGAGATGCACAAAGAAATTAAACATAGGCTCAATTCTGGAAATGCATGCTATTATGCATTGCAGAGACTTTTGATGTCCCAACTCCTTTCAAAAAACGTTAAGCTGAAAATATATAAAACTGTTATTCTACCAGTTATATTATATGGGTGCGAAACATGGACTCTTACTTTAAGGGAGGAAGGGAGATTACGAGTATTTGAGAATAAAGTTCTTAGGAAAATTTTTGGACCAAAGAGAGAAGAACAGACAGGTGAATGGAGAAGACTACATAACAATGAACTACATGGTCTTTATAGGAAGCCAGATATAATAAGAACAGTTAAGTCTCGTAGACTGCGATGGGCAGGACATGTTGCACGTATGGGGAATGAAAGACGTGCATGGATGCTTCTTGTAGGAAAGCCAGAGGGAAAACGCCCAGTTGGTAGACCAAGAAAGAGGTGGGAGAACAACATTAACTATGATTTGAGGGAAGTAGATTATACAGGGAATGATTGGAAAGCATTAGCTCAGGATAGGGATGTATGGAGAGCTTATGTCCGCGCGGCCATGAACCTTCGGGTTCGATAGTGCCAGTGAGTAAGTAAGTAAGTAAGTAAGTAAGTAAGTATGTAACTGTAATCCGGAGCATGCTACTGTACGGCTGCGAAGCTTTGAGTATCCTTGCTAAAAACATAAAAAGAAAATTCAAATAATTCAGAATCGTTGCCTCAAAATTATATTTCCTGCTCCTATGTACACAAGGATAGCAGAGCTACACGATGCAGCTAAATTGTCCTATCTTGATGCTATAGTGAAAGATCAAGTTACCAAAATGCATCAAAACATTTTGGAACATGATAACCCAATAGTTCGCACGATAGGACAATTACAGCAATGGCGTATAGTCCACCATAGCTTCGCCATAGACCAACCTCCATAAGGGCGAAAGTGGTATAACATAAGGGCATGACGCTGAAATACCATCACAGCGCATGTCCACATTCCGTAACCATATCCAGCTCTAAATTCCTAACAAAAAGCCGTTTAGGTCAAGGTTACACTAAGAAAGCCACTTGCCGATAGCCAATAGTAATTTAGCTGTCAAGGGATGAAAAACTTCCCAGTAAACAGCACACTGGACGGAGAAAATGCTGTCAAAAAACGGACGGACAGAACTTGTTGCAATCATTGTCCGAACGTGGTACTCATGTCAGTTAAAAGTAAGTCACAATAATCGAAATTCAGCGTAATAAATGTTGAGACGATTACTTTTTTTCAATGAAGAAGGAAGGAGATTTTTCAAACGTTTTAGGGAATGGAAGATTTAATCTATTTTTTTACAAGTTTCTCTATAATGAACCCGCCAACTAAGATTTTGGTCGAAATACACGCCAAGATTTTTTCACGGAGGATTTAAGTGGAATTTCAGTTTGATTTATATTTACTGAAATAATCGATGAATAATGACTGATGATGGGACTCATATGCCTTGAAACATATGTTCAACAAAAATAACCATAAGAGGTAAAAACACACAGACCAAATATCGAATTATTAAATGAAACCTATTAATGTTGCATCATGTTGTATTAAAAAAAAAGGTTAATTTATATACACTTATTCCCTAAAGATTTCATGAATGATATGTAGTCAACATACCGACCCCATGAGACATCTAGGTAGGCAAAGGACAATTTAACTCATGCCCCAAATGGGAGTCAATAACCAATCACCTTTCAATGAATTTTGTTTTACCTCGAAGTTCAAAATATGGTATATAGGCCTATATGTTTAGTACATAGTGTAAATATGGCTAGGAGTAAAAACTCCAAAAAATGCTCTGTAAATATAGCAAATAAATGGTGGAACAAATATAAAACATCTGATGTAAATATAAATAATGGTGAAAATATGCCCATAAGTGTTGAAGAAAATATAGAACAAAATATTAGTGCAGCTAGTGAGATTAGGTCTGAAGGAAGTGGACTGTGATACTAGGAGAAACTTAAGAGAGAAACAATTAGAAGATAATTGTGAGAATATTTATACTGTAAATAATGAAGAATGTAAGTATGTATGGATGGACAGCAGCCTACTATCTGCGTTGTTGTGTGATTTGAAATGTAGTTACTGTAGGAGGGCATGTACGCTAAATTTTCAATTTAACTGCATGCAAACTTTCAAATTGGCTTTTCCCCACTTTTATTTTCATTGCATTTCAATACATTCAAATCATAACAGTATTGACAAATTCAATGACAGAAGCACGGAATTTTCACTGCATGTCGTACACAATATGACGAACAATTTTGTGCATGGATTTTGAAAGAACGTTATTATTTTTTGTAATACAAAATAAAATAAGTATATTAATTTAAAAAAAATTAAATTTTCATATGCAGAGGATATATATTTTTTCTTCCCTTATTATATATATATATATATATATATATATATACATATATATATAGCTATATAATAGTCCACTGTTGTGGTCTCGAGGTAGCGTGCTGACTGGTCACGCAGCGGGCCCGGGTTCGATTCCCGTTCGGGACAGGCTCTTGGGTGAGGTTTTATTCGGGGTTTTTCCTCACCTATAAGACATATGTCAGGAAGCTTAGGGCTCAACGGTCCCCGAAAATCATCCGGCCATCATCATCATCATCCTTATCATTATTATCATCATTCATCACGGATGTGGAAAGCAACGGTAAGCTACCACACCTGTAATTCCCTAGTAAAGCTGCAAAGCATAGCATGAAAATGATATGATTGCAGTGAAATACCTGCTCTCGGGCAGAATTACTATGGATGGGTTATAATGATGTGCAAAAATTAATGCAATAGTGTTGTTCTAAATACATCAGTGGTCTTGTAGAAAAAATTCAAACATTTTACTAAAACATTATGGGACTAATTAAAAATTTATTTTGCAAATATTTAAATGGATTTTCTTCAATAACTCAAAGACTTGTAAGCCTAGAAGGATGAAACTTCACATGGTGGCATGAAAGTGTGAACAAAAATCAAGTACGTAGCTTAGAAAATGTATAAAATAGAAATATCACCCATCATTGGACGTTGGTTGGCATGTCTCCGCTATAGCATAATGTTTACTCAAGTTTGTGCTAGAGGCAAAATGTTTACTCAGATTTCCGATAGAGGGAAAATGTAACTCAAGTTACCATTAGAGGCAATTTAGCATGCGTATTTAACGGAAATTAATATTTGATGAAAAGGCAATCTGATGCGCATATTTTGATGATGATCAGTTGTTAAAATTCTGACATCATATTGCGGTTTAAACAATGAATTTATATCGTTAGTTGGGGAAAATGGATAGTCAGGTGGAAAAATGTCACGTTGGTTCATAGTTTATTGATAACATGTATGCAATTTATTTCAGTGGGTTAGCTTATTTTAATGAAAAGGAAAATGTTTTTTCTTAGAATGGTAGAAGATACCGTACCCAGGTGAAATTTCTGATAACAGCGACTTATCTGTTTTAAAGAGTGATCATTATTTTATTGAAATTAATAATAATATGTGAAAATCGTATGGGCGTGCAAGATATCTTAATTTTTTCTATTAGCGTATTTTCATAATTGACTATTCTGTTTCATCCACGAAAACAGCCATCTGAGAGTAGGCCTACATATAATTTTTAGTTATGTGATCATGTCGACAACTACATGGACATCTCATTACTTTCTACTTCGTACAAAAATTTTAACAAATATGTTAATATCCAGAATAATGGGTTATCATCAATGCGGACATACCGGCTCTAGATTGTAAATTGAAACCGTTCGTGCGGGATTTTCAAAATTGCTATGCGACTTGCTTCAGCGGGTGGCGTACGCATCTGATTTGGCCTTCACGGCACGTGGATACATTAGTCAACTTTAAGTTATCAAGATACTGAGACCAATATCGCTGGTGCATCGTATTTCCATGTGTATAAATCATTTTAAGTACGGGTGTGTTCGACGGGTACGATATGAATTTATTCAGATATTTCTTGCTTGAAGTGCTATCTTCAAGAACTCAGCCGCGTCAGCCAGAATGTGATTTCCAGGTACAATGACTATATAGCCCAGGTAGGACGACACATCCAACTTATGTTATAAGTTAAGATTATATTAATACTTCTTAAACAGTAAACAGGGAAGCCGGCATGCGCGCGTTCAATGCGGCTAATGCGGGTTCGTAGCGGAGAGTGAAAACACAGTTCGCGCGGATACAAAGTATAATGTAGACACTGTAGACGAAATGCATCTACAATAGATCAGATTTTTAGTATAAGACAGATTTTAGAATAAACGAGAATATAACGGCACTATACTCCAACTGTATGTAGACTTGAAAAAAAGCATACGATTCAATTAGGAGGGAGTAGATGTGTAGTATAGCCTGCTGCTGGACTTAGGAATTCCTAATGTTACAGACTTATTCGAAAGTGTCAAAATGGCACAAAGAGTAGAGTGGTGGCAGTCAAAAAGTTTTCACATACTTTTGAAATTGTCATTTGTTAAAGCAAGGAGATGCACTTTCTCTACTATTATGTTTTATACTAGAGCATGATGTCAAATCTTTAGAGGATAGAGAAGATGCATTATCCAATGGTATTAATAAGTTGTTGGTTTATGCTGATGGTGAAGTATTGTTAGGCGATTGTGGCGTGATACTAATGGACAATACACCCACTCTATTGAGTAAACTAAGGATCTTTGACTGAAAGTAAATATCAGTTACGCTAAATATATGGAGATGCACAGTTAATTGTCAAATGAGGAAAACATGTCAAATGAGGAAAATTTGATGAAGTGGCTGAACAGTAATTATATTAACAAGGAATGTGGTGCAGAAATAAATTAAACATAGGCTTAATACAGGTAAATAAATCATATTATGCTTAAGTGACTCCTGTCTTCCCAACTTCTCTCAAAAAACATCAAACTGAAAAAAAAAAACCTGTTTTTCACCCAGTTATATGGATGTCAAAAATGAAATCTTACATTAAGGGAGGAGAAAATATTACGAGAATTTGAGAATAAAGTTGTAGGAAAAAAATGACGAAAGAAATATAAACAGACAAGTGAATTAAAATACAGCATAACGGTGAGCTACGTTACATTTCTGGCAATCTAGGTGTAATAAGAAGAGTTAAGTCTCGAGACTGAAAAGGGCAGGACATGTGCACGAATGGAGAAAGAAAGAGAAGAACGGAAATTGCTTATAGGAGAACCAGAGGGAAAGCGCCGAGTAGGAAGGCCAAGAATGATGTGGAAGAACAACATTAACCATGATATGAAGTAGAAAAATAAGGAAAATCCAAGAAAAACCTGACCTGGCTACGATTCGTCACTATGTATCTCACATGGAGTGATTGAGATCCAATCTTGGGACCTATGGATGGAGAGCAAGTATCTAATTACTGTACCAGTATTACTGTCTTGTTCAAGTCTTTAGTTATTTATTGTATACACCGTTTTGAGTTTATTAATAATAAATTCAAGGTTCGACGAGGACAATATTGCAACATAAGACTATCGTTATGCCCCCAAAAGTTTATATTTTTTGCTTGCGAAAATATACTGAGTAAACAACAAAAGTCAAAGGTCGACTAGGGCAATATCCATACATAGAAGACTTTACAGTTATGTCCCAAGGAAGAATTTTTGCCGACAAAAGGGCGTCTTAAGTTATTAGAGGGCGATGTTGAGAATTTTTTTTATGAATAACTGTTAGTTTTATTTTCTGGTCTTGTGTTATGTGTTTTGAAGACGGTAGGAATTAGAGAGACAATTATATTCGGTAAAGGGATGATGCAAAACCTTCAAGGTTAAAACTCAGTGAAGGGAGGCATAGATATTGTCAAGGAAATATGCAAAGGTTATTGCTTTTAACATATTCTAACAATAGAGAAAAATGTATCCCCCAAAACATAACAAGTAGCTAAGTCAAGGTTCTCAACCCCGAGTAACAGAAGCAGAATTATAAAACAAGGTGGTCCTAAGATATGTGAAAGTCACGCCCTTAATTTGGTATATCGTGTTGCACATGTATATAGGTGTGCCAATATATTTGACCAATGGAAATTTTGTGTTAAAATTGTAATGGCGGTGGGAAAACTGAAGTCAAATCCACAACTTTCTTGTGAAAATTGAATATAAAAAGTCATGAAGTTATAGGCAAGTCAAGTGGGGCTAGTGCTCATACTCGAATAGCACACAAGTGGAGGAATCGTGAATAAGGGAGAGGCATTTGTAGTTTTTTTTCTCCTTAAGTGAATTAAGTCGGGTGAAAAGTAACATCGCGTTGAT
This sequence comes from Diploptera punctata, assembly GCA_030220185.1. Taxonomy (NCBI): domain Eukaryota; kingdom Metazoa; phylum Arthropoda; class Insecta; order Blattodea; family Blaberidae; genus Diploptera; species Diploptera punctata. The sequence goes on along the minus strand of JASPKZ010001965.1, from coordinate 203,293 downwards.
TTAAAGATAAAGCGAATAAAAAAGATTCGTGATATTGGAGCACCATTAATAGTTTATATGACAAGTCGTGATTTATCAGTTTTCCAAGCAAAATTATTCAGTGCAAGTGTATACATAACGAAGTGCAACAAATCGCAAGGTCACAAAACTTTCTTTCCGAAAATGTAGGTGTTCTTAATATAGTTCGACCTCCTGAATTCGAAAATGAGACTCAAAAACATCGTATCACCCACAGTGTTTGCACAAATTGCATATTTTGCAATAATCACATAAGGAACTAGTGCATATATGTGGCACATGAATCATGCAGAAGTAGAATACAACTTTAAAACAGCAACATGTTGAAATATGCACACAGTGAACATATGTATACAGAGAATGTGGTACAAAAGATGCACTAAAATAATTCATTCCATGCTTTCATGGTGTGGTCCTGCTTTTCTTATGAGGAAATTTAATTTGCTCACGGTGAAGCATCCAGCAGTTGTCGCCTATTCATCCGAACATCCCAAGTTCCCTGGTATCGTTGTTCCACGTCCCTGATATTCTGATGGAATCTTTCACCCTGTTCCTCACTTACAGCACCCAGGTTTGGAGGAAAGAAGTCAAGCTATAAGTTTAAAAAATGTAGCTTTAAACTCATTGAGCATCTCAGCATATTGAATGTCGTCAGTATATTCTCAACTATGTCGATATACTCTGGGATACGATTGTTTCCATAGAAGTTTTGAACCAACACTTAAAGGCAATCCAGGATTTTGCTCCACGGCATTCATTGAATGAAGGAAATCTCCATCTAGCATTAGTTTGCGAATATCGGATGTCTTTCAACTTAGCATCTGGCAGTTTGGGGAACTTGTTACATAGATAGGGGCCTATTTCAAAAAGCTGCCATACTTAGGTAATGCCTTGACAAACTGCTTCATCATGCCCGGTTTGATGTGCAGAGGGGGCAAGAATATTCTGTATCTTTCCACTAGAGGGTCAAACTCGATATATTTGTCCCCTGGAACCAAATTCGACCATCGGGGGTCACTGTTTTTTCTCCCAATGTTTGTCACGAGCCCGACTGTCCCATTAACAGTTGAAACAGAGATATTTTGTATATCCTGATTGTTTTCTAAGAATCATACCCACATTTAAAAATCACCACACACCATCCAATTATTGTGACCGTCATATTGATTTGTGCTAAAATTGTGGGTGATAGGATGTTTTGAATATCATTTTAGAATTAAGGAGTTCGAAATACATAAAGATTGCCTACATTTTCGAAAAAAATGTTTTTTTTACTGTTGCATTGTGTAATTATTGTGAAAAGAAATATACTCATAATAAATCCTTCCATTACGTCACCTGAAAACCGATTTATCACTAATTTCCTATGCAATTGTTCCTTCATCTATCACCGGCTAAAATCACAAAATCTAACACAACTCTAGAGACCCTCATTGTTCAACCGTGAAGAACCGCCTCACTATTTGAGCCGCAGAATCACCAAGAAAAACAATAAAATACACGCATAAAATATTTAGAAATGAGGTGTAGATGAATACTTACTTTTTTAAATCCTGTTTTTAAAGCAAGCCCATACAGACTGTTTCTTCTCTGATAAAATTCACTTTTTGGCCATGTAAGGCCATCTTCATGTGTCCAGTTACCAAACTGATAAGTATGCAGTGGTAATGCTGGACCTACTCTATAGACTTCAGTCAGAACAACATGAGTATCCGCTGGTTGTGCCACCAGAAACTCACAGTCAAAAGGAATATCAATGCCTGTGAAGTATTCTTTTAACAGGTCATTCCTTTCCAGAAATAACAGCCATATTACTTTGGATATATTCACTGAAGAAGATGTCTAGAACAGAAGAATATTAATTATTATTATAGAATTTAAGGAAAGAAGTATTGTTGTATGGTATACACAGGCTTTAAATGAAGTGCGTTTGTTTGTGAGTGTTCTAATGCAACTTGCTGCATTGTTCATGCTTCGAATTCCGCGCTGGGTGGATTGATGGTGTTTAATGTTGTCTATTTTCAATTTACACACCACTTGAGCAGACCACGTTACGTAGATGATGTTTTCTTGCATTGTGTGCAGAGAGGAGTGTAGGAAGAATAAACGTAGAAATTTTCCTGCAAATAGAGTGTTACAGATAACATTGGTTTACAAAAAACATTAACATTGTCTCTATCCTCTATAAAAATAGTAAATTCTAACCAAATTGAGGTCGAAGAACAAGAATAAAACGCCAGAAAGTTTTTGATAGCTCTTGGTTCAAAGATATATATATACCTTCTTTTCATTGCTGAAATGTCTTGAATGAAGCGCTCTCTATGCTCGTCACTCAAAGCACACAATTGTTTGGAAAGAAGTCGAGATGTGAGTGCAAAAAATTGACCTTGATTAACATTACAATCTAAATCTTGAAATGACCTCAGAAGTTCATTAGTTGGTATATACTAACTGCATTTCGAGTTTGATGGCAGTAACCTATGTATTGCTACATATCTGCTATTGATGAACATGATTATTTTTTTTTCAATAAGTAATTTTGCATGTTAATAGTTCTCCTTCATATGTACAACGTGACCCACAGGAACAGACAGCAGTGTATTTATTGTTGTGAAGCCTAACTTACAGGAGTCAATGAAATATCTCCAGTCTTCGGGATTATGCTCCATTATCAAAGATGCCATCAGACCAAGTATATCACTGCAGACAACCAAGTTGTTTTCCATTTCGAAGAAAGGCATTAAGTCTCTTTTTCGGTATCTTTATACAGACACTTACACATTTTTCGCCAGGAGATTCCACTGCTGAAGCCTGGAGCCAAGAAGTTCAGTCTTGCTTTTTGGTAACTTCAGATCAAGAATTAAACCATTAAACAAAATATGATAATTAAAATAAACGTCGTGGTATCACTTCATTTAAATATTAAATATTAAGCAAAATATGTATCTGTTTACTCACAAATCACTATTTAAATATAGTTATTTTAAAATATTTATGTATTTAATGTAAACGGCGATGTTTGAAAACAAATGAGAAACTTTTGTTATGTTTCACTTGTTCATCACTGCAACCAGATCATAGTAATTATTGCCAAAGGGTCGCAACATTGTAAGAATGCACCATAGTGGAGATAAAATTAAACACATAAAACCATATATTAATTAATTTTTGATGAATTTTGATGTTAATATATCAATTATATTTTTCTGGAACGTTATTACCTGGGAAATAATACGTTTAAGAAAGTGAAAACAGTGGTTTTTTGTGGTATGATCAATTGCTACATATATTTTTATATTATATCCCGCAAGCACTATGTGGTTAAAATTCGTGCACTATATATACAATCTGGTAGCCACTTGCATTTTAAAATTATTTCATCTTAATATATAAATTCTTATATTCAACGTATTTCTTAGAGAGTCAGTCACTGTAAAATAATGGTCTGACCTATTCAGAATTATAAGAAAGGAGGAGCTTGATTTTAAAGTGATATAAAATTAAATTGAAAAATCCAGGTAAAAACGACTGCGATTGGTTGTAAATCAAAATTCATCGAAATGTGATTGGCCATTGACTCCTATTTGGGGCATGAGTTAAATAGTTACACAAGAACTCTACATTCCCCCTTCCCTTCCCTTCACTTCGTGTTATTTCATTTCGCATTCATTCATATCACCCTTCGCCTCATCTCATGTCAGGAAAATAGTTTGGTTGGCGTCCACAGGTGTTAAAAGTACGTGGTTGAGGGGACCACCAAGTTGCTGGCACATGACTCTGAGCCTGAGCAACGAAAAGAGCACAAGGGGCCAACGGGTGGGTTGTATTCCAACACAAAAATGTTGGTATGACTCATGAGAGAAGAACCTGGTGTTGCGGACCTGGAAGACGACTTACAACACCGTTAAATAAACTTTCAATCCATTTATCCATGATATACATGCATAGCGCAATAGATCTTTCAGGTCGCGGTTTTCGGGGTTTTCTGCCTACCCAATTTGAATATAGAACTACCTCATTATTAAAATTGTTTAATGAATTATTAAATTATTTTTTGATCATTTTTATCTTCATATACAAGATATAAATGGATTAAACGGTAGAAATTTACCTGGTTGTTGAAAGGTTGCTTTCAAACAATTGGAGAATTTGAGTCAAAATATACGATTTTTCATCTATTAAAATTGTTTACATTTGACATTCATAATCCGATATTGAATTAAGTAGTATGGAATGGTATTACATGACTAATTCAATTGTGTAAAATAAAACAATTGTATGGAGGTAATCTTAAAACTGATAACCACTATCTCTCGATATCCACATCGACATGGGGGGGTGATAAAAGATGATAAGGGGGTGAAAAATAAAATGTCCAAATTATCGAGATTAGTAATTAATCCAACTAACTGAACTAAAAATTTAATAAAAGAAGTAAAGAAACAAGCTGATAAAACAGCACAAACATCAAGACATATGAAGAATTTAATTTAGCGCAACAAACATGTCAATAGAAAGCAAACCCCCAGATACAAAACGATAATTCGACCAGTTAGCGCTTATGGAGCAGAAACTAGGACTGATACAACAAAAACTAAACAACTAATAACCACATGTGAAATGAAGATCTTAAGAACTATTCAGGGGAAAACATTATTTGATAAAACACACAACACAGAAATTAGGAACAAATGTCATATTCAATACATAACCAAATTTATTATAGATAGGCGAAAATATTATAAAGGTTATATAGAAAGAATGGAAGACAACCGACTTACAAAAACAGCTAAAGAAGATAGACCAATGGACGGGAGAAGAATAAGAGGAAGGCCAGCCAAGAGATGGATAGACAGTGAATGCACATCCAATACGTCTTCTTCCGAGGAGTGATTTTGGAAATAAACAGGATGAAAATCCTACAAATTATGATTGAGAAGAAGAGAAGAGATAGTTTCTGGGATAGCTAAGCTAATTCCTGGCTTACTGAATGACTTTAAGATCTAACTAATAAATAGCGCTTGACAAAAGAGACAAATATAATATTGCGGCGAGTGTCTTTTGTTAGCTTTTTAAGTTTAAGACTTATGCGTGTAAATCGTTAGGCTTATAACAGATTTCTACAGTTATATTATCACAACAAGTGAATAAATAGAAAGCTGCAGATGGTGTAATGGATACTAAGAAATTGCCTTGTTCTCGTTCCTTTTAAATAATTTATTTATATTTTAATTCTTATTTTATGGAAGTGGCATTTTGTTTATGGCCCGAAAAGCAAACATTTATTTAACTTACATTACTGGAATGCTCATTAAACCCAACACTTACCTTCTTTAGTAGGTTTTTCGTTTCTACGTCTATGAATGGCAAAATGAAGAGTGGTTTCTTGTGTCTATTTTTTAATCTGTCAATTGTATTCATGACTTCATTGAAGTCTAATAGTGTATTTACAATTCCTTCATTGATCAACTTGATAAGACGGTATATTTTCAGAAAATCCTGTAAACCTGTTAAATTATAATTCAATTAAGTATATTCAATTTATCAAAACATTGAGTTATCAAATACATTACTTCGCTGAACTGTCATTATGTTTTCCAGTTCTTTTCGCTTAACTATCCGTATATTGCAATATTCTTTGTATACCGTACTCTTATTTACTGAACGGATTAGATTTGTTTTCCATATTTTCAACACGATCGCCATATTAACCTTAATGTAATTAATTGTGTTAGGTTACAGAGGGGAAAAATGAGTACAGCAGATTAGTTGAATATTTGTTGAATAATATTTTATTTGAAGAAATTTGCCGCTGTTCATTTTCAAGAATCACAATAGTTATCGATTATTTTCGACAATCAAAGAACGAAAAGAAAATAATAAATAGTTCGCTAGCATAGGTAAAACAGTTCAGCTAAGAAATATATTTAATCTCCATTATATTAATAGGATTTTAATGTTAATGCATTGTAGTGAGTGGTTTTAGGTTAATTTGTTCCAGTTCTTCTCTAATATAAAATAAATGTTATTCATGAATTTAACGGCACATCATGTTATCGGTTTATTATTATTATTATTATTATTATTATTATTATTATTATTATTATTATTATTTATTATTGAAGATTATGAATTTACAACAATTATGAAACTTAATATATTGTGTTTGCAGACACTCCTGTACCACATTATTTTACAAACCAACTAATATTTTGTCCATGATTCTTCATGCAATATAACCAAATAATTTCAACGCCATTTATCGCTCTTGACTGCTATCAATTTCATTTTGTTTCCGTTTCGTCGAACTTTCCGTGTCTCAGCACTGTTTTATACGCTCTTGTTGCTTGTTGACGACGGTCCTCCATCGATCCACCCATTCTATGACTCTCACAGTCCAAGTTGGCCCTGGTCTCCCCTTTTGGGGTTTCTTGACAAATCTGATTTAGTTACGCTTATTTCCTACATGTGTCGAAAGTGATAATGCAATCAGCATGTCGCCTGAAGGGACATTAGTAGGCATTCCTCCTTTCTATAACTAAGGAATTGATACTAGTAAAATTCATGGTGATTTTCCGTTGAGGTATTAGTTCACAGTAATATAATGTAAGGTTAAAAACTATAATATAGTTACCTTGTAGGTCCGTCTCCTCAACTTAAGTTCTTTTAAAACTCTGTAGGCCTTTCGGGACTAGTCCCATAATCAGCAGAATGCATTAGGTCCGTTCTTGTTGACCCTTGTTGAAGCACTGACTTGGTTGTGAGAATTTTGTACAGAGGATTGTGTGGATTAGGCGTGTATTCATTGAGAATCAGGTTGTTGTTGATTTCTCTTAGGATTGAACTTAAGTTGAGGAGACGGACCTACAAGGTAACTATATTATAGTATTTAACCGTACATTATATTACTGTGTGAACTAAGGAATTACTTGAATGGAAGAAATTTGGTTACATTTTACTGTATTTTTTTCAGACTAGAGGTTATTTAACGATCTGAAAATCATCAGAATTGGGTCCATGGCTTAAAAGTCTATACCGAAAGAATTATCCCTTGGATTTTTCCATCTTATAAATTCATCGACTCCGAACGGGTTTGAACCTTGTACGAAAAAAAAAAAAACGTGTGAACTAAAAAAAATAATGCTATGATGTGACAGATCTACCAGCCGGTTACTGGCCTCAGATCCACCTGTGCTATTTGCAGAGGTCGACAATCAACCAGCCAGTATGGAGGTAACATGTGGTCATCATATCTGGTCCCCCGCCGTTATACCTACTTTCCTCAACTTAAAGCCGCTACTTATTGTCCAAATTTCTGGCGATGCTTGATGGCCGTCGCGTCTGTCCCATACTGAGGTTGACAGCAAATATGAGATCAAAGGTAGCTGTTGTTTCGTCAAACGAACAGAAACGCAAAATAAATAAGTAAATAAACCAAAGCTAATAATATCGATAAATTTAATACGTTTCAACTGACCATATAGTCACTAACGTAATGTTAGTGCATTCATGGCACATGAACTGATAATAATGTGCCTTCTGATGGATAAAACAAAACTAATCACTTAAGTAGGTATTATAAAAATTATAATGCGAATCAAGCAATACAAACATTATATGAGAAATTAAACCAAGGTCAAACCCATACTTCTTCGTTAAAAACCTCACTCTACACTACAATGTGCATTCTTAAATATTGTACGTAGTTTTTATTAATTTACAGCAGCTATTCGAAATGTCTACCGAAATGATCACGAAAAACTGGATTGTTTGTATTTCAGTCATGGTCCAAAGACTGTTCTAAATGTTTAATATTTTAACAACAAATTACTCTGTATAAAGCAGTCGGAGACCGTGGGTTCTTATATACACTGCTCAAAAAATTAGGGAATATTGTAGAATAACCTATTAAGACTATGTTTTTAGGAACAGTATTAGATGCAATCACTTTCTATTACTCCAAAAGAATGTAAACAAGAGTTTGAAGTCATTACGTAACCTCTGTACCACACCAGATGTCAAAGAGATCCTGATTAGGAATATGGCAAACAAACAAAGCAACATTAACATGGGTGAAAATGTTTCTTTAGTATGGAGTATGGTCTCCTCGAACGGCCAGCACTGCCTCACACCTGTATGGCATTGATGCAATGAGGTTAGCAATGAGTTCTTGGGGGATACGTGGCCACTCTTCCATAAGAGCAATGTGCAGCTCTGGAACAGTTGTGGGAGGTGCTGGTCTGCCTGCAATGCGCCTGCCTAATGCATCCCACACATGCTCAATCGGATTTAAGTCCGGGGAGGAAGCTGGCCATTGCATACGCTCGATACCCTCCACTTCCAGCATGTCGTCCACCAAGGCAGCTCTGTGGCGTCGTGCATTATCGTCCATAAAAAGAAAAGAATCACCTATGGCACCAGCATAAGGCACGACAAAAGGTCGGAGAATCTCATCTCTATACCTTACCGCAGTCAAAGTACCACCTTGGATGACGTAGAGGTCCGTACGTCCACCACTACTGACTCCTGTCCACACCATCAATCCACCGCCACCATATGGGGATCATTCACGTACAAAAGCTGGATTGTTTCGTGTCCCTTTTTCTCTCCAGATGAATACACGCCGACTATCACAATCCACGTTGAATCGCGACTCATCAGAAAAAAGAACTGATCTCCATTCAGCATGCCTCCACCCACGATGTTCCTCCGCCCAGTTTCTGCGATCTCTACGGTGTTGTGGAGTTAACCTGGTACACACCATGGGCCTACGGGCATAGAGACCACTTGCATGCAGTCGATTAGGGACAGTTTGAGTTGACACCCTGCGTCCTGTTGCTGTTTGAAGTGTATTTCGCAGTTGAGTTGCATTCTGCTGTCTATTCCGACGGGCTGTTAACAAGAGGTAACGGTCATCCCTTGCTGTTGTTGCCCTTGGTCGACCTTGTCCGGCTCTTCTGTGAACAGTATGTTCTTTGAAAATGATTCCAAAGTCTGGAAATCACGCTTTGAGACACCCCAATGGCTTGTGCCACCTCTTGTTGTGTCTATCCAGCTTCCATCCTTCCTATGGCACTCCAAGCCATTGGTTCAGGTAAATCACGTTGTCGAGGCATCGCTGTCCCTAAGGCAAGTCATTCACTAACTGAAAACCGGACTGGATTTAAAAACAGCAACAAAACATTCACCCCCACACCGCCCTTTCACATCAACAGTACAGACACTGCCCTCTGGTGTGGTTCCGAGGTTACGTAACAACTTCAAACTCTTATTTACATTATCTTGGAGTAATAGAAAGTGATTGCATCTAATACTATTCCAAAATAACATAGTCTTAATAGGTTATTCTACAATATCCTCTAATTTTTTTGAGCAGTGTAAAAGCATTAATCAATATATCTAAACAACTTGAGGAAGTTTGTCGATAGAAATCTGTTACACTCTGTACTATTATTTTTTATAAACTCGCTGTTAATGTACATTATTGCACAACCAAATCTATCATTAACATTGTTGTAGTTCTGCCACTAATTAGTCAAAATCTATAGCATATATCAGGGATCACCAATTAGATTTCATGGAGGTCCATTTTAAAAGTAGTAAATTAAGTCGACGCGACGTCCGGAACCACAGTTGATTAAACATACGAAGCTTTCATAAAGCAATTAATATTATAAGGACATTATTTAAATTATGTCATGGCTATGAATTACACAAATTAAACAAAACACATGGCAAATACTAAATGGATACAGCACAGTAGTACACGGTTATTAATTCTAATAATTATTAATAAGTTTATGATAAACTTAACATATGGTCAGAGTAATATTCAAACATATCACTTCACAAATTTCGTGTTTTTCACGATACCAAGTTTCAGACGGAATCCCGTTCATCTTGTCAAATCTCCGACCATAAACACTACTGCCAATCGAGCCAACAATAATACTATAATGACATGATATTTAGTACAACTGTTTCTATTCGATGTTCAACCGGTTTTAAACATTTGTATTAGTTCGATATTTAACCGGTCCTGAAACCAAAGTCCCAGGGTCCGGATTCGGACCACGGTCCGCCAATTGGTGACCCCTGGCCTATATCGTGTTGCAGTAATTATTTACAATCGATCACAAACATTACAACATAATTTATTACGTAATTTTTACTAAGTCTGTAGATAGGTTGAAATTCGGTAATTGTAGAGTATTTTCAATAAAAAAATAAGGTAGACTTAGATTACTTTTAGTTTCGCGTGTTCAGATGTATAATAGAATAGTATAGTCTATTACGGTACAAGTTTGGGAAGTGGTATTACAGAATCGAGGAACTAATTTCCGAGATTGTACAAAACACTTCACAAACGTATGTTGTACATTATTTTTTTGCGCGATGGTGTTTTCAAAATAATAAATAATAGTAAAATAATAACATCTTTGTTGGAAAATGTGCGTTCATTATAAACAATTGACTAACGTTAACAGTGTGGTCAATGTTTATTAGTTGAAAGTACAGGAGGCCGTGAGACCATAATTATTGATAAATGACCGCAAATATGTATTTATTGTTTTATATGTTTCAAATAAAGTTCAGTTCATTTAAAATGCAGTGATTTGTTTCGTATAATGTATATTAACACTATCTTTTGGATATTTTTGTATGTACATTGTATGTAGTATATATAGAGGGCAGTGATTTCACTTCCCGCACGTGGGTGTAAATGTAATATTACAGTATAGTTATTTAGGTTGGCAATCCCGAAATGTTGTTTTTTAATGTCCCTAGTTTGTCCTTTTAGACATTTCTGGTGTTCTCTCCTGGCAATGGCGTAATTATAACTCACTTCTGAGATTGGCCTCCTGGAAGGCGGGGTTACGCTTCCCCGATGATATGATGGGTGATGATGATAGTGGTGCGCCAGGAGAGACCTTAATCCTAAGCTTAATCTAAGATCAATATGAATGATGATAATTGTGATGGCCATATGATTTCGGGGACCGTTTGGGCCTTGAAGTCTTCCTGACATTTGTCTTATAGGTGAGGAAAAATCCCGATAAAAATCTCACCCAGAAGAACTGTCCCGACGGGGGATCGAACCCGGTCCCGCTACGTGACAAGGCAGCACGCTAACTCGAGACCACAGCGGTGGACACAATCCCGAAATGTAGGAAGTTGAACTTTCAATCATGGTCGCCATTGCTTCAAGTACGACAAAGCGCACTGTTGTGCAAAAATATTTATAATAGTATTTGCCTAAGTTTAATATATATACGCTAACCAAGTCACAGTCTTTGTAAATAGTTACCAATCAGGATAATAACGTTGATAATTTTTATAGGTTAGAACCCTCAACAAAATTATTTTTTTTTAGTATTTTAAAAATTCAGAGAATTAAAGATTAAGCTGCTTTTTTATATACATGTAAGTAAAATTAGTAAAATAGAAAAAAAACATTTTTTTCTAATTGTGTCACACAGTATGAGGTAAAAATTATACTGATTTGTTAAACTAAAACGCTTAAAAGATAGTATACATATAGCCTATTTACTTATTTATTGAGTTCCAAGAAGGCCGTCGAGAAGAGCGGACGTGTTTTTGTTAGAGTGGTTGAAGTGTGCAGGGGACAAAGCATTATGGAAGAAGTTAGAAAGCTGATTGAAACATTGTCAACTGAAGTGAAAGAGGGGTTTGAAAAGTGCAACGTGGGGGAAAAATTCGTGATATTGCGACGAACATGCATCGGATGGAGGACAGATTGAAATGGCTGGAATCTAAATTAGACTATCTCGAAAACCAGAGTCGCCGTAATAATATTGTGACATATGGGGTGCATGAAGAAGACAGGGAGAGCTGGGAGGAAACTGAACTTATAGTTAAAAGAGTAGTGGCGCAAATCGGGATTGATTTGGTGGACAGTGATATTGAAAGAGCGCACAGAGTAGGTCGTTGGAATAGTGGAAAGAGACCGATTGTATGCAAATTATCACACTACAAAATAAAATGTTGGATCCTTAGAGACAGTAAATATCTTAAAGGGACCGGTATCAATATTGCCGAAGACTTTAGTGAGAAGGTGCGTCGCGAAAGGGACTTTCTTAAGCGACACATGCTCGAGGCGAGGAGGCAGGGCTGCCATGCAATCCTGCAATATAATAAATTGATTATAAATGGACGAATCTGGAGCAGGGAACAACTACAAAATATGGACAACCCTGAAAATGAATTTGAAGAGGTCATTGACAGCGAGTCCCCAAAACCAACAGGGGACGCTACAACAGCAGGTGGTCTCCTTACAGCAGAGGAGGGAGAAAATTCTACACGAGAGAAAGAGAGAGGGAGCACTACGATACTAACTCCGAGGAATCCAATAAACACTCAGCACAAAACGGCCGAACGCAAACAGAATACCCCACCTCTAAGAGGTGAACGACCGGCGGACACAAGACCTCAAACAAGAAAATCACTAAGACTGCTGAATTTACCCGCAGAAAAGGAACTATTGAGAGGGGGAAGTTCGAAAAATACAGGTAAGACTAATGACAAGGGAACACAATAGGGTTTGTTGACAGTCGGTTCATGGAATATCGAAGGGTTAAAACAAAAACTTTCAATGGACAGATGTGTAGAGTTTATTGAGACTTTTGATATATTAGCTCTAGGTGAAACATGGTTAAAAGCTAATGAATGCGTAAATCTATGTAATATGAAAGGTTATTTCAAGGGCAGTGAATCCAGAGGCAAGAGAGGTAGATATCCAGGTGGAGTTGCCATTTTATATAAAGCTAACTTAGACCCATATATTAAAAAGGTAAATATTGCTTTAAAAGAGGCCATTTGTATATATTACCATGCAGGAAGAGCAGAAATGTGTCTGTTGTCTATTTACCGCCAACCACTAAATTCCAGGTATGCCAATCCAAATTTTTTCGTTGAATTGTCTGACTCGTTGGCAGAAATAAAAGATAGGTTTCCGGAAGCGGGAATAATAATTTTAGGGGACTTCAACTGTAGGATTGGGGAGGAAAATATCACTATAAAATCAGATGATAATGAAACACGAGGTGAGGGTAGGAGAAGCAAAGATAAGATTATAAATTCAGAAGGAAACCAATTGTTAGCTTTTTGCGATGCATTTGAACTTGAAATTCTGAATGGGAAATATGGGGAAGATAAAAATGGAGAACTGACATTTATTAATAAAAATGGAGGTAGCGTAATCGATTATTCAATATGCACACAAGACATGATTCCAGTCCTAAGTAATTTCTGTATAGTTTCCAGAATCGAATCACACCACTTCCCAAACAAACTTATTTTAAATATGAAAGGTATTAGTGAGACAGTTAATGATGAGGTGGCAACAATATTGAGGCCAATTACACGTTTCAGATGGATCGAGGACCGGAGAGAAGAATTTATCAGGAGTTTGGAAACGCTAATACAGGATCTGCAATTGAATGATCTTAGCGGGGTGGAAATTATTAAAACTTTGACAGAATCTTTTCAAAAAGCAGGGGAAAAATTCAAGGTTAAATGCGCAATGAACCAGAAGGACAAAGGGTGGTACAATAATGCATGTAGAAATAAGAAGAAGTTTGTCGAAAGTAGTCTTTTAAAGTTTAGAAAAGAAAGCACAGATGAAAACAGAAAAAAATATGCGCAAGAGAGAAAGGAATATAAAGACTTACTGGGAGAAACAAAACTAGCATGGCAAAATAAGAAATCCGAAGAAATGAGAGTCGCGACTGAAAGTGGGAACATTGCGGACATATGGAAAGCGATAAGGGAACTCAAAGTAAAGTCCATAAATCGGACAAGAATAACGCCCGGGGAATGGAAAAGTTACTTTGACAGGGTGCTGGGAAATGAGAGGTTAAGATATAATCAAGAAAATATAGTTGAGATTCCTGACCCAATACATATTCAATTACTGGATCAGGATATTTCGAAAAATGAAGTGGTTTCTTCCATTAAATGTTTAAAGAATGGTAAAGCACCTGGAATTGATGGAATACCAGGGGAATTCTTGAAAAATATGATATATCCAATAAATTATTAGACGTTTTGAAAACTGCGTTCAACAAACTTTTTAATGGAGGAGATTATCCGGAAGCCTGGGCGACAGGTGTCATCCAACCACTATACAAAGGAAAAGGTGGGACACAGGTACCAGAAAGTTACAGGGGAATTTGTCTCTTGTCAGTGTTCGGAAAAATATATTGTAAAGTACTTTACGAACGCATGAGACAATGGGCTAAAGAGAACTATAGGCTCTCAAAATATCAGGCAGGTTTTAGAGAAGGGTACTCCACGGTGGACAACGTATTTGTTCTGAGAACATTAATTGATGACAATCTGAAAATGAAGGGGGGTAAATTATTTTGTGCATTCATTGATTTTAAGATGGCATTTGATACTGTGGACCGAAGCGCACTTTGGGAAAATTTAAATCGGAAAGGATTGTCTCATAAAATGATACATGCCTTAATGTCAATTTATAAATATGTTAAATTTTGTATAAAAGTAGACCAAGGGCACATTACAGAGAGCAGTGAAGCCAATCGGGGAGTGAGACAAGGTTGCATTTTATCACCAATGCTATTTAATCTATTCGTTGATGATATTGTAGACGTAATGCTAGAAGGAGAAATTGAGGCTCCGGAGATAGGAAATGTTAAAATCCCAGTCCTGTTGTATGCAGATGATTTAATTATCTGTTCCAAGACAATCAAGGGATTGCAAAGAGGTCTTGACCTACTGGAAATATACTGTAGGAATTGGGGATTGACTGTAAATGTTAGTAAGACAAAACAATGACCTTTAAAAATGGGACGGTTTATGGTAGAGCGGAGGAATGGAAATACAAAGATCAAGTACTTCAAAACGTGAAACATTTTGAATATCTTGGTACGACGTTGAAAATGAACGGGAAGTGGAAAAAACATATTGATATAGCATTATTTAAAGGGAGGGGACAACTTAACAGTGTACTCGGTATTCTGGGTCGAGTGCCTGATATTCCAGTCAGCACATTAGAAAAAATGTATGGAGCGATGGTCAGGCCAGTAATGCACTATGGTAGTGAGATTTGGGGTTTCCAAAGAACGGAAATACTAAATAAGGTATATACGCATTTTCTAAAATATATTACAGGACTTAGTAAGGCCGTTTCTAACTGTGGAATTCTATATGAATTTGGGTCATTCCAGGACGACATAAACTGTAAAATTCGTGTACTCAAATACTGGTTGCGAGTAATCCAAGGTGAACAAACAATGCTTAGAGCAATTTGTTACGACCACCAAATTAAAAACATAGATGTTAAATTTTGGGCAGACGAGGTTAGGAGAGAACTCCAAAAGATTGGGATGGGCTGGATATGGGAAAAAGGGACTGAAAATCGCAAGAACGTGTGGAGAAAAATAAGGAGGAGGTACTTAGATATAAACCAACAAGATACTTTCGCCGAATGTACAGGAAAACGCTCACTGTGTTTACAAAGAGACCTAAAACACGTCTGGGGAAAAGAATCGTATATACTCAACCTAGGATTTAAAGAGAGATCAGGGCTTGCTTGGTTTAGGCTAGGGGCATGGAAATTTCTAAAAATTAGCGACGATCGCGATATGCGAATATGTCCAATGTGCGGGAAATTTGAAGATGAGATACATATATTAGGACAATGTAATGATTTAGAATATTGGAGACGTCAGTTATTACCGGAAAGATTTCTAAATTCAAATCGGGAAAGATTGGCATGCTACGAGTTATTGGTAAATCCAGAAAATTGGATAAACTTGGGTACATTTATGGACAAAACGTGGAAAATAAGAACAACACTCATTCATGAATAAATATATGTTATCAAATTTCGATATGAGGTGAGTTCTATGAAGAATTAGAATGCTTATTTGATAGCCTTTCACGATATCATATGAAAATTGTCTTAGGAGATTTTAATGCAAAAGTGGGACGGGAAGATATATTCAAACCAACAATAGGCAAATTCAGTCTTCATGAAGATAGTAACGACAACGGGGTTAGATTAGTCACATTTGCCACATCAAAGAATCTCATTGTTAAGAGCACAACATTTCAGCATAAGGATATTCATAAATACACCTGGACGTCCCCAGATGGAGAAACTCGGAACCAGATAGATCATGTATTAGTGGATAACGCTGGCACAGTAGCATCATTGATGTTAGATCAGTTAGAGGGACAGACTGCAATTCGGATCATCATCTGGTCAGAGTGAAAATCAGACAACGGCTATCGCTTATGAGAGGAACGAATGCTAAAGATGATTCTGTAAAATATGAATTAAAAAACTTGAGAAATGATGAAATGCGGCAAGAATACCAAATCAAAATGCTAATAGATTTGAAGTACTGGAATCTTCAGATGACAATGTGGCAAACGAAGAAGAACCTGATATAAATAAAGAATGGGAGGCTATAAGAGATACTATTAAATTTTTCAGCATCAGAAAGCATTGGTTGTTTAAAAAAGAGGCAAAACAAAAAATGGTTTGATGAGGAATGTGCCGACATTGTAAAGAAAAGAAAACTAGCAAAAATGAAATGGTTACACGAGCCAAATGAGGTAAATTTAGAGCAATTGGGGTAGTATTAGACGGGAAACCACTAAGTTACTAAAGAGTAAAAGAGGGAATATTTGAGAGAGAAGATAATGATCTTGAAATGAATGCAAAAAATAGGAACATTAGAGAATTATATCAGGGAATTAGTATAGAGAAGAAAGGGTTTCAGGCTAGAACAAACATAATTCGAAATGAAAATGGGAATGATTGCAGATTCTGATATATTAAATAGATGAAAAGTTACTTTAATCAGATATTAAATGTACATACAGAACAGAATATTGAAGAGGATAATTTACAGACAGCAGAATTGCTAATCGCAGAACCAAGTGTATTAGAGGTTGAAATGGTGATAGAAAAATTGAAGATATATAAAGCATCAGGTTCAGATGAGATCCCAGGAGAACTGATAAAATCAGGGAGAGAAAAATTGATGGACAAGATACGCCTGTTCCTTAAAATGTTTGGGGAAAAAGAAGCTCTTCCAGATGAATGGAAAGAATTGATTATCGTACCAATTTATAAGAAAGGAGATAAAACTGATTGCAACAACTACAGGGGCATCACATTACTTTCAACTTCATACAAAATTCTAACAAATATATTAGTAAGCAGACTTACTCCCTACATTGATGACATTCTAGGAGATCACCAATGTGGATTTAGAAGAAACAGGTCTACAACATATCAGATTTTTAATATAAGACAGATTTTATAAAAGAAATGGGAATACAATGGTACTGTACATCAACTATATGTAGACTTCAAAAAAAGCATATGATTCAATTACGAGGGAGAAGTTGTATAGTATCCTGCTGGAGTTCGGAATTCCTAAAAAGTTAGTTAGACTTATACGAATGTGTCTAAATGGCACAAAGAGTAGGGTGCGTGTAGGCAAACAGTTTTTTCGGATACTTTTGAAATCCACAATGGGTTGAAAGAAGGAGATGCACTATCTCCTCTACTATTTAATTTTGTACTAGAGCATGCCATCAAATCTTTAGAGGATAAGGAAGGCCTACAACTCAATGCTATTAATAAGCTGTTAGTTTATGCTGATGATGTAGTACTATTGGCCGATAGCGAGGAGATACTAAAGGCCAACACGCACACACTATTGAGTAACACTAAGGAATTAGGACTGGAAGTAAATATCAATAAAACTAAATATATGGTCACACATAGAAATACATTATATAATGGAAATGGACAGCTAATGACAAATGAGGGAAATTTTGAGGAAGTGGCTGAATTCAAATACCTAGGAACAATAATCACAAATAGGAATGAGATGCACAAAGAAATTAAACATAGGCTCAATTCTGGAAATGCATGCTATTATGCATTACAGAGACTCTTGATGTCCCAACTCCTTTCAAAAAACATTAAGCTGAAAATATATAAAACTATTATTCTACCAGTTATATTATATGGGTGCGAAACATGGTCTCTTACTTTAAGGGAGGAAAGAAGATTACGAGTATTTGAGAATAAAGTTCTTAGGAAAATTTTTGGACCAAAGAGAGATGAACAGACGGGTGAATGGAGAAGACTACATAACAATGAACTACATGGTCTTTATAGGAAGCCAGATATAATAAAAACAGTTAAGTCTCGTAGACTGCGATGGGCAGGACATGTGGCACGAATGGGGAATGAAAGACGTGCATGGAAGCTTCTTGTAGGAAAACCAGAGGGAAAACGCCCAGTTGGTAGACCAAGAATGAGGTGGGAGAATAACATTAACTATGATTTGAGGGAAGTAGATTATACAGGGAATGATTGGAAAGCATTAGCTCAGGATAGGGATGTATGGAGAGCTTATGTCCGCGCGGCCATGAACCTACGGGTTCGATAGTGCCAGTGAGTAAGTAAGTAAGTATATATGTTATCAAAATGCAATAATATTAATTCTTAATAATTATATATAAATTAATTAATGTATAATGCTATTGTGTTATTATTTAATTGTAATATTACTGTGTTTTCTTTATGTAATTGTAATGTTATTGCTTTTTTTTAGTGTATAATGCTATTGTGTTATTATTTAATTGTAATATTATTGCGTGTTCTTTATGTAATTGTAATGCTATTGCCTTTTTTTGTTTATTTTTCTTCACACTAGTAGCAATTATTACTTTATTGTAACGGACTGTCAACAGCACGTACGGCTTACTGCCCGTGCGACCCATATTTGTAAATAATATTGTAAATATCTTACTTTTTGTCTAATAAAGTCCTACTACTACTACTTATTTATTTACGTATGTGTAAGCGTTTTGTGTGTGTGTGTGTGTGTAAAGTAAAAAGTACATTATGAAACGCACTGAAATAAGGAAGGGTGTAATTAACGTATTCCCTCGCGTATTTCTCACATTTTAACATTTTTTATGATCTAAATGTCCACCGCTGTGGTCTCGAGGTAGCGTGCTGCCTTGTCAAGCAGCGGGCCCGGGTTCGATCACCGGCCGGGGCAGTTTTTCTGGGTGAGCTTTTTATCGGGGTTTTTCCTCACCTATAAGACAAATGTCAGGAAAACTTTAAGGCCCAAATGGTCCCCGAAATCATATAGCCATCATCATCATCATCCTTATCATCTTCATCCTTCACCGGTGTGGAAAACAACGGGAAGCTACCACACCTACAATTCCCTAGTAAAGCTTCAAGCAAAGCATGAAAATGCTATGATTGCAGTGAAGGACCTGCCTTCGGGCAGAATTACTACGGATGGATGATCTAAATGGTAGATGCGTAATTTTTGCGAGGAAAGTTTCAGGGACATACGTATCTAAGTCAGACTTGTCTTCATATCTTTACTCATAGAACATTTATCCTTATATATTTTGTCATGCTTTTGAAAACTATGCTATTCGGGGAAATAAGGATTGTACCGCGAGAAAGCCTGTCATTGGTCAATTCCTCTATAAAGTATCTGGTAAAACCTGTGTATGGAATTTATTACAAAGATTTTTGGAATGAAACTATATTGTGATTTAATGCAAATGTACAAACTGTTAAAAAGTAAACAAACCAGATTAAAATATCGAAGAAGTCAGTTTTAAAATTCAATACTTCTACACAATGAAAGCAGAAGAGATAATACTGTATTTTGTAGCTACAATTAAAACACATTGTTAGTTGTGTCCGAAAAGATTCATTAATGCATTGCACTGCTGGTTCGAAAAATATTGTGCAGTGAAACTAAAGAGAAACAAAATAATCGACAACATACCATTCATGTGAAACACAATATCAGTTTCAAATCTGCGATAAATACGAAAAGATCCACGTGTCTAAGGCAGCCATTCAAGGTGCACCAAAGCTTTGTGGCGCACACGTTGAAAACCATTATATTCATCCATAGAAATTCTGCCCGAGGGCAGGTCTTACACTGCTTTTTTCATGCTATGTTTTGCAACTTTACTAGGGAATTATAGGTGTGGTAGCTTCCCGTTGCTTTCCACGCCGGTGAAGGATGGTAATGATAATGATAAGGATGATGATGATGATGACCGGATGATTTTCGGAGACATTTGTCTTACAGGTGAGGAAAAACCCCGAAAAAACCTCACCCAGGAGCCTATCCTGACCGGGAATCGAACCCGGTCCCGCTGCGTGACAAGGCAGCACGCTACCTCAAGACCACAGCGGTTGACTGACCATTATATATACTACAGTTAATGTAATTATGACGAAACGATGTATTGTGTTAAAGTTATAATCAGAACTCCAAAACTCTATGGCGCGACAGGACCAGAAGAGACTGCGGGGAAATAGTACCGAGATGTGAAGTTACGAACAAATTAACTTAGTTTGTTTATAATGAACGCATGTATTTCCAACAAATGTTATTATGTTACTACTATTTATTATTTTGAAAACACTATCGCGCAAAAAATTAATATACAACGCACGTTTGTGAAGTGTTTTACAGAATCTCGGAAATTAAGAACCTCGCTATCGCTCGGTTTTTAAATATTTTCCTCGATTCTGTAAATACCATTTCCCCAACCTTGCATCGTAATATACTATTTCCTCATCTTATGATCCCTACTTATTACTGTTCACAGCTGTCCAACTTTAAATTCAATTATTATTGGTTAATAAATCAATTTACCTCAAAAAGTTTAAGACCAAGAATATCGACTTAAAAGCTAACGGAAATAAATTACGATCTTATATTTGAGCTTTCTTTTTCAATTGAACACGTCCACTTGATTAAATGTTTCATGACATACCAAAAAAAAAATGCATATCTCCTAAATATTTACTTCCATTTATTACTGCAAACATCTGTAATCTCACACTGAATTAAAAGGGAATATTCACATTTCTTAAATAAAAAGCTCTACGGTATCAAGCAATAACTTTTTTTTTTTAAATCTTGAACATGTTGAACTTTGAAAAAGAAAAGATAATTTGTACTTTCCGTTTAGGTTAGCTCATTATTAAGGTCATATTTTAGTTATGTTTTATATTACTTACATTTACACGATATGTAGATAATATAATTACTTGAGAAATACGATAGTTAAATATTCAGGTTGAAAAGCTGAGAACAGTTACACATATTATAAGTGCTCCATTCATAGTTTCTTCATAGTATTAACGTAAAAAGTATTGATTTCTTATTTCAAGTGCTCCATATTTACCTGAGTGGTGAACAATAAATATAGAATCGGTATAAAATAGTTTATCAACATCAGTTGATATTTTTGCTTTTTCCTCAAATGTAATACTTTTTTGCACATCGCAATTCATAGATGTTATGCTAATAATCGTAACCAGACATGGTAATATTTCATACATTTTTACTCACAGAAACAACACAAATCTGCATAAAATAACTAAATGTTTCACCAATAATGTATTTTGACATTAACCTTTACAGTATAGTTAAAATAATGAAACTATTATTTATTATTATTAATGTAATTATTTGCTATTTTAAGATATTTTCGCGAAAGTGACTAGAATAATATATAAATGCTTCCTGTAGCTGAAGAGAATAAACTAAAATGATTTTAATGCCGTGCTGACATTGTTGAAGAACAAGAGGGAATTTCCTGGCCTTGTGCGCATGCTCCGGATTTTTAATTAAAAGCAATGTAGTTTATACGAGAAATCGAATACATTTATAAGAAAAGAAAGTGATTTTTTTTTTTCAAATCCACGATACGTTGATATATTTCTATAATAATTTATTCACGTTAGAACTATAATATGTCTCTGCGTGTACAATGCAATATCTGTCTTCATCCAATATCTTAACACAGACGAAATTATTAAGTAGGCTACTAAGCAATTGGCACTATTGAACCGTAGGTTCAGGCCGGGCGGACATAAGCTCTCCACACATCCCTATCCTGAGCTAATGCTTTCCAAAGATCCCTGTACATTCTACTTCCCTCAAATCATGATTAATGTTATTCTCACGCCTCATTCTTGGTCTTCCAACTGGGCGTTTTTATTCGGTTTTCCTACAAGAAACTTCCATGCATATCTTTCATTCCCCATTCGTGCCACATGTTCTGCCTATCTCAGTCTATGAGACATAATTGTTCTTATTATATCTGGCTTCTTATAAAGACCTGTAGATTTCTGTTATGTAGTCTTCTCCATTCGCCTGTCTGTTCATCTATTTTTGATCCAAATTTTTGCTAAGAACTTTATTCTTAAATACTCGTAATCTCCTCCCTTCCCTTAAAGTAAGAGTCCATATTTCGCATCCATATAATATAACTGGGAGAGTGCCGGAACTGTTTTAGGCCTATATATTTTCAGTTTGTTTTTAGGTAGGAGTTGGACGTCAAGAGTCTCTGTAATACATAATAGCACGCATTTCCAGATTTGAGCCTATGTTTAATTTCTTTGTGCATCTCATTCCTATAATTATTCTTCCTAGGTATTTGAATTCAGCCATTTCTTCAAAACTTTCCTCATTTGTTACTAGCTGTCTTTTCCATTATATAATGTATTTATATGTGTAAAAATATATTTAGTTTTATTGATGCTTACTTCCAGCCCCAATTTATTATTGTTATTCAATAGAGTGTGTTATATCTATTACATTTATAGGCTTATTAATAATATGATAGGAAGTTAATATTATGGGTATTATTTTACCCTCTATTATGTATAATAGGTTTTATACAGTGTGTTTTGATAAGAGATTCTTAAATTATAGGGTGTTTCAAAAGTGATGATCCAAAATGTGAGGATGGGAAGTAAATGTGAAGAGAAGGAAAAGTGTCCAGCAATAATGGCCTGAAAATTAACCGATTAAGAAGTAATGTAATTTTTGTCATCGAATACTAAGTACGAATTCTAACAAAAAGCTTTCACAATTTTGTTTAATTGCTCATCATGAGACTAGAATAGTATTCAAGTGCAAACAGAAACATTCCAGAAAATCTTTAATAAACATTGATCTACAAATTATTTGATCATGAGTAAGATATTCATCACTAAAGAACCATCGCATAGGTTGGTATCTCAACTGTGGAGTTTTGGAAACGACTTCTGGTGTGTTTACGCAAGTACAATAACTCCCCTTCCTTTCTGGTCGTGATATTTTAAATTAGTATTCAATATTTAACGAGCCCCAACCGGCAAAAAAAAAAAAAGTAATACCGCAAGAGTTGAAACTCGACAGTATTCCTACATATCTAATATTATATGCTTAGCATGAATTCGTGGACATGTAGGAAATAAAGGAAATGAGAGAGCCGATGAACTTGCTAAGATTGCTGCATCATCTGATAATGAATTCGAAAATATAGAATAGCCTACCCTATTTCTTATGTGAAGAAACGGCTGAAAACTGAACTCTTAAATAATTGGTCCACTTTTTGGCCAAGTAGTGTCAATGATGCAGTAACAAGAAATTTGCATATTCCAACAGTTCAAGACAGATTATCATAAGTAATGCCACGAGCGATTTCCAAATTATCGATAAATTCACGACTCACGAAGTGAGGAGTGAATTTATCTAGAGAATTTGGAAATCAAGAGTGGCATTTGTTAGGACTATTTAACGAATAAAATTAAGCTGTTTACTCACAAATCATTATTTAACTATAGTTATTTTAAAATAGTTATATATTTAATGTAAACGGCGATGTTTGAAAACAAATGAGAAACGATAGGTACGCTTCTACTGCTTCATTTGTTTATCACTGCAACCAGACCTTACTATTTATTGCCAAAGGAACGCAATATTGTAAGGAGGAGCTTTCTTTAATATGGTAATTATAACACTGATAAATATTTGGTGAAACACGACTCTGATTGGTTGTAAAACAGAAATCATTGAAATGTGATTGGTCATTGACTCCCATTTGGGGCATGAGTTAAATAGTCAGTGAAATATTATGAATCCTCTTTTGTGTTAACACAATTCATGTTTATACATGGAAAGTTAAATCTTATCTAAAAATGTTTCATTTTCCATCTCAAAATAGATATATCTGCTCCTGTGGTAATTATGAACAAACTGTTGAACATCTTATTTTAGACTGTCCATCTCATGGATATAAGCAATACATTCTAGACATTCACTTAACTAAATGTAATCAAGTATTACGTCAGCCAATAATTAGTATTTTAAAAAGCAAATAGCATTTAAAACAATTGTAAATGCTATTTTCACCACATTTTAATTCATCTTATCACTACTTAATATGTTTTAATTTAATTTGTTGTTGTTTCGTTCATTTGTTGTTTTTGTTTCATTTATATTTTATAATTATGTGTATCTGCAATTTTCTTTTATATGTAAGTATAGCCCTAACATACATTTGTAAAATGGGGCTCCAAATATTGGAGATTTAATAAATAA
This sequence comes from Diploptera punctata, assembly GCA_030220185.1. Lineage (NCBI taxonomy): Eukaryota > Metazoa > Arthropoda > Insecta > Blattodea > Blaberidae > Diploptera > Diploptera punctata. The sequence goes on along the minus strand of JASPKZ010001965.1, from coordinate 178,829 downwards.
ATAAATACCGTAACCGGTTGTTATCCGACACAGTGGAACATTGACTTCCTTCGTTTGTGGATGATCTGCGAACTAATGCCGCGTCATCCCGCGTATACTCGCTTCACGTCAGTCCGTGGCGTGGGTGTGGAACAGCTATTGCCCTTAAGTAAGCTGGTTAAGCGCTTCATTGCTATTTGTTCCTGACTATAGGCTACATGATTTTACTATCTACGTCCGTGCGACGTAGCAACATGCAACAGTGCTGCTATGCCTGGAGGTTAAGGTTCCGCTGTGTCGTATAATAATGTCCTTACCCACATCCACTGAAATTATTTATCTTCATATATTCTTCTCGTCTACACAGTTTGAATAATATATTTTGAAACACATTTTAAAGATGTGATGTTAGGGTTTAGTGTATCGGACTGGAATCTCGGGGTGTGGGGTTTGTAGAAAATTTTCTTTCAGTATAGGATCTGGAAAACTGTTCACTCAGCCTCATGAGAACAAATGAGAATAGATGTTATATGAGAAGTACCGAAATTCAGTTAAGAATACTGAAACTGAAGTTTTGATACTGCAAATTGGAGTTGTACTGTATTTGTCTAATACATCTTTATTGCACACATATTTTTTATCATTTTATTATTTCTGGTTATAGCATCCTTATCCGAAATTGTAATTCCACGACATTTTCTGTGGGTTATTTTTGTATCTGGTCGGTACATTTGGAGTTACCTCGCCCTAGAGATAATCTGCATCTTTGATTGGACTCTCGTTCAGACACATCATCATCAACTTAAGACGTTGATTTATCTGACGTCATTAGAACTGTTGCTTCCATCCAAGTCTCGGAAGACTTTTTCCGGCCACCCGCACCGCCTCAATTGCAACGCTTAACGACTTGATTTGTTAAAGGGTGCAGTTAAATTAAATAATACAAAACATAAAGTAAACCCATTGAAGGTATTAGAATATCCTCAGGATCGTAGGAGGTTAAAGTTCCCAACTTTCTAGATAATTGTCAGCTCTATGTAACAACCGTCTTTACCCCCAAAATATATCTGTGGTATGTAATTACGTAAGAGGTTGAGTCGGCCGCACGATCTGTTTAGATAATTTTTAAAATTCTGATTTCATCGGAATCCGAATTCGCAATCTTCCGGCTTGTGATGTATTGCTAATCCTCGCTACGACGTATTCCATTGCTACTACTACTATCAGGTCTATTGCTATACTGCTGTTGAAATAAAGGCATTGAAGTAACAGTAGGTCTGGCATATTTTGTAAGAAAAAATTAAAATCTGTGGATAGATATAATCTCTGACTTAATACGAGTATCACGAGAAAAGGAACGACTAAAAAAAACTTCGTTACACAAGATTCAATGTAAAAAAATTGCTCAATATATTGTTGATGGTTGTGGAGCAGAGTGTGTTAGAGAGCTCCAACCTACAGTGAAGTGACAGTGTTAATTAACAATTTTAATCGATATACAGTACGAAGTGTTAAATACCGAATGATACTACTACATTTATCATCATCCAGGGATTAAGCCTGTTGGCTCGTTCCGGTTTCATGAAAGCTAGAATTGTTAAAATTGTTCAGACCATCTTCTGTGTGGGCGTCCAACATTTCTCCTTCCGCGTGGTTTATAATTTACCAATAATTTTAAATACATTTATTTATTTATTGTCTAATGCCATCAGGTTGTCTTTAATGACATTTCTGGTTTGTTCCCCTGGCATTGGCGGAATTGTAATCCATTTCTGGAATGCGGAGTTACGTTCCCCGATGACATGATGGTTGACAAAATGATAATGAAGGGCCAGGAGAGTTTTTAACCTAAACTTAACCTAAATTCCAGACCATGGACAACCACAGGAATAGTTCCCTTTAAGGGAAAATTCCCAAGGTTTGACCGGGAACCGAACCCGGGACGTCATGAACTGTAGTCATAACGCTGGCCACTAGCCTATGAGGCTGGTCTACTGCTTCATTTATGTCTGTACTACTGCACTGCTTTTACTAACGCAGTAAGTGAAATACATTGTAGATTAATAACAGATAATTAATCAACTCGAAACGCAATTAGGAATCGTATTGTACAAGCAATTTGCTGATGTAATAATGCATAACGAAAATGCGTAGAGTGCCAAAATAAAAACCTAATTATTAACGATTAATAGATTCACATAATGGTGCCAAATACATAAAGATAAATGATTCTTCTAGCAACATATTTAGGCAAAGAAAGGTAAACTATAAATCACTTATAAAGTAAAATTTGCGTGATCTCTCTCTTCACACGTAGGCCTATTTACTGCAATACACTGGGCGATAAATTACTAATCAATTAAAAAAAGTAAATGATTTCCGTGCTCACAAACATTGTCACGAAAATTATATTATCGACCATTAAAATACACATGAATTAATTATCATCTTTGACTAAACAGCCTGGTGTAGACTCTGGTCTCCTCTAGCAAACATCACCTCTGTCCTTGTCAATTAATTTCCAACTGCTGCATACCACTCCACTCTCCATGGCTCGAAAACCCTAGAAGGTAATAGGTCTACCATCCGGCTGCTGGCTTCACATCCACATATGTTAATCACAGAGGTAGACAATCATTCAGCCAGTATCGGCGTGACATGTGGTCAGCATTTCGAGTCCCCAGCCGATATGGCTGGTTTTCTCGACCTGGAGCAGCTACGTATTGTAGCTACACAAATGCCTCAAGATGCTGGGTGGGCACCGGTCCCATACTGGACGAAATGCCATGAGAAAATTTCTTCCCCCGTGGGGACCAGAACCAACGCAAGTCCCGTAGCTCTCCGCCAATGCAGCTTACCTTAATCACTCGGCTTCGGCGCGGGACGAACTTCTGCATACCACCTTTCTTAATTCATTCTCCATTATATACAGTCCACCACTGTGGTCTCGAGGTAGCGTGCTGCCTTGTCACGCAGCGGGCCCGGGTTCGATCCCCGGTCAGGGTAGTTTTTCTGGGTGAGGTTTTTATCGGGGTTTTTCTCACCTGTAAGACACTTTAAGGTCCAATCAGTCCCCGAAATATGGCCATCATCAACATCATTCTTATCATTATCATCATCATCCTTTACCGATGGTGGAAAGCAACGGGAAGCTACCACACCTACAATTCTCTAGTAAAGCTGCAAGCATAGCATGAAAATGCTATGATTGCAGTGAAGGACCTGCCTTCGGGCAGAATTACTATGGGATGGACATATATATATCCATGAAATTTGTATATAGCTAAATATATGTGCTGACAACTTCAAATTTAAAATATTAAAATAGATGATGCAGTATTATTAGGCGACAGTGAGGAGATATTAAGGCACTGGTATAAACCAGGCAACATCAGTTATTATTGAGATTTGCTTATTGCTCTAAGGAAATGCCTGGATCTTCTTTTGCTCTTTGCAGGTATAATTTTGTGAGAAATCAACACGTATGACTGCTTCATTTACTGCAACGTTTTCCCCAGCACATTCAAATGGTCCTGTGCACCAGGATTTTAATGTATTATTTTCTTAGTACAATCCTTGTTGTCTTTCTTCATTGTGTGTCCTGCTTATTTAACGCCATTCATTGTAATGAAGTTAATTGTGATACTTTGGCCCAATATTAAATTTTATATAACTGGATGAGTTATTTTTGGAAACATTTCCCTCCAAATATGCCTACTCCTATTTTCATCATAACCCACGAAGGTAATTTTATTGCCATTAATCCACCATAGAGCCTAAATACATATGTTGACAACTTAAAATTTAAAAGGTTAAAATTTCTAACTGAATCAGTTTTCAGTATTTACTTTCCATTTAAGGTTATTTCGTTACATTCTTTGTGTCTTTCTTATTTTCACTTAATTCCTCTAATATTCTGATTAGAATTCACGGAACTCTGGTGGAATAAATTTGCACATGTGCAATAGTTGTTGTTCTGCACTGCTACTCATGACTTGATTAACTGCTTCTGCCATTTTGTTACAGATAGATCTTTATTCGCTTGAAAGCCAACAATTAGAAATAAGTAGAACAGGTCTGGAAGAGAGTATGGATAATTTTACATGCACCGTGCCGTGATACTCTCCGGATAGATCACTAATCCACTGAAAACTCAACTTTCGAATTTTTGTGGGTTAGATACCTTTTCGGGGCAACTATTCAATTAGGCCTATAAGAGCTAGGTGTTAGGCGGTAAATGTCTACATATGTACCTCACGAGAAATATCATTACGTAATTTGATTACGCATTATCTAAATTCAAATAAAAGAAGAAACGAGTGTTTAAAATGCAAGTTCAATAAAGTTACATGTTTTATGTTAATAGATGTTTTTATTTAAATTTATCATTCACACAGCAATCAATTTATGTGAGTGATAATCTAATATAAAAATGAATGTTTGTTTGTTCATACTTTATGCGCGGCCATACCGTTGATCCGATTGTGATGGAGCTTTTTGCAAAATGTTCAGGAGATTCCCGGGATGAACTTAGGCTATAAAAGAGTTGTGATACTCAACTCCGATACCCTAAAAAATCGCCCTTTGTAGTGGAAAACGTGAAAAAACTAGCTCTTTGGACGCTTAAATGGCTTACGCTGCCTAAACCATAACAAATACACAAAATTAATGTACACAGAATTGAATATCTCAAAAGCTTTAACAAAAAAAAGTCTGCTACAGCATATGTTTATCTCTTACGGATAACTCACAATAACCATTTTTGTTTTACATTGATGCCAAGAAGATCGAGACAGGTATGTAGATTCCTGTGGAAGCGCGTATTCTTTTACGGATAACTCACAATAACGAATTTTGTCTTTTAGCCCATTCGTACCAAGAGGATCGAGATAAGTAGATTCTCAGGCAACACCGGGTAATCAGCACGGGGATTCTTAAAATAATTACGATATACATTTATTTTACTTATTCAACTAATCATAAGAAGTACATTAATTTTTGTCTTTCAGCTCATTTTATGCCAATAATATCGGGATGAGTGGATTCCCGGACAATGCCGGGTACACAGCACGGGGTATCTAAAAATAATTACGATATAAATTTTTGGTTTCACTTATTTAACTAAACATTAAGCACATTAATTTTCGTATTTCAGCTAATTTCTGTCAAGACGATCGGGATAAGTAGATTACCGGACAACGCCTGGTAATCAGCACGGGGTATCTAAAAAATATACAGTTATAATTATTTTTTTCTTTTACTTATTCAAACATAAAAGCACATTAATTTTCATTTATTTAGGCGTAGCAGCGCATGCCGGGTATCAGCTAGTTTTAAATAAAAGTTGCAATATAAGCTTTACTAGCTATAATAGTAGTCTTAAAATCCCATTAAAATAATCTTCAATAGAAGTAGTCAGATGGTATTGTAGAAAAAAACGATCAGATCTTGGGCATGCGGAATTGAATAACAGAGAATAATTTCAATTTAATGTGTGATGGGCAAGTAACATGTGGTCAGAGCACTAGTACGTAGAACTAGAGTCCTTGAGTTCAAATCCCAGTTTATGTGAAACATTTCCTCTTCAAAAATTAATGTTTTATATGGCTCACAAATAAATTATTGGCTACAGAAATGGACTTTTGGCAAAAATCAGCAAGGAAATTGAGGACGGAAAAATTAAAAAAACGAAACAATAAGATGAATTATGAAAGTATTTGTGGATGTGTGTTCCAGTGCCACTTCTTACATTTTCATTGTTTGGATTCTGTGCATCACCTCAGCAGACCACAGTCATAGGTAGTATTTATTTGTATTGTGTATGCGGAAATTGTAGAATGAGTATGTTTAAGGCTGTACCATGTGTAAAAGATGTACTCAGGTATAAACAATTGAGTAAACCCCTTCCTAAGAAGTTTTTTTGTGCTCAGGAATCTGTTCTTGCGATAATAATTACCAATTCAAGTGGAAATATCTTTAGTCACCAGCCCAAGTGACTTTGCGCTATCAAGCGTGTAGTCATGACTGTTTCAATGTATATTTTTTCTTAATTTCGTGAAATATTTATGTCACTGTCTGTTACAACTTATATGCCTCTTATTTTAAACAAATAATTTGTTAATATTGTATGTTTCCTGAAATATGTTGTACACATTTTGAGGTTAGGCCTAATAATACATACGAAACTTGTTTAAAAATAATCTTTTATCAAATGAATTAATGATTTTTCTATTATTTCGTATGTAATTATTGTTAGTTATACATGAGTTTGAGCCTCATTAGGAATTTTTTGTTAAGTAATAATGAATTACATAACAGCATTTTTATTTAGTTTTTAATGGGGCAATAATACGAATATCAAAGAATTAATAAATTATTTTAAAAATAAATCGGTATCAAACGGAAGTAAAAAAATAATGATCTTTCTATTATTTCTAAGTAATTATAGTAAGTTACACATGAGTTTAGGCCTTATTGGCACTTTTGTTCTTCAAATAATTAAAACTAACAATTTTGCTCATCATGATAATAACGTTTATTTATAACGAGGATGGTACTCTGTGGTGATAATTCAACATATTTAAGAAATTTAACGAGAAATTATTTTATGCCTATTTTCCAGTTTTTTTAAGAGGATTTCATAATTTGTATGTGTGTACATTTCGCAAAATGATATATGACAACTAATTTTGATAAAGAATCGCCATTCATTGCTTAATGATTGATAAGAGTATTTCATTGTATCTCAATATAAAATCATCACAACATTACTAAAAATCTATATCATAGTCTAATATTCGTTCATAGAGAGCCTAAACTTTTTTTCCATTGCATTATAACTCTGTCAAATATTGCAATAATATTATTATATATATATATATATATATATATATATATATAGGATGATTTACGAATTGTGTTTGCTATTGTTATGTGAAAACCATATATTTTATCATGAGTTTGATACTTGAAAGATGAGTCGCATAATATTGTGAGTATGCGGAGACACTTCGGAAAGTTTTCTGTCCATTTGTAGAAAAGATACAACGTTGACCACTGTTATTTTAAATGCAATCTCCTATTTTATTTTAGATGGAATGAAAGGTCTATTTATTGGCTTTACAATACAGTTTGAATAATTAGTTATGCCATATTAGGACAGTTCCTACAGGATGTTTAATTAGCAGGGGCAGATGCAGTCCGCTTTACACATTGACTGTGTACCAATGTATATACTTCCTGTTTTAAAATACCTTACCCTATTACTACAGGAACAGGTGTCTAATCACCAAGTAGATGTTTAAAAGTGCCACCATTATTGTTTACGCATTCCCGATTACGTTTCCAAAAGGATCTTCTTACAATAACTAGGTAGTGAACCGAAATGGACTGGCATGCTTCCCTGATCCGATGTTGGATATCGTCAAGAGTGGTTGGTTCTGTGACATGGACACGTTGTTTCACATATCCCCATAAATGGGGTTAGTTCGGGTGCTCTTGGAGGTCAGTCATGGGGACCTCTCCTACCTATCCATTTATTAGGGAAAGTCGTGTTAAGCACACGAACTGCTATATTACTGGAATGGGTCAGGTAACCATCTTGCTGGAACCACATCGTCTGCCGGGTATATAAATCTACTTCTTCCAGTAGTTGACATAAATGGTGTCGCAGAAAAAGTGCATAACTTTGTCCTGTTACATTTCCGTGCAAGAAATACGGCCCTATTACGTAGTTACCTAGAATCACGCACCACACATTCACTGATCACCTTTGTTGATAAGCAACATGTCGCACCTAGTGAGGATTTTCCGCTGCCCAGTAATGCATGTTATGGCGGTTTACTTCACCACGATTGGTAAAAGTAGCTTCATCTGGAAACAGTATGAATGGTAACAGATCTTCGATACCTGGTGTTTGAATCCACTCACAAAACTGCAATCTACGATTGACATCAGGTCCATTGCAGTTCCTGGGCTAAGGATATGTGATATGGATGGAACGCATGTTTATGTAATGACCGCCACACTGACGACTGACTAATACCCGGCACTGCAGCAATATCACGGGTACTTACGTGCGGATCTACTACCACAGCCCCCAACACAATTACTACATTTGCTTCACTAACAGCAACTGCACGTCTTACATAAGGTTTCCTATCGATAATTCTATTTCTGAAGTTTTGTTCTGCCCTTCGAAACGCCACTGGTACAGGATGCCGTCTGTCAGGATAGCGCAGTGCATATACTCTGTTCGCTTCTTCTCCATTATTGTGACATTTGCCCTAAATAAGCAGCATGTCGACTTTTTCATTTCTTGTGTAGCTCATTTTCCACTAAATCACTAAATCAAATTCAAACATGTATGTGTAAAGTAGGAAGATACAGCTTGTAAACAACCACATGCTACCGCTCAGAAAGATGTGCCGTAGACCAGACGAACCACTGCTGTACTACGAGGGGTGGTTGTGTTATAGTAGTAGTAGTAGATAATGGAATTTATTGCCTTTTTTTCAGAAGAAAGAAAATACATATGCATTTACATTGCGCACGGGCCTGCCTGGCCGTACGTGCATTATTTTTCCACGAATAAAGACTAAAACTAATCATAATATAAACAAATACCTACAAGTACACCTGTATCAAAAAACAATAACAGGCTACATATAAGTAAAATCTATGTCTACACTACATCACAATAATACATATCTAGACTCATCCATGAATAGACCATGTGTAAATCCGTACAAGTCTAATATTGTAAAAAAATGCTAGAAAACAAATGCTAGAAAAAAAAAAACACACATACATACACCCACACACCTGCACACATATACACACCGCACGCTCATACCCCTCTCCCCCCGTCCCTGCAGACATCAAATACACTATTAGACTATTCAACTTATCAGACCATACTTATTATATAATATAATTAAAGATCGAAAACAAAGATAATATGAGATTCTTCTTATTGATAATACATATATCCTTAATCTACAATTTTGTTCTAATATCTCAATTTCCTTACTGTACCCAAAAATTTGCATGTTTTTGACTCATTCTCGATCCGTCCTAAAAGATCCCAACACGCCACTCTCCCTCGATCCGACCTGAGAAATCTCTCCGGCAGCATCTGTAATCTAAATTGTTCTGTCTCTCTACAGAATGCTATAATATGCTGCCAGTTTTCATGATCACCGCATAGCGGGCATAGTTTAATGCCTTCATCATTTGTTAAATTATGGGCCATCCATCCCCCCAAATGAAACCATGCAATAGCACTTCTACCATCCCCATCCAAAGGGTCAATATATTTCTCCCTTCCCCACGAAAGTTTCAGTTCCGTCTGCAGGGTGAGCGATATTTTCTGGCTACACTCGGCTTCTATATACTGCCTATCTATATCGATTAGTCTCTTCTTAACTCTCCTCCAAACATTTCTATTATTCCGCGTACTCCTCTCCCATACCCAACCCATCCCTATGCCCTTCAATCCCCTTTCTACACCGATTAGCCAATCTCCCGAAACACACTGCCTTTTCGCTTCATTGTAACACTCTGCTCTAAGCGAGTCCTGATTCCTGTTTATTATGTCCAACCAATATTTAATAGCCATAATTTTGCCCCTTATTATGTCCGAATTCTTTCAATATGCCACAATTTGAAGTACCCGTTGCTAATCTCATCGCTTTCTTAAGAAACATAGGTTGAATTTTATATAGTGTCCCCGTTCGTTCCCAACCCCATAATTTTGAGCCATACAGCATGGTCGCTCTCAACAGTCGAAGAATAAACCTGTTCTAGTGTATGCATCGGTATGTTTCGCAATTTTGACATATTAGTAAGCATTTCTCTTGTCCGGCTCCTAGCCCTCATTGTTGCATTTTCGATGTGTCTCGTCCATTTTCCATTCATTGTCAAAGTCATCCCCAAGTAGACAAAGTTTTTAACATTTTCTAAATTCTCACCACGGTATGTCCACCTTTCCCTCCCGCTGTATACCGACCCGTTTTTAATAGCCATGGCTTTAAGTTTTGCTAACGTTAACAGCAAGTCCCCAAGTCGTACAGTATGTCGATAGTAAATCTAAACCCTTTTGCATGCCATCTACTTTCGTGGAAAAGAGGCATAAGTCGTCTGCATACATTAGAACAGGAATACTTCGCCCACCCACCGTTGGAGCATCGATCCCCTCTACTTCCAGCATCAAAGCTACACCGTCTATAAATAAGTTAAATAACAATGGTGACAATACGCATCCCTGTTTTACACCCTTAACTGCCTTTATATTTTCTGAAACTTGGTCCCTCCCATATTTAACACAGAACTCCACTTTTTTATACATTCCCATTAGCGCCCTAATCATAGTTCCCGATACCCCTAGTTGCCATAATTCCTGCATTGCGTTCAACAAAGTCAAATGCTTTTTTCAGATCTATAAAAGTACAGTGTAACCTGCCTCGTTTGACACTCAAACATCTGTTAATTGCAGTTCTCAGGACAAATAGATTGTCCACCGTCCTGAAGCCTTCCCTGAACCCGGCTTGGTATTGTGAAATTTTATTATTTTCATTTACCCAATTTTTTAGCCTGTTATATAGCACTGTGCAATATTTTTTTCCAAACACCGGCAGAAGAGAGACACTGCGGTAATTGTCCGGATCGTTAACTCCACCCTTAACCTTATAAATAGGATGCAGTATTGATGTGGACCATTCATCTGGAAAGCTTCCTTTTCAAAAATGTCGTTAAAAATACCTACTATGTACCCTGTCCATTTATCAATTTTCAAGGCTTCTTTATAGAACTCGGCTAGTATACCGTCTAGACCAGGAGCTTTTCCATTTTTCATGGATCGAATCGCATCTCTCACCTCTAGTTTTGTTATCTCCGAGTCTGGCATTGGTACGTCGTGACCAACTAATAATAGCCGCGGTCCCTCCCAATTCCCCCCTCCTGTAAACACTCTTTCGAAATAAAGTACCCAAGTTTCTGGAGAAATTTGGTTTACTTTTTTACGATATTTAATTTCCTTAATTACTTTCCAAATTTTGGTAACATTCCGTTCCTTCATAGCCTGATTCTCTCCAAGATTTTTCCCTCCCAATTCTCTTTGGTTCTAGCCGTTATCTCTTTATATCGTCTCATCTCTATGTAGCCCTACACCCGCCGATTGAAATCGCCATCCTCCTTTCTGAACCTGACTAAAGTCCTCTCCACTCGTCTTTTTCCTTCCCTACATGCATTATCGTACCAGCATCCATATTGTTTTTGCCCTGATTTTCCTCTAATCTGCATAGTTTTCCCCCCTTCCCACATTATTAATCTTAATTTTTTCACCTCTTCCTCCACATCGCCTAATACCTCCGGTGTCGAAGACTCTAGTTTGTTAAACAGTTCCTGTGTCTTATCCTCTCTCCAACAGAACCGCCTAACACTTCTAGTGTCTGCCCTCCTTCCCGTATTCAAGCTCCCCACATCCCTTTCCCCATCATCATCATCATCATCATCATCACTCCAGGGATTAGGCAATTGCCCGTTCCGACTTCATAATGCATCAGCCCAACGTCTTCTAGGTCTTCCAACATCACGCCTTCCTCTTGCTTGATAATTTCTTGCTAACAATGGATATCTCTCCTTACTCATTCCATCCATGTGATCAATCCGGCTGATTTCCATGAAGCTTCTCAGTAAGATGTCTCCTGGAAGCGTTACGAGCGTTTCGCAGGACAAGGATGTTGGAAGGGCTGCTTCCCCTGAGCCTCCAAACATGCTCCTCTGGGTATCCACCCCCCAAGAGAGGGCTGCTTCTTCCGCTCTTCAAGCCCTACAAGTTTAGCTGTGCTATTCCTTGTCGTCATGACGAAGATGTGGCCGCCCAATATGGATACAGACGCCATTCCTTCGTTGTGAGCTATACTTAGTTCCCCTCGCCTCTTACCCACCAGCAAGATTAATCTTAGTCAATCTTCCCCAGTAGAGTCGTCTGGTTCTTCGGGTACTAAGCCCCTCCACCACGTCAAGGTGACAGCTCCTGGGGGAGCCCTTTCCTCTTCTTCAAATTCTAATTGGATTTCGATAGGTGAGTGATGCGATTCGATTCTGTCCGCTACTTTAAAAGCTGCAATCCTAGAAATAAGATTCTGTGAGCAGAGCATATAATCCACGACACTTCCACCATTACCGTTTATGAACGTAAGTTCCCCTTCAATATCTTCCCCGTATTTTCCGTTTAGCATTTCTAGGTTATAAATGTCGCAAAACTTCAGGTCTCTCCCATACGTATTAATAACCCTATCCTTACTCGCTCGAAATCCCTTTCTTAAATCTTCCTCTCTTTCATCCGCCCCTAAAGTTATATTTTCTCCCCCAGTTCTACCATTAAAGTCTCCCATTAAAAGAGTATCTGTCTCCGGGAATTTATGTCAGAGTTCTACAATTGTACCTCCCAGGTCATCGAAAAGGTAAATATAGCGTATCGAGATCCAGCCGGCTGACGATATACCGAGAGGATACATAAACAAAGATCTCCGATTTTTACATGAATACACGTGACACCCTGTATTTCAACATGAACATTTTCCACTTGTGTAAATATATTATTTTTCAACATTGTTAATATCCCTCCCGGATACCTTCCCCTTCTTTGTTTACTGCCCCTCCCCTTATTTATACAATTAAATCCATCAAGTTCAATATGGTCTTTGTCCCCCATCCAAGTTTCTATATATGAAATAAAACTAAAACATTTAACAAAATTAATGAATCTGTCGGAAGACAGTCTTTTTTCAATCATTCAATATTCCACAGAGAAATTCTGAGAGGGGGGTTGTCCTCTATGTTCTAATGGTTTTCTTTACCTGCTCTTGGCGACCCTTCTGCATTGTATTTGCAAGTTTTTCCGACATCCTGCTTCTCAATTGTCGCGCCGAGCTTTCCTCCCTCACACTGCTGTCTTCTGTCCTCTTCTATGCAGGGTTGTCAGTTCTCTCACATTCCCCTCGTTCCCGTGTTGGTTTCTTGGGACTCGAACTCTGCCTCTCAGATGTCGTTCCCCGCGACTCACCTCGTTCCCTTGTTGTTTTATTGAGATTTGAACTCTGCCTTTCAGAGGTCGTTTCCCATTGAGTTGTCCCTGCCGCTTCCTTCGTGGACAGACATCTCCAGTTCTCGACGAGTCCTCACCCGTCCATTTATTACCAGTTTATCGAAACGGATGAAAGCCTGAGGTCCCTGCTTCCTTGCGTCCACTAGATGTCGTTTCAGGAATGCTCGCTCCTCTCTCACTCTCCGGCTGTGGTCTTCACTCACTGCCCCGTAGATATCTTGCCTCCCTTATGATTTCTTCTTTATCCCTATAGTGAGCTAACTTGCACACTATAGGCCTGGGGTACCGTCCACGACCCACTCTATGAGCGCGTTCGATGTCCCATTCTAGCAGAACTATTCCAATTTGCCTTAGGACATGCCTTGTTATAACTGCCTTAGTGCCCCAAGACTCGTTCTCCTCTTCCCCCACACCATACAACACAATATTGTTCCTTCTAGATAGTCAATTTTTTCTTCTAGCCACCTAACTCTGTCTTCCATACTACTCCAGGCTACCTTCATTTCTTGAACCCTCTCCACGACAGAGTTTACGATAGACACCAAGTCCTCCGTCTTTCGGGATCCCTGGGCCATCTCTCTCCTCATCTCTTCCAGCATTTCCTTAATGTCCTGCATTTTTACAATTTGACAACACCGCACTGTCCTCGAGAGCTAAAAACACGTCCGCACACTACCACGTACAAACAAGGTTAGTCTATACGTAGTAGTGCGCTCGGTTTCGCGATAAGCCAAGGATAGGACACCTGCAACGTCTCCGAACAAATACCCCCACATATGACTCACTTCTGCTCTCCTTCTCCTCTCTCGCTCAGAAACGGTAACACGCCGTTCTGAAACTACTGTACTGTCTTCCTGACTGATTGTACTGTACAGTATTTCCTTCCGCTAAACAAACACGTGCAAATATCAATAACTCAATAGAAAGACATTGTACCGATGTACTGTACGTATTTGTATGATACGCTATTTTATTTTTGTTATTTGTTTACATTCTGTCTTACGTTTCGTCCCACTTTCGTTAATCCGATTCGTAAATACAACTTAGAACATGAAAGAATACAGTATCTAGAACGTAGTTCACGAGGTTAACGGTTATACCAAGCCGCCGGGACCGTGAATGAAAGACGCAACATTCGGACGGGGCGCTAATATTAGCCGGTTGCGATAGCAGTAGCAGATGCCAACTTTCACACTTCTGGTAACACGTTAACCAATAGAGATAGAAACTTGATTCCAACGGCAATGTTTTTATTTTTCAAGGACACATCGAACGAAGGAAAGAAATGTGCCATGATCTATTTAAAATAACAAGTTTGACGCTATAACTTAAAGACGAATAAACATCAAAATGTGCTGACCATATCCGTACAGAGGCACAACAACCATTCACGTGTTTCAAAAATTCGTTTCACACTAACGCCCATAGTTTTCATATAATGAGGCGAAACATGATTCGTGAATCACCCTGTATATTATTTTTTTTAAATTTACTCAAGTTAGTAGATAAACTCCGTATGCTTTTTTTCAGCAGACAAAAATCTTTGCAAATATTGTATTTATGTAACACTGGGTTAATATCCCTATCAAACAACAGTACAGTATATTTGCTAATACAATTAATCCAGATATTTGGTATCTATTTAATCTCCAATTCCGTTGGCATGAGAGGTCTAGAAGGCCCTTGACCTACCTGCCGGCTTCACATCCACATGTATACATCACAGAGGTGTACAATCATCTAGCCAATATTAGGGTGAGATGTAGTCAGCATATCAGATCACCAGTCATTACAGCTGGTTTTCTAAACCTGGAACTGTTACTTATTGTAGCTGCCCAAATTCAAAGATAATTAAAAAAAAATCTGCTCTCATGGGGATTTGAACATGCACCAATGCATCATTTGTTAAACTGCTTTGCTATATGCAGAACTACCCACTTAATCTTGTCAATATACTTCTTTTATGTGGGTTTAATAGCTCAAAAAAAAAAATCTCATCAGATAAACTCAGATCTGCAGATCAACAGGCAGGTGTGGTACTATCTGACCTAACATAAGAGTATTTGGTTAATGCAAATACATAGAATTAAACAGTGCTACTAATATGCAGTGTGCCACATTACGCCTTTGTTAACTACAGCATAATTATACTTCTTCCTCTCATGTGATAGACCTAGGGGTCTATCGTAAACTCTGTCGTGGAGAGGGTTAAAACAAGGTAGCCTGGAGTAGTATGGAAGACAGAGTTAGGTGGAATCCCTGGGCCATCTCTCTCCTCATCTCTTCCAGCATTTCCTTCATGTCCTGCATTTTTACAATTTGACAACACCGCACTGTTCTCGAGAGCTAAAAACACGTCCGCAAGAAACCAACACGGGAACGAGGGGAATGTGAGATAACTGACAACCCTGCAGAGAAGAGGACAGAAGACAGCAGTGTGAGGGAGGAAAGCTCGGCGGGACAATTGAGAAGCAGGATGTCGGAAAAACTTGCAAATACAATGCAGAAGGGTCTCCAAGAGCAGGTAAAGAAAACCATTAGAACATAGAGGACAACCGCACACTACCACGTACAAACAAGGTTAGTCTATACGTAGTAGTCTCTTTCATAACATTTGCATACAGGAAAGAGGATGATAATTTAGCACTCAGTAAATCTCATTTAAAAACCATTTGTCATAAAACAGATTTTTTTTTTTAAATTCTGTGATAAACGATTTATTAAATTTTAACATCCATTTGTGACTCTAGGCATAACTGTAGTAGATTCTAGTATTATTAATATCTAGCTATATTTTATTTAAAAAAATAGCAAACAGAAACTCTTTATCTAATGATTTAAGGCAAGCCAATGTTGTGTCACCTCTGCCATTCAATTTTGTACTAGAGCAGGTAATCAAATATCTAGATGATAAAAGAAGAGGTAAAATTAAAATGCTATTAATATATTGTTGGTACATATTGATTATATATTATTATTAGCTGATCTGATAATAAAGTTCTTGGGAAAATAATTAAATCAGAAAGAGATGAACAGACAGGTGAATGGAGAAGACTTACATAGCAGAAAGCTACACGTGATATTTATGAGAAATCAAATGTAATGAGAAATGTGCAGGACATGAAGAATGAAATTGGGGCAAGGGAAACTAATAACAATAACCATGATTTGAGAGAGGTGAATTATACAAGGAACGACTGGAAACCATTAACTCAGGATAGGGATGTAAGGAGAGCTTATATCCGTGCAACCATGAATCTCTGGGTTTGATAATGCCAGTGATTTGTTATTTGACAATAGCATTGTATCTATGAGTCATAAATATGGTACACAATTTTTACGACATTTTAGAAAATATAACTGAAGGTAAAAGGGAATTTTTAATAGATTATTTATTAACCAAATTTCCTGTGTAGGCTTAATCTAAAAATATAAAAAAAATATATTAAATATTTCAATAGCTGTACCATATTAAATTACTAATTTAGGTTTCTTTTTAGTTTAGGCATAAACCTCACACGGAATAATAATAATAATAATAATAATTGACTAACTCTAACTCACTGTCACTATCGAACCCATAGGTTCATGGGAGCACGGACATAAGCTCTCCATATATCCATATCCTGAGCCAATGCTTTCCAATCATCACCTGTATAATCCACTTCCCTCAAATCATAGTCAATGTTATTCTCCCACCTCACTCTTGGTCTATAAACTTGGCGCTTTCCCTCTGGTTTCCCTACAAGAAGCTTTCATGCACGTCTTTCATTCCCCATTCGTGCCACATGTCCTGCCCATCGCAGTCTACGAGACTTAACTCTTCTCATTATGTCTGGCTTCCTATAAAGACTGTGTAATTCACTGTTATGCAGTCTTCCCCATTCACCTGTAATAATAATAATAATAATAATAATAATAATAATCAAGCATAAAAGTCATAATATCGCAATTTAGTCTATTAAGTTTGAAACTACTGTAAGCATTTCCATTTGAGGATCTTCACGAATATATAAAATTAAATATTATAATTGAAATAATTGTTAGAAAAAATGTAAAAATCATTGTAACTAATTTGAAAAACGAAACCCTAAGAATAAAATTTGACAGGAGTTTATGAAGGAATTAAAAAAACTTGTATCACAGGTTGTAAAGAGTGGCCTAATTTACTACGGAAATATCTGTAGGCCTACGTAATTGAGAGCGTACATATTCAGTAAACCTTTACTCGTTATTTATTTTTAATTAATGTATCTTACTTTGTACCATGTAATTACAGGTATTTTTATTTTAAAGTTTTATTTTATTTTAGAAACGAATAAATTCATTAGTTAGCTGCTGACTGCCATAGTACACCTCTGGCAAGTTGAAAATGCTTTGGAAGGCAATAATAATAATAATAGGAAATGTGCACTCAGGTTGAGCATTAGTGGTGGTTTAGTCTTTACTGAAGTCTGTGATAGTTTTTGTTCTTTTCGCACATGTTATGATGTGGTATTTCCTACATCTTTGTCCATATAACAAACACTTGCATTCCTTGGTCAGCTTGTGGAATTTCTTGTTTAGACATATTTTGTTATGAAACCCATATACTGCGAGTCGTGTTGTGACGTGTCCCTGGGGGTTGCACTCTCTGGTCCATCTGTCGTCCAGCATGGCAGTTGTGGTGTAGAAATCTATGTCTATTTCCTTCTTCTTCCTATTTCTGATGCTTATTAATTTCTGGTATGGTTCTGTGGATTGTAGATAGAATTGTGTTCTTATGTCCTCTATGAAGTAGGTCTCTCTCACGAGTTCATAAGCAAAACGAGATGGCGCTGTTTTTCCTATTCTCAGGATCCGTTTCATGAACATTGCTTTGACTTTTTCTATTATTATCAGATCTCCGATCTTAAGTTTTTCTCAAATTATCTCTATCCCATATGTTATAACTGGTGCCACTGTCGTTTTGAATAATTGCATTGCTGTACCTGTCAATAAATTGGCCAGATTCGGGATATTGTATGATATTCGGATGGCTGCCACTGCTCTTTCTTGGATGTGTATTCCGAAGAACGTTGCTGTTGTCTGTAGCGTGAGTCATAAATATTTATATTTTCCCACTTTTTGTAGTGGTTGATTGAGTAGTGTTATGTTGTCTTTTGGTGTTGATTTTCCCCCTTTTCTAAATGTCATCTGGACTGTTTTCTCTTCATTTATCTGCATGTTGTTCTCATGTGCCCAGATCTCTAATATTTTTATTGCTTTTTGTATGTCCTCCTTTTCTGTTGCTCTTATCACCATATCGTCTGCATATAATATTAGTTTTGATTTTGAGTTTTCCTCGATTAAGGTGTTCACATCTGCTGTATAGATGTTAAACAGTATGGGGCTTATGGGATCTCCTTGGCATTGAAAACCGGTTTCTATTGCCAACTTTGTCGAAATCAAAAAAACCAATGAGTGGAGATTTTAGAGAGCATCT
Organism: Diploptera punctata; assembly: GCA_030220185.1. NCBI lineage: Eukaryota > Metazoa > Arthropoda > Insecta > Blattodea > Blaberidae > Diploptera > Diploptera punctata. Next base: position 160,275 of record JASPKZ010001965.1, on the reverse strand, counting down.
CACTAATACGATATATGAATATTCTCACGGAAAACTCAGCTCACCGGTGATTGGAAGTAATTGAGTAGAGACAAATGTATTTTCATGTGGACCTTAGAGACTTAACTGTTCTTATTTTATCATGAAGCTCACTGTTAGGTAGATTTCACCATTTACCTTCAGTTCATCTATCTTTGATCAAAACATTTTATAAGTACTTTATTCTCAAATATACTTGCAAACTTTTATAAGTAAAATTTTATTACCTCGCCTCACAATCTTCTTCTTCTTAGACTAGTTTTGGGACCTTCTTCCGTTCCATCATCAGTATTTTCACAACCGTTGTTTTGTCGTCCTGAAAATACTGATAATGGAACCGAAGAAGGTCCTGAAACTGGTCTATGAGGAAGAAGAAGAAGAATATAAGGTGAGGTAATCAAATTTTACTTAAATAAATAATACCTCATAGTCAATCTTACATATTAAGTTTAGTACTCCTAACGCAATGTCAAATTTTATTTCAAGAGAAAAATATATGACTGAATTGGGATTGGAACCTAATGTCTCTGGTTCTGTACAGCAGTGATCTTGACTGCGAAGCTACCAGGCATTTCATTTAAAATGCATAAACCAGAGATATCGGATTCAAATCCCGATTTGGGTGTATATTTTTCTCTTCAAATAAATCACACCTCTAGTGTTAATTCCTAAAAAAAAAAAATAAGAAGAAATGGTTGTAGTCTTGGTTCTCTGTTAAAGTAAGAGTCCATGTTCCAAACCAATACATTATGTATATTATACACTAGAAGACTAAATGAAAATAAATTATTTCCATTATAAACAAACTATTATTTTAACAATTATGGAAACCTGAGGGAAGACGAGGCATATGAAGACCTAAAACCTTCTGGAGTCAGGGAATATGTTTATACATGAAGGAGAAACATCTACAACCAGGAGATTGGATGGACTGACAAAATTGGCTATTAGGAATCGGACAATGTCAAAGACATTAATCAACTGATGATCTATCTATGCTATAATTGATATTTCATTTTGTCAATTAACAACAGAGTTTAAATCTCACAAAAATATAGGAAATTCCTCACTTATAACAATCTATCTATTTATCTATAATGGCACAGCCCATTACTGAGCCATAGCCTCTCCTTTGTATGTAGTTACTAGACGAAATTAATTTTTAGTTATCTTATTTGCTCAGAGATGTCATGGTTGGCATGCGGTCAACTCACCTACCCAATGAGACATCTAACAGGCAACTAGCATACTAGGGCATTGAGGTCGGTAAATTTTGCTTAGAAGCCACTTTATTCAGGCTTAATGATCTTTCACGAGCCTGAAAATGTTCAGACTCGGGACCCATGGCTTCAAGTTCCTCCCAGAGGATTTGCTCCTTGGATTTTTCTACCCTACAGTGAGTTTACAGAATGATTAATATTTTGTTAGCACTAATTTTTTATAATTTTTAAAATGTTATCATGTCAACCATATTAGTTCAGATAATAGAATGTCTACCTCAGTCCAGGTTTTATACCCAGGGAGTTCATTATAAGTTTTCAATATTGGGACTAGGAGGGATGGTATATAAGTTTTAATCACCAGATTCCTGAATCAAATTCCAAACTCCTCCACAGTACATATGTTCAGAAGGCATAAGGCAGTCGATAGTAATTTGTCCATCAAATGGATACATTGAGAATTATGGTTCCCTTGGTTCACCAACTCCCGTCTTCATATTCGACCTTCACACAACGCAACAACTCCAAGTGCGACAGGCCCTTGGCCTATCAGCCAGCTGCTGGCCTCACATCTACATGTGTTAATCACCATGGTAGATGATCATCTAGCCAGGGTAGTGGTGACATGAGGTCAGCATGTCGGGTCCCCTAGCTATTATAGCTGGTCTTCTCAACCTGGAGTCACTACTTATTGTAGCTACCCAAATGCCTCACGATGCTGGGCGGGCACTGGTCCCAGACTGGCCGAAATTCCATGAGAAAATTTCTTCCCCCATGGAGATCCGACCAGCGCAACCCCCTAGCTCTGCGCTAAGTTTTATTGCCTTAACCACTCGGCTATGGGGCAGGACTTCACACAACACACTTATACTTAAACATACACTCATCCTACACTCCTCTGTCTACATAAAACAAATACACGTCAGTACATAAAGTGATCTGCTAATGTGGTGCATAAAATGAAAGTAGATGATGTGAATGCTATGTATCTGTCTAGCATGGAATGCTAAGTAAAACAAGTGCAGCAGGTGTTAGTGGAAGATACACACTTATTACTATCTGATAAAAAACAAAATGTTCCTAGGTACTTGAATTCAGTCACTTCTTCTAAATTTCTCTCATTTGGCATTATTACCCGTTTAAGGAGTAAGCGCAGTTGTTGATGGAGGGCACTGCAGTCGTGTTTATGCAGGAATAGAACACGTGACACTGCTATCTTTGAGTGCAGAGGGGAATGGGACGTGGGACGCTGACAGTGTACACTGCCTTATATGACGTCACGTGTAGCAACAAACAGAGCTTCCTAATACTTCCGCCTGCAGAGATATTTTGAATGACTAATAACTGTACATTTCCATTACATAATGTATGTCTATGTGTGACCATATATTAAGTTTTATTGATGTTTATTTCCAGTCCCAATTTCTTAGTGTTACTCAACAGAATGTGTGTGTTGGCCTTTAGTATCTCCTCGCTATCGCCTTGTAATACTACATCATGAGCATAAATTAACAGCTTATTAGTACAAATGAGTTGTATGCCAGTTAAGTCTCATAGACATGTGGCACGAATGGGGGATGGAAGAGGGGTTTTGTAACTCCTTGTAGGTAAAACAGAGGGAAAACGTCCAGTAAGTGGTCTAAGAATAAGGTGGATGAATAAAATTAGCCATGGTTTGAGGGAAGTAGATTATACAGGGGTTGACTGGAAAAAAATTAACTCAGGATACGGATGTATGGAGAGCTTGTGTCCGCGCGGCCATGAACCAATGGGTTCGATTGTGCTCTTGACATAATTAGTTAGTTAAACAAAGAAATGTAAGTGTTGATAATCTGAAGAAACACTTAGGAAATCATGTGTAACAGATAACAGCATTAATTGGCAAGTCCAGTATTTTTGCAATTTTTGTTTGTAAATAATGTTGCTCTTTCAAAGTATTAAGACATTTTGTTTTTTACTTCATAATCTCCATGGTGGAACAGGCCTAGAAGCACCTAAGCCTACCAGCATCTGCTGACCTCATATCTGCATGTGATAGAATGATTATGCAACTAGTGTATGGGTGACATATGGTCAGTATGACAGGTCTCCCAATTGTTATGGCAGGTTTTCATAACATGGAGCTGCTACTTATTGTAGCTACACAAATTTCTCAATTTGGAGAGTGAGCACCATTCCCATACTGGCCAACATTTCCACCCATGGGAACTCGAACCAATGAACGTAACAAAGCTCTGTATCAAGATTTTAAACTGCTCATCTATGGCAACGACTTTTCTATTGTACCTTTTTTTTACATATTTTAACTATATTTTTCTGCCATCTTTAATGCCTGAAGACCTGGCCTCTGTTAATCACATGATTAACTCAAATTGAGATAGTTTTAGTTCATTAACCTATTTTACAACATATCATGAAGTAATCATAAAATGGCAACGTAAAGAAACACCCGGCATCCAGATCTCAAGAAGAAAATAAGTAAGTACATTATTATAGCAGACAACCAGGTAATCATCTCAAATATAGAAGATAATTTACAGAAATAGATATTTGAACTAAATAAAATAGCAACAGAATGTAGGTTAACAATTTCCATAAATAAAACCAAACCAATTGTATTTAAAAGAACAGATCAAATAAGAAGTAAAATTGTTATAAGCAATAAAATAATAGAACAAGTTAATAGAATCAACTATTTAATAAATTTGATATAACATGATGGAGAAAATATCAGCAACAAGTTAAATATTTTTACAAACTTAGCACTATCAATAAACAATGTATTTAAACAAAAAACAATGTTAAAGAAAACAAGAATTAAATTATACAATACCTTAGTGATTCCTACTCTTCTGTATGGCAGTGAATCATGGAGCTGATGTGTTAAGAATAAGAGCAGCAGAGATGAGGTTACAGGTAAAAAACAGCAGAATACATATTGTCGGACTGTGAAACTAATACAGAAATAATAATCAAATTAAAATGTATACCAGTGTTAGAAAAAAAAAGAGCTGTATTCCAATGGTGTGCAGTTAGGATCCTTCAACCCATTTTGCTTCTTGCCTCCCAGTAAAGTTCACTTAAATTGTTGGATTGTTGAAGGGTTCTGGACAATGTTAAAAAAACAGAAAATTACACAACTGAGTGGTTAGAACATGCTGATAGAATTGCAAACCACAGAGTACCAAAAATAATGAAGACTTATAAACCAATTGGAAAGAGGCAATGAGAACATCCAATGAAGAGAGATTTGGACTAAGACAAAAACGATATCAGGGCAGGCCAATAAGTGACTAACTCCATGGAAGAGAAATGATGATGATAAAAATATATAATTGTATCTAAATTATTATAAAACTGACTTTTGAGTAAGGTACTAGATTTTCATTACAAAAACATTAATTAAACAACTGTCACACAAACCAGTTGTTTCACTCTATTACAAGTTTATTATCCTTCTTAAAAGTCCTTGAATATTTTCGAATTATCTCCTTGGTTGTTTTATAAACAGGCATGATGATGAGCTCCTGTTTCTAACAAATAATGTAAAACGTTATCCAGTTCTGTGTTGAGATTTTACTCCTCATAAAAAGATTTTTGAAAAATGTTTACACATCTTCACTGATTCTACCAAACACACACAAAAAAATTACCTTGACCAAACTTATATATATATATTACTCGCCGAAGTTAAATCTGAGTGCAGAAAAATGTTAGGAATGTGCTGTCGATTCTCTTCCTTCTCTTACTATGTTGCCACTTCCTGTTGTGTTACTTGACTGGGAGGGGAGCGCTGGTAAATACTGTGCTTTTTAAAAGATGTCACCTACAGCAGTCATTGACCAAATGATTAACATCGAAACCATGTTACTACTGGGGAATTAACTGACCCTCCTTTGCCTTCCTCATTACATATTGCCAATTCCCATACTCTGTGTTGTGGTGTGAGGCTGGTAATACATGACAAACACTGTGATTTTAAATGATCTGAAACCTTCAGTAGTCGTAAATTAAATTACTAATTTGGTAACCATATAATGCCATTTCACAAGTATAAATACCAGATTCAAAAAGCAGCATTCATATTATTCTCATTAATATACATTTTGCATAAGTCCCAGAAAGTAGGGCATAGTGTGTACATAATATTATTATATGAATGTAATCAAATTACAGTGGGAAGTAACACTTGGGGTATTTTGAAATTTTTAAATGAGTTCGAGAAAATGTTTTTGTGTCTCACAGTATTAAACATTATGAGGTGACTCAAAATATATATTATTGTATGAAATGAAATATTTCTGAAAATTGAATTATTTACTATCAAACAGGTCAAAACATTCAAACATAAAAGAAAATTTTATTATTTTTGAGTTAATGAATCTTAAATAACTGTAAAGTTTGGTAAATATAACCAATTTATGTAAATACAACGTATTAAATGGAAACCCAGTAGCAATAATATATATTTGAAGAGAAAAATTTTCACCTAGACCGGGACTCGAACCCGGGACCCTTGGCTTTCCGGGCCAAGTGCTCTACCAACTGAGCTACCGAGGCGAGTTACGATCTAGACGCAAATTTTTCTCTTATATACGTTGTAATTCCATATCGCCAAATGCTTTTGTTACGCCTACACTAAGGGCCTAAATGAAATAATAATTTGTTACGCCTACACTAAGGGCCTAAATGAAATAATAATAATATTCTACAAAAAGCCGATAAAGAATAGACACCTATACATGTGTATTATACCAAAAAATAGGGCATAAATATTCACCCTTTAAATGCGGATTAAAATCTTAATCCAAACATACATAAGTGTTTTATAGTTAAAAAACTAAGGAAAAAATTATTATAAAATGACTATTTCAATTCAATATATTTGTCAAACAATGAAGACACACTTACGAAATCTTATATAATATCAAAAACAACTTATTAGTTTCAACCTAATAGGAAATTCTTACGAAACCTTATGTAACCCAAACACATTAGGGAAGAAGTTAAAAACACCTTATATAATTGACCATGAAAATACTAGGAATATTACTACAGATGGGGCAAGAAATAAGGCTTCCATTAGCTTTAGGGGATGGTGAAAGGTGAAGATAATCATATAAAAGCCGGGATTTTTTAGGGAAAAAGGGAGAGAACGGCAGCGGACCGAGTGCTGTCCGCCCCAGCGGGCCGATGGCAACTACATGGGTAATATGAAAACTTTCTTTCACTTTTGGTCATTTTCAGACTTAGAATTCAAATAGGGACCAAATGGTCCTAGATACTTAAGATAATGAACAAAGTTGACTCTTTTGCATATTTTAAAATAATTATGGTCTCTCTTTCTAAATTTTAGCATTTCAATATTTCGAATATGTTTCTGTTTTAACAATGTGGCGATTCCAGATGTTTTTAAATAAATGTTTTATATGTTATTAATATATCTTCAGGTTTGATTTTATTCAATAAATTCTGTTTATTTTACGGTTATTATGATTTAATATGTGTATTTCACAGGTTGTAGAACCTTTCCTCCAAAAACCAAGGCCAACCGCTCGGGCCTAATACAACCTAAACAATAGGGAACGTAACGCTACCTTTACGCAGGGGCTTAACTGACGCGTCGCGTAACAGCTTTTGAAACCATTGCTTCTATCTTTGCAAATGGCGGCTTCTTAGTTAAGAAGACATTTATTGGGAATTTAACACTACTTTATAAAGCTAGTAAGGCTTCTAATGATGTTTTTATTATTCATTTAACATTTCTCAATGAAAGATAAATTATATTTGAAGAGAAAAATTTTTTTCATTAGTAGCAATAATATGTTAAATTACAGTCGAGTTAAATCAGTCCGGCTCTCTTTGTTTCTGGTATTTTGAGCTTGATAAAATACATCTTGAGTGGCAAGTTAGGCACACTGTTTATGGGTTTCATTTTAGGGTCTTTCTTCCTTTAAATCAGCTGCCTTCACTATCGCAAAAGAATCCATTCTGTCCTTCTAATTTTGGTACACACCAAATATTTATTTGTTCGGTATTTTCTACTTGGTTAGCATTTCCCAATCCACCAACTACAAAGGCACCCAGTTGCAGCTCTAGCAACTATTTATTAAGATATATTCAACTGACAGATGGAATGAGGTCACCTGAAGACAAAAGAAATGTTGGAAAAAATCTTGGATTCTGAGTTGAACAAGCTGTAAGCTTAGCATAACTATGGAGAGAAGAAGAAGAAGTTTCTGGAGTTAAGGTACTTTTAATTCCTTCTGGTGTTCTGCAAGCGCATGATTTGATCTAAATTTGTAGTGAAATGATCTCTGAGTACATGACTTTCAGTACAAATACATTCATTCCACATTTCACACTCAAAACAGTTGTTCCATTCATTAAGTTCTCTAATAATACCTATAACCTTGTTATTACCAGTTTTTAATTCTGAAATGTCCTTTGTTATTAACAAATCTTTACTGTGGTTTTTCCATTGTGCGTAATTAACAGGCATGAAGCCATACTTGTCCCTGGCATTAAGACGAGCTCCTGCTTTTAGCAATAATTTAACAACTTTTCGATGACCACCACAAGCTGCTACATGCAGTGGACTCAATGCATGTTTGTCCACAACATTCACATCAGCTCTTCTGTCCAACAGGAACTTTACATCTTCAACATGACCATTTAGTGCAGACAGAAAGAGAGCAGTGCGACCTTCCTTGTCCACTTCGCATAACTCACATTCCATACCACGTAATCTATGTGCAAGACCAAACTTAGCAGCAAATAACACAGGTGTCCAACCATTTTCATCAGCAACCAACAATGACTTCTTATTGTATTTGACGAGAAGCGCAATTTCGGAAAAATTTAAGTTGCAGACAGCAAAGTGCAAAGGAATTCGACCATGTCTATCTTTGATGTTTAGGCAAGCTCCATTCTCCAATAATAACTGTGCCACATTCCTTGAACGATGACAAACTGCTATGTGTAAGGGAGTCCAACCAATATCACACATTGTAATATTTACATCAGCTCCTTTACTCAGAAAAATATCAACTGCCCTAATATCACTTTTAATAGTAGCAGATATGAGAGGAGAGCACCCCATGTTGCAAGTTAAGTTAACATCAGCTCCTTTCCTTAACAATAATTCAATTATTTCATGGTTAACAGTTACGGCATTAATTGCTTCACAGAGAGGGACATGTTTATTGTTTACTTGACAATTTACAGATCCATGTTCACTTAACAACAGACCAGTTATTTCAAACAAGCTATAAGAAATAGCAAAAGCGAGTGGAGATACGCCTACACCAATATATGGGTAATGTAATAAGTTAAATTGAGCACCAGCTCTTAACAAACAACGTGCAACATCAATATGATTGTACTGAACTGCGCAGGCCAAAGAATTGAGATTCACAGAAATGTTATTTACTGCATTGACATCAGCTCCATTCTGAAATAAGATCAAACAAACTTTAACAAATCTGCACATTCTGTTTGAAGATGCACATTCTTCAGTTGGAAAAGAACAGGCCGACGCATGTAATGCTGTTTTTCCTACTTTATCCTTGATGTTCACACGAGCTCCTTTGCTCAACAGAAATCTGACAACTTCAAACTGTCCACCTTGTGCAGCTGCTATTAGTGGCGTTCCATAATGTTCATCCAACTCATTAATATCTTCACCAAGTTCAACTAATAACTTCACCATCTCCAAGAACCCACACTCGGCTGCAACACACAAACTGAATTCTTTATAATACAATCTTACTAAGTTTTCTAAAAGGAAGTTTGTTATTTCATTGTGTTTTTCTTCAACTACAGAAATCACTGCTAAGTTAATATTTTTATTATTCCATTTAGAAAGAAGCAGTTTCACAATTTTAAGTTGACCAAACTGAATAGCAACAGTCAGGGGAAAATGTAAATCATTTAGTTCTTCATATTTCACAAAAGTTCACACAATTCAACATGTCCCGTTTTAACAGCAACACAAAGTGGAGCATCAACTGTTGAGGTAATCACAGGTGCCCCAGATTCTAGTAGCAGTGTTGCCAACTTTACATTCTGATTATGTACTGCAACTCCAAGAGCAGATTTTAGATTTACTCTTAATACATTACATGGACTTAAAACACGTGTGATCAATTTTCCAAATTCTGTATTACAAAAATCCACTACTTCATATAAAGGTTCATAATTACTAACAGATATAGTGTTCACAAGAATTCCATATCTAAGTAGCTCCTCTGCCAAATTCTCATTATTTGTGACAGGAAAAGTAAGTACCAATGGAAATTTTGGGAAATTTTCAGACTTGACTCTCATTCCTTCTTCCATTATCAGTGTGTGTTCAAAAATTCCAAATCTCGCAGTTTTACAAATATCAACTTTCATGGCCGTGTTACTAACTTTTATTCCAGTATCAAAAAAGTTATATACAGTCTCTTGTTTTGTGAGATCGAAGAACTGACGTCGTTTCATAATAGTTAACATTGCCATTATATGCACATTGAGAATCCCACCTTTATTAATATAATACTCCAACATTCTGTGTAAGTTTTCATTATCATCATCATCACCTGGCACAAGGTTTACACTATTCTGAAGAAATTCATAACACAAAATGTTTCTTGTTTCTGGTCTGGTTTTCATAATCTCTGTAATGATTTCACTGCTTCTACTATTCTTCATAATTTGTGAAAGTTTCCTGAATTTGAAGTCAATGCTGTACATGTAGCTAGCGTAGTCTACAGAGGACAGGAACAACAGGTTATCTTTGATCTGCTCATCAGCTCCATGCTCAAGTAAAATGCTTGTTTCCTCAGGTAACTGATACATAACAGCAAGGTGCAGAGCAGTTCTGCCTCCAAGATCTTGTTTATTCACTGCACCTTCTACTTCAAGCAACTCAGAATTATTCTTCAGATTACCGTTCAGAACTGACATGTGTAAGCGAGATCCTTGTGACAGTTGGTAATCCAACATACGTCTCACGAATATATATTCAGGCATAAAAATACATTCTTCTAGAAATTCACCAACATCTTTATGATGATCAAACAACCACTTAGCTGCAAAATATTCAGCAACTGTGCGATGCAGAAACTCTGCTCTTTCACCTCTTGCAGAGATTATCAAACCAACTTTATCATCAGTTTCTTTTATTTCATTTAGAAACTTCACAGCTTTGGTTTTCATTTCAATGTCTTTTAGTAAGTTTAAATCTTTACTTGAGAAGAGAGTAAATAATGCTGCCAGTTCATATTTCTCAATATACTTCAATTTTAACTCCTCATCATCCTTGATTACATTAACATTTGTAAGATATAATTTCTTCTTTTCTTCACTGTAGATTTTCCACTTTACATCAATAAATTTATCATATAACTCCGAAATATTAAATTTAAGAAACATTTCTATTTGTTCTGCCAGATTCACATCCAAAAACACTTCTGACAACATAAAGATCTGAAGAGGAATTCCTGTAAAGTCATTATTGTTATCATTAAGAAACTTGTCAACTAATTTAAAAATTTCATCAATATAAGCAGTATCTTCTGACATGTTTTTTCTGCATTTCCACAAGATTGAAATAAACTGTTTTTGATCACTTTTGTTGAAAGGAGTAATTTTGTATGATCTGACTCCTGATAATGTTTCTAGTTTTGATTTAAGAAATGGTCTGGATGTGATCCACACTCTCTTGACATTGCTATTAAACAGAATTTTCAGAATCTGATACACCACTTCAGAGTAATAAGGACTTACTTCATCCACTCCATCCACTAACACAACCATGTTCCCTTCCTCACAGCAGTACTTGAATAAATGTTTTTCAAACACATTTTCAATTTTTGCAGCTCTTTCTAGAAGTTCAGTAAGATTTTCTTCCTGGATACTGATTTGTTTCAAGTTACTTAACAAATCTGTGAAGTCATTTATGTTTATTCTCACTATCCACAGATGGGGGTGCTTTTGTTTGGTTTGTTTGGAGAGATGAGTGAGGAGGGTTGACTTCCCCATACCTGGTTCTGCTGTCACAACTACAATCTTTTCTTGTCCATCAAGTAATGTTTCTGGTTGCCAAGTAACAGGATCATCTGTATTCAGATATCTGTCAAGAACCTGAACAGCTCCATATGAACGCTTCAGTATCAGCTTCTTGTCACTAGTTTGTAACCAGAGTACATCAGACTGTTCCCTGCAGACTGTCTCAAATTCCTGTTCATTATCAACCCAAAGGAATCTGCTCTTTGCCCTGTCCTTGAAAGTAAACATTTTCTGAGTTAGAAGTGTACTAAAGTCAGACTCCATCCCACCATACAAACAAAATGTCACACCTGTCTCATTAAGTATGTTATAGTCTAGAACCCTGTAACTCTGTAATATACGTCTGATGAACCACTCCACTGGTTGTGGTAGTGGGCTTTCTACTATTCTCTTGCCTTCCATAAGAAGTGATATAAAATCTCCATCCAAATAATTTGTCATTTTTTCTCCAAATTTTGACAGACATAATTCACTACCTTGAAATTTGATTTGTGTGTCCTTTAGTTTATTCTTTGTGGTCGAATCAAAATGTGAGAATTTAACATAACCATCATAAAGCAAAAGCAAATCTTTTCCGAATGAAGTTTTTATTGTATTTATTTCTTTATTGTTTCCTGTTTCCACAACTATTATTACTTTTCTGTTTATTGAATTTTGGCAAAGAGTTGAAATTTCTTGAGAAATCATTTCAAGTTTTTTTGAATATATAATATTGTACAGGATAAGTGTTTCAAATTGTAGATTTTTCCAAGCAGATAGAATTTCTGATTTATACTTTTCCAAATCCTGAATTTTGAAAATCCCATCACTATGAAATATTTGATTAAGTTTACAAATACTTATTTTCACATGATTTGTTAGTATCAGAAACACACAGTTTTCTTTAGTTTTATATTTTATTTCCTCCAGAGCATCATCACAGAACTTTAATTCAAAATTTTTAATATGAAGTTTACATTCCTTCAAGAGAGATGTATTTTGAAGACATTTCACGTGACACAGTGTTTCATATAGAGGGTTACCTTCTCTCCATTCTTCTGTCAGGAAGTAGGAATTCCTACATTCCTTCCACCAGTCTGTAATCTGTTTATTAAATTTTACTAAAGAAGTTTCTTCATATGAAATGGATATATCTAGATGACCTCTTATGTCACTCATGATTAAGAAATCAAGTTTGTCTTCATTAGGTTGATTGTACAGTAAGTAAAACTGGTTAGTGAAGTTCTGGAAGTCATGAAGTTCTTCCATTTCATCAAAAACTTGCTTGTGTTTCTCTTTATTCAACTTCATCACATTTCCACCTGCATTTGCCAGCTGAAGTGGCACAGGTATTTGTTCAGCATCGAAATCATCACACTTCAATCTGTCTTCCACTTGTGCATTTGTGTACAACACAAACACACAATTGTTAAACTCTACATCTAATGGAATATCATCCCTCTGTTTATCAAATTTTTCTCTAATCTCCAAATAAGATTTATAATAATTCTTTAATCCAAAATCATGTTTTTCACTTAAAAGGTTCTCAAATCTAATTTTATCTTTTGATTTGTTTTTTAACTGCATACAGAGACAAAATTTATTTTCTGAAGTATCAAGATTAAAAATTATATCATCAAATTTTCCAAAACCTTCAGCACTGGAAGCCAGCTGAAATTTATTACCCAACTTTGTAGCTCGAACAAAGAGCAGTGCACATGTCTTGAATTCAAAAGCTTCACCACGGAAACCAGAGAACCCTTTACATTTCTTATACGTGACTCTATGAGTGTTCCTGAAATAGAAGTTAAAGAACACAATATTAATACAGTTGTGTTAAAAAATCCAATTACAATTTGTGATGTGTGGCATTTATTTAGTGTGGGGAAGTTATATTAGTATTTATGTATGGAATGACCAGCTTAAAATATTTTAATTTCAAATAACTTTTAATTGAGTTTAATATAACTTGAAATCCAGATAAAATCAGCCTGGAAAAAGTTCACGAATTGTGCTTAAGCAGAGTCATCTGTGAAGAGCAGTAAAACATGACTGATTTTAATTATTTGATATTAATAAGTGGCTGAATTCAAATACCTAGGAACAATAATTATCAACTGGAATGAGATGCACAAACAAAATAAACATAACTGAATTGTAGAAATGCATGCTATTATGTATAACAAAGACTCTTATCGGCCCAACTTCTAAAAAAAAACATTAAACAGAAAATATATAAAACTGTTATTTCTCTCAGTTATATTTGGATGGTCTCTTACCTTAAGGTAGGGAGGAGAAAAGATTATGTGTATATAAGAATAAAGTTCATAGGAAAATTTTTAGATCAAAGAGAGGTGAACAGACAGACAAATGGAGGAGACTACATAACAATGATCTACATGATCTTTATGGGAAATCAGATATAATAATAATAATTACGTCTTGTAGTCTGAGAAGGGGAAGATATGTGACACGAATTGGGAATGAAAGGAGGGCATTGAAACACCTTGTAGGAAAACCAGAAGGAAAATGCCCAGTAGGTAGCCAAAAATGAGATGGGAGAATAGCATTAACCGTGATTTGAGGGAAGTAGATTATACAGAGGATGGTTTGAAAATATTAGCTCGGATTAGGGATGTATGGAGAGCTTATGTCAGTGTAGCCATGAACCACTGGTTTGATAGTGTCAGTAAGTTAGTTTAGTTATATAATAATCTGTTATTACTGTAATTGAGGGTAGACCTACATTTCTTTAAAAATATAGATGTATTTTTTAAGTTATCTTAAACCATTTGTATATTCCTGATATATCCTGCATTATGACATAGGTGCTCATTAGCAAGAGTTTCTTTACCAAGCTTAGTTAGTTATGCTTATTTACCTAAAGATGTCGAGTGACATGTGGTTAGCACATTGCCGTAATAAGATATCTAGTAGGCAACTAAGGTATTACTAGGATGGATGAAGGTCGTTTAAATTTTGCACGGAGGCCTTTTTATTCAGGCTTGTGTTTCTTTCATGAGCCTGAAAATCTTTAGATTCGTTAAATAATTTAGTCTGAATTAATTATAAAAATATGTGGTTTTCCATTGCATATTTATATTGAAGTATAGTTTTGTCAATTTTTATTTTAACAAAGTTACCCAAATGTAGTCTGTCAAAACAATAAAATAGCAGTAAATAATATATAGACAATACATATTTGAATTTGTAAAATAGGCATAGAACAGAATGGAATTACAATGTTGTGAAGAGGTAATTCTGAAACAAATGGAAAATCAATAGCCGGAATTTGTAGACTGACCATATTCATGGATTATTTCTTACGATGGAGATAGAGCCCTTCAATGTGGTTGTTACAATTTGTGCTATGAGATTTTACCAGTTCCTTGTTGCTACAAGAATGATTGTGTTTTTTTTTTAGATATTGTGCCTCTAGTGCCTACATGTAAACCTTGGATGGAGATAATTTCCAGGTGACATTTATCCTTGTAATAAGGGACAGTAGTTTTATTCTCAAAATTCATCTCATTTGGTTGTTTAAGGCTGGATTCAAAACATATTGTATGATCAATGTTAAGAGTGGAATCGTTGGGTGTGATACATTGTTTAGCTGATCAGGCAGCAGCAAGAGTCAGGTATTGCCTTATATACATGAGCTGTTGACACACAAATTGACAGCGGTTCTAACTATCACTGATGGGAGGGTCGAGCCAGCAGTTGTTGATGTAGTCGTGTCTGAATAGTGGACAAGCAAAACATACTCCACAAGACATTCTTTGTGAAATTATCAGCAAGTAAAAACAACAGGATTGTCAAACAAATTGTGAAGCAAGAGACTTTATTAGCAGCAAATTATTTGTGAAGAAACAGTGAAATTCTGTGAAGTAAATAAAGTGAATTTGGAAATTTTGTGTGAACATTGGTCGTGTAATGGGTTATCCCATTTAGACCCAATGTCTATATAGGACACTTGGACTGTTCTTATATTTTGTTTAATCTAGCTATTTTTTCCTTTTAGCCTTATGGGCCAGTGGTCAGCGTTTCTCACCACTATTCATGAAGTCTCCAAACCACAGGAATTTTTCCTTAAAGGGAATTATTCCTGTGGTTGCCCATGGTCTTGAATTTAGGTTAAGAACTCTCTTGGTGCTTCATTATCATTTATCACATATCATATCATCGGGGTAACGTAACTCCACCTTCTACGCGCCCCAACTTCAGAAGTGGGTTACAATTACGCCATTGCTAGGAGAGGAACCAGAAATGTCAAAATGACAATTGAATAAAAAATAATTTATTTCTTAGAGGATTTATGAACACGCGTTGACTAGAAATTACCATGTTCATTTTTGTCTTTCCTCATAGCAGTGACTATGGAGTAGTTGAAAAGCATGTCTGCTGGTAAGCTTATTCATTTGTTTGTTTTCTATTATTGTACTAGTATAAATTATGATATTTTCTTATTATTATTATTATTGAAAAGGCCTTAGCTGATATATAGAACATGAAAACATTTTTGATTTTTCATTCTAAATTTGCAAATATGCATTTATATTTGGTGTCCTACGTATTGTAGATTGGGCGCGTATGGAGCCTTTTATTTAAATTGCAATCTTTTATGTTCAGGGAAATCTCAACATCCGTTCTCGTCTCCTGAGGACGCTGTTGAGTATTTACTGTCTATATGAGATGAAGAAGAGGATAATGTTCTAATTGATAACACTGAGCAACAAAAAAGAAACTTATTTCGTCTGATTGTATTTCTTTTTTTCCTGAATTCAAATATAATATCGGTTTTTCTCCATCATGCAAGGTTTCTGAGAGACAGAAATTTATAATTTCAAACACTTTAATATTTTCTACATCCATAACTACACAATAGTCGAACATTCGGACTCATCTAGAAAGTAAGAAATGACGATTTTCTGCTATATATCGCCTCTGGAGCATCCCTCTTGATGGTCCAACAATAATCGGCCAGCATATTAGGATTCCATTTGCCTTGATATCTCTTTTCCATAGCTGAAATCATTTGAGTTAGCTCATTTAGTTTTATTTTACAGTGGACAAATGGATGAAAAAATGTTTATTAAAAAAATAATTATTTAAATCCATTAAATGAAATTGAAATAAAAAATTGCGGGTGATGGAGAAATTCCGAATATATATTTGAAAACACGATAAAAACTGCATTAAGTACAACTATTGGTACTCATGAGACAAAAATCATGTTGACCAGTGTAATTGTAGGTACAATAGAAATTGTGTTATCAAGGGAAGTGACACAAAACAACTGTCTATCATCGAGAGTTGTTGAAAGACTGACATCAGTCATAGAACACCAAACCAGCATGCAGTCTACATTGATACCTTCTTTTCATCCTACGACTTAGGTGTAAGAATGATAAAGTCAGGATATTTCATGACAGGAACGGTTGGAGAAAACCGAATAGAAAAAGGTCAGCTTGAGTTGTCATCGAGCATGAACAAGGGAAGGACAGAATCATTTTTGCTAAATATTTTGTTACAATAATGAACTTGTTAGATGGATAAATGTTCCAATTTGCAAATATATTACACACGTCACAAAACAAGTATAAAATGGTGTTCATTTATTTGATTCCTTGATGGCAGTCCACAGGACACAGATTCGAGGAACGAAGTGGTATTTTACACTCTTTACCAGTATTTTGGGCACAACGATGGTAGCTTCCTGGAAACTCTACACTATTTCTAAGCTTGGGACGTAAGATTTGCTGACATTTTGAAGAGAGTAAGTGATGTATGTGTTGTAATAATAATAATAATAATGTAGAGTGATCATTATACTTCAGGTTGACTACTTTTCTGCTGCTAAGCCATTCCACTCCATGACCAATGACCGGATACAGAGCTAATGTCTCATGGATGTGCAATTTGATAATATTAGATCTCAAACAGTTTCCCCAACTCATTCATTAATGTAAACACCTCATAGTGTTACCTCCCACTGTAATTTTGATTACTTTTACGATGCTTAAATGGGTTACACTGCGTAAACCGTAACTTATACACCAAATTAACATACACAGAATTCAATACTGTATTTAAAAAAAAAAAATGTACAAAAAAGTCTATCTTTTACGAAGAACTCACATTAACCAATTTTGTCTTTCAAAATTAGGTAACCTGTTTAAATTATTTTTTCCATGTGAACAACATTACAGATCCCGCTAGTTATATATATTTTTCATATAAATGATTTATGAATATAAGGACTACTTACTTAATCTGCTATAAGTACTTCGTCATACGAAAGAAGTGTACTGATAATTTCATGGTCCCACCTCAGACAATTACCAAGTTAATTGTACCATTATATTGAAAATGTGACTATCCAGAAATTATTAAAACATTAATTCGGACTGAACGACAAGATAACAAAGCGATACTGTAAGAGTATGCAAAAATTAAACAGGAATGGGTATTGCTCCACTGAACAATCTGAGATAGCGAACCTAGGGTCCAAGAAGCCATCTTAAGGCGATATGGGAACAAATGTCTTTCAGATTACTGTCTAGTCTTTTTTATTTACATTATTTATCACTTAATTGCAAGAACAATCATTGACACAATTAACGTACCATGTTGTATCTTACAACAGTTGCTCAAACTGACATCCATCTACCTCAATGCAAGCATGACAAGCATACAAGATTCTGCCGCACCCTGGTATGTTTCGAATCACATCACAGGCAGCTATAATCCTGGCAACTAAATCCAGTCCGTTTCCACTGAGTCTCGAACACACGTGACTTTAGATACTCATATAGAACATCGTTTCCCAACCTGGGGTATGCGAACCCCCAGGGGGTTTGCAAAATATTTCAAGGGGTTCGCCAAAACTTTTTCTTAATGGCGGGTTTCAAGGTTAGTCTATGATTATTTCTATAATCCCTGCAGCATTGTCATAATAATAATAATTGGATTCGAAATCCCTTCGAAGAGTCAACAATTTTAGAATCCACATTAAGCATAAATGAAAAAAGGGGATCTGTTCGAAATTTTCACTGGTTTTCAGTATTACAAATACAAAAGCCTAATTTCAGATATCATAAAAAATAAAGACAAAAGATGGAATATAATTCTATTAAAATAGTTAATAATTCTTGGTAAGAAAATCTTGTAGTTAGGAAATTTGTAATCAAATTTATCAAATTTTAAACAGTTCATGATAACCAAACAGTGTTATCATAGGGTCAAAGAGGGATGGTGACTCCTGTTCAACTTCAAGTTGCATCATCTTGACCCTTGGATGTGTAATTGTGACATGATAATAGCTAGTACTGGTATGAGAGTATTATCTTATGTTTCGATATGGATAAATAGAAGTGTCGAGAAAGGACACGGAGAGCAGTGGGACTGGGTGCGGTCCCTCAGGAGGGCCCAGCGGGCCGGGTGGCGTCTACATGGGTAACGTATGTCCATCTGTCTTTTTCTTGGGTCATTTTAGGACTTAGAACTAAATAAAAGTAACTTCACTGAAATAAAAGTAACTTCACTTAAATAAATCATTTTAAGACTCAGAATTAAATAAGGACATAATGGTCCTCGGAACTTCATTCAAATAGGAAAAACAAAGTTGAACATTTTATAATAATGGATATCTCTCTTTAACTAATAGCATTTTAGTATCTGAATATTTTCGAGTTGGACAATGTGGCGATTTCAGCTGACTTAAATAACACTGTTATTTAATTGGTTAAATTGATTTTCTTTATGTTTGGTAATTATTTTAATAAATAATGTTATATTTCGTTTACTGTGGTTTCATTTGTTTAATGGTAGAACTACTCCTCCATAACCAAGGCCAACCGCTCGGGCCAAAAATCAACTTAAACAATAGGGATCTTAACGCTACTAATACGCAGGGGCTTAACGGGCGCGCCGCGTAATATTCTGGTGGCTGGCGATGGGATATTCGTGAAAATAATGTTTTATCATTATATTCACAAATGAAGAAACGAACCTTAGACCACAAATTAACCTTCAATTCGTGCACAGTAAAAATGTATGTTTTTTTCAATTAGGAAGAGAAGAGTCACATTGAATAAACTACGTCTTTTAAAAACAGAGAGAGACCAGAAAATATTCAACTTTGGGACATTATGGCTTTAGGTTATATTTTAGGTATTGATGTTTTTTTTTCTCTCAACAAATGTTTTATTTTTCTAATAGGCAGACGTTTATATGTACATTAATTTCTTTTCCAGGCTATGTTATATGTTATGATATTTTGATACATATAAGTTTTATGAATTATGTTGGTGTTGTTTCCGTAGAGGATATATTTGGGTTATGATTATTATTATTTTTTTCAGAATATTGGTAGAGGTTGAAATGAAAGTGATTTAGTTTTATTTTAGGCAATATCTCCTTCGATGTCGTACGTATATAATGACCATATTTTGGTGGGGGTTGTACAAGACAAGCTTTTTTTACGCGACTTGTGCCATTTTTTTGATGTAATTTAAAGTATCGTAATGTGTTAATGAATCAGTTTTGCTAAGAGATGTAACCGCTGTATAAATATGTAAGATTAACACGAAATGAAGTAGTGGAAATATGATTTAACATGGTAATCGCCCGACATTTTGAATTTTTCATAGAGTAACAAATATGAAGATGTACTTTATTTTACGTATCAAATCACATTTAAAACGCAAGGAACATAAAAGCTAACCCAACCTAAATCAATTACTGTAACAAATAAATCATTAAATTTCAAAACCTGGTAAAACTGCTCAGGCGAAAGTCTGAAGTATTCTAAAATTTGGTATATTCATCAACCATATGTTTATTTAAGAATTAAGAATAATTTATTCTACAATTTTCCATACAACATTCTTATGATGCTGTTGCTCTAGGTACCTTTTTCTGTCTTTACTAATATTTCGAACTATTTTAATCGTTTTCCAACGACACTTGAAACTTTTTGATGAAGAATTTTAATATGTTTAT
Organism: Diploptera punctata; assembly: GCA_030220185.1. NCBI lineage: Eukaryota > Metazoa > Arthropoda > Insecta > Blattodea > Blaberidae > Diploptera > Diploptera punctata. The sequence continues at coordinate 140,002 of JASPKZ010001965.1, read as the reverse complement.
CTATGTACACAAATTATGACTTTTCCTCTCAATTTATTTTCAAAGTTCTTTATTAGAATTGAAGTTGGCATACGTGAACGCTCATAAAATTAAATCCACCAGATGGCAGGACATTTGTGTGAATGACCAGCATTTGCATTTAATTCCAAACCATATTTTAAGAAATAAATGTTCAATCACTTAAAATTGTTAGATTCCGATTGGTCAATTTAGTGTGCATCAGATTAGTTTATAGTTTACTAAATAGGATGTATATAATTTATTTTATTAGGTTATGCAGGGACAGGCTTGTATACATTGGGTTTTGTAAACACATTTGGAAATGTATTATGAACGTTGGTCATTTTGATTTTCCATATATGTGGTGCCATCTGGCGACAATTCCATAAACATATGCGCTGTAACGGTTGCGCTCCATGTTGTACCAACATCACGCCGAGCGAAACGCGAATTCGCGTCACGTCGGGCGCGACACGCTGTATAATAAACCGTAGCATTATAACTTATGTGGTCATGTCAGGAAATAGTTCCACTTTATTTTCACATTTACAAGTAAAATAATGAAGTGATAATTACATCTCTTAGCTAAATACGTTTAATATAGTGTTTTATTAATATTTATTGAAATTAGATACTCTTAACGTGGGTAGAAAAAAAAAAAAAAAGCTTGTGTACTCCCACCCGGACAATATTTTATTATTTCGCCTATCGGTAAGACGTGGCACGATCATATATACACATAAATCATTTCTGAAAGCATCACCGCGAGAGATAAGCCCAAGGGATCATAGGTTGCTTTACACGCCACTAGATGGGAAATTTTTGTTATATTGAACCTTTTATATTTTTGGAAAAGGATAATAGATTTAAGCAAACAAGATGGCGGACACATCTTATACTTACGCCACTAATGCACTAAACACTCATACCACGTTTGCACCATGCAAACATTCATTTTTTTTATATATTCACGTAAAACGCGATCTTGGATATCTGGATAGAGATGGGACACGAAAAATTAATTTATGGTTTATTAACTAGGTAGTTTTTTTTGGATAAAGAACTAGGAAGTTGGCTAACGTCTATTATATTTTTGTTTTGTTTCTCAAAATGGCCACGATGACTACAGAGCCTTCTAACGGAGTCTATATTAAACATTACAGCTACCCCGTAGGAAACTAATTCTATCCACTTCAATCAAATAAAATTCTACTTATATTCGGGCTAATAATCAAAAAATAATATTGAGATAAATACAAGAAAGATAAATCGATTGATATTTCAGTCCCCGTGTAGCAACTCGTGCATCCACACTGGTAATTAATCTTGGCCCACGTGAGGCTCGAGGAACCGCGTTATGACTTGCAATAAATGATTATATTGGAAAAATAAATGAACGATTATTATAATAAGACTATAAAAGTTTAATTACAAAGTGAATAACCGAAAACTAGCAGGAAAATAGTTAGGGAGTTGGAAAACGTAAAAATCAGAGGATTTGTAAATAGAGTAATAGCCGTGAAAAATGAAGTAACATTTAAAGTAACATATTCCCCTACCGGAGATCTTGAGGTGGCGGAAATGTTAGGGCTCCCAATATTTCTAGACAATCGGCACTTAATGTCAGCCGGGTTATCAGCCCTGCGTGACGTCCGCCCTCTCCACAGAACAAGAGTCTGGTACTCGTTTCAGTTAAAGGCTGAATCGACCCCAGGGCCATAGTGCCGCCAGGAGGACTAGATCAGGTTAACAATCCTAATACACACTGGGACTTGAACCCCCGACTTTTCAGCTTGTAGCGCAGTACTTTATCCACTATGCTAGTAGAAATAAATATTCATACTAAATATATTAAAGAAATTTTAAACACGACTGAGGTTATGACCACCTGCCGTGCGACCTTGACAAGGCAGGGCATGAGGCAAGTAATACCGATTGCCGCTGGAAATGATTCTGGGATTTTTATGGTAAGGCGAGCACCATTATATTTAGGAACGTTTTCAGTTAAAAATCGAGGGAACTACTGGCTGCGCGATTTAAAATTAATAATAATAAAACACGATAAAATAATAATCGTCACACGAAGTTCGGGTACAAATCATACTTTCATAATGCGAGATAATGTAAAAGATTGGATGACAAATAAAATAATAATAAAATTAGGGAACGTTCAAGAAAATAGGAGTTTTCTGAATAATAGATATGAAATCACCAGCGTGGAAATTGGAAAATGGAAAATCGCCATCTTGAGAGATATTGTGTTTTGAGACACGTCTTGCACGAAAACGGAGTGTCCCAGGAGGTCACATAGCGATAACAGTCAGCAAAGCTCTGGAATGTGTTTAATTTGGTGATAGTTAGATTAACCACACAGATAAGGACTCCAAAACCGATTGCCTCAGGAATATGAACAAAATTTAGATTAGGAGCAATTACAGGGACATAAATTTTTTTTTCGAGACATCAGAAAACGTACGTTAAATAAAGAAAATAAAGTGGCATATGGGCAATCAAAGGGATCTTAGATTTGAAACCCGAGAAAATGAACAAAGGGCATGAAGACTTAGGAGAAATAAACGAGAACTCGAACATAGAGGGGAATGGAGAATTAGCACAATCAAAGATGAACTCAACTAATGAGGAAGGCAGATTCTAGTTTCGAAAACAGAGAGTATGGAAAAGGGGCATGGGAACTTCGGATAAATTAGAGAGAACTCGATCAAAAGCGGGAATTGAGATTAATAAAATGGAGGACTCGCTTGATCCGTAATTCAGATTTAGGTTTCGGAAACAAAAGAATGGAGATTCTGTATAAATAAGAGAGCTCGAATGGAAGAGGAGAACGGAGATTGGGCATAATCATAGAGCTCCGCTAGTGAGGATTACGGAGGGGAGGTGAAACCAAGATGCTTACAGAAATGATAAAGGAAGAATAGACTTACAGAAATGATAAAGGAAGGATAGACTTACAGAAATGAGAAAGGAAGGATAGACTTATTCCCAGAAATATTTTTCTTTTCGGCTGTATCATAGTTGTTTTTTTTGGGGTGGAAAATTAGGATACTTGACAAACAAACATCGACGAATAGGATACTAGAGACTAGTTAGGATATCCACGTGAGATTGATGGGATGTGACCTGGTAGATCGAGCTATTAATATTAATGAGAATCATAAAACTTAATAAAAATATAATAATAATAAACCACCAAGATAATAATAATAATAATAATAATAATAATAATGACAATAACTATGCTAATAATAATAAAAATGACATCAGTAATAACAATAAACCTTAACAATCATAATAAAAAAAAATAACATCAAATTACCAGTGGCGATAATGTATAATGAAAATAAGGAAACACAGTAATTTATAATTGATAATAATAATAATAATAATAATAATAATAATAATAATAATAATAATAATGGAATAAGAGCGAACTATCAGAAAATAATACTTATGTTTATGAATAAAAGGAAGGATAACGGAAAACCATAATCTCATTTTTAGCATTAGGACTCATTTAAGTATGAATGGGTTCCGGGATAAGTAGTAGGCTAGTTCGCGAGAAGATAACGTGGAAGCAGTCCAGATAGAGGCACGTAGTACGTTAACCCATTCGCTTCAGGTTTAAATGATCAATGCTTTTCCTCAGAAACCGGATTTAAGTTACTGTAAATTATATTGTATATTTTCAGACATACAAACAAACAAAATATAACGGTACTTGAGATGAGAGTAGGGGCAAATTCAAAAACACATTCTTCTACTGTTCATAAATGTTAACAAAAAATTACCCTGCCGAGGGATGTACAAATATTGCAAAATATATAACAACAGAGTTAAGCGAGTGTACCTCGTCTTTGAGGCGAATAGGTTAAGCCTATAACGAAGACGAATGATAGGTTCAATTAACCAGAAGTTATGCCAACACGGAGGATAGAAATTATTTTAACATCGCGAGAAATAAGTAGTGACAACAGTTCAGATTAAGAAGGGAGGATGTGCATTATCCGACTTGGGTTAAAGAAAAATATATACGTATTGCAAAGAGAACGGAAAGGGGACATGGGAACTTAGGAAAATTTATAAACTTCTGGAACGCAATGAAGTATAAGACAAGTGTTGAGAGATTTTCCCAGAATTACCGAGTGCCTAACATGCAGGAATGATCGGAAACAATTTAATTTATTCCCAGAGTAATTTAGAAGATGGAGGTTAGGATACTTCACGGATAGTTAGGTGTCTTAATCGATCTAGTGGAAGATATTATCCTATAAATTTGGAATTTCAAGGGCTACACTAAATAATATTTCTAAAGGAAATTACACAACAACTATTATACCCAACTGATCATGACGCTTGACTGAGGTGCCTACAGGAGGATACAGAGATAGAATCAGCGGCCGAGATCTCTCCCTCTGTATACCTCGATAGCATGTCAGTTAGGACTAGTGACCAGTCGAGTAGTAGACACACACACATATGGGATATGACTTATTACGATAATATATAAAAACTAGATCGCTTAAGACTCTTCATATTTAGGCCTACGAGGGATAATACAAGGATAGGCTACAACTTAGGTCAATCTAGGCTAGGTAATGTTAGAAATACATAAACAGAGATGAAACTTTTACATAGTCGCACACAGGGATACGAGTTGGGAAGGACTAAGGACCCTTTTGGAGAGGTTTTGGCCTCGAAAATTTGGCGAGTTGCCTGAACACTTCGCCAACAAGCTAGGCAGGTGCGAGTCGGAAGGTGGGGCACCCCCGTTATGACATGATCTAGAGACTGAGAACTCCAAAATGATCTTGGGGCACTGGCCATAAAACCTTGCCGACTTGGCACTTACGTTAGGGACCATAAGGAACATCGTTGTTTAGGAAATGATAGGCATCGGAGCAGTAATAATAAAGGAAACATAGGAACAAATGAAAGCACAATACAATTACGGGCAAGGAGACCCACGGAAAACTGTCATGATACCCGGGTTTAGGGGGGGGATGAGAGCGATAGGGGAACCCCATCAAAAAGATTAGGATAAAATCCACTTTTCCGATGAGGCGGCGTCCATGAGTTCAAGAAGGCTCTCCCTAAGGTTAATGTCCTGAGGCAGCAGGATGAGAGGGGTGTCAGGAAGGAACCGAGTCACTGTTGATGAGGATGGGAGCACCCCGGCCTCCACTTCGTGGTCGTGCAAGGGATAACCGAGTCACCGTTGTCGGAGGTCGAGCCCATTCCTGATCTTCATGGTCGTGCAAGGTGAATTCGCTGGCTCGCCCGACAGAAATAGCGAGACAGGAATCGCAAAGATGAGAGGGGTGGGGTCAGGAAGGAACCGAGTCACTGTTGATAGGATGGGAGCAACCCGGCCTCCACTTCGTGGTCGTGCAAGGGATAACCGAGTCACCGTTGTCGGAGGTCGAGCCCATTCCTGGTCTTCATGGTCGTGCAAGGTGAATTCGCTGACTCACCCGACAGGATAAATAGCGAGACGGGAATCGCGAAGATGAGAGGGTGGAGTTAGGAAGGAACCGAGTCACTGTTGACAGAGATGGGAGCATCCCGGCCTCCACTTCGTGGTCGTGCAAGGGATAACCGAGTCACCGTTGTCGGAGGTCGAGCCCATTCTTGGTCTTCATGGTCGTGCAAGGTGAATTGGCTAACCCACCCCAAGGATACATAGCCGGGATTAGGAACTGAGGTTAGCAAGAGACGGACCCCGTCTGGGAGGATAGGATTTAATTCCCTTCTGGACGCAGTAGCGGACGTTGAGGAACCAACAGAGTTTCTAATAAACCCGAAGTTAGGAAGTGAGGTGAGCAAGAGACGGACCCCGTCTGGGAGGATAGGATTTAATTCCCTTCTGGACGCAGTAGCGGACGTTGAGGCACCAACAGGCTTTCTAAGAAAATACAAAAGAATGGATGCCAGGATGCTAGGAAAACCGCGAAGAAAAGTCGTACGCACACATGGATATGGTCATAACGAGGGAACAATGAATAATAGACAGGGACGTCAGATACGTTGGGACACTAAAGGAGAAGAATACTAAAGGAAACATATATATATATATATATACGATTGTGCGATCGACGAGTAGAGCCAAGAGAGACAGATTGACCTAAGTAGGGGTAATACATAAAAGGAGATCTCGGGAAATTAGAAGTTAAACTCATGAGGAGTACATATACATAGAAGTTAAACACATTAGGCAGTACATACAAAGAGAGGTTAAACATATAAGGATAATACAAGAAAGTAGGAAGAGAGGTTAAACACACAAGTAATACAAGAAAGTGGGAATAGTACATACAAAGAGAGGTTAAACACATAAGTAATACAAGAAAGTAGGAATATTACATACAAAAGAAGTTAAACACGTACGGGAATACATAAAAGGATATCTCAGGAATTTAGAGGTTAAACACATAGGTGTACATGAAAATTAGAAGTTAAACACATAAATAATACAAGAAAGTAGAAAGAGAGGTTAAAAACATAAGTAATACAAGGAAGTAGGAAGAGAAGTTAAACACAGAAGTAATACAAGAAAGTAGGATGAGAGGTTAAAAACAGAAGTAATACAAGAAAGTAGGATGAGAGGTTAAAAACATTAGTAATACAAGAAAGTAGGAAGAGAGGTTAAACACATAAGTAATACAAGAAAGTAGAAAGAGAGGTTAAACACATAAGTAATACCAGAAGGTAGGAAGAGAGGTTAAACACATAAGAAAGTGGGATTATTACATGAAAATTAGAAGTTAAACACATAAGTAATACAAGAAAATAGAAGTTAAACATTGGGTAGACATGGAAATAGAAGATAAACACGTAAGGATAATACAAGGAATTAGAAGTTAAACACATACGGTAATACAGCAAAGGAGATCTCAGGAAATTATAGGTTAAACACATAAGGATAGTACACGAAACTAGGGGTTAAACACACAGGGTAATACAAGAAATTAAAAGATAAACACTTAAGAAAGTGCATGAAATTAGAAGTTAAACACATAGGGTTGGACATGAACTTAGAGGTTAAAACCATATATAAGATAGGGAATAAGTCTACACGTATGAGATCAGGAATTAACTTAAGTACGAAAGTGGAAATTAAAAGGAAACCAAAGGATAAGAGATAAAAAGGGAGAGGTTAAACCCATAGGTAAGAGGGACCCAAGACACGGAATAAAGTCCACGCATACTCGGGAGTTATGAAAAGAAAATTAAATGCAGAAATTCAAGAAACCAGATGAGATATTGCCGAACGAATCAGGAAAGGATTAAGGAAATATTGCCGAACTAATCAGGAAGGGCTTAAGGAAATATTGCCGAACGAATCAGGAAGGGATTAAGGAAATATTGCCGAACTAATCAGGAAGGGCTTAAGGAAATATTGCCAACGAATCAGGAAAGGCGTAAGGAAATTTTGCCGAACGAATTCGGAAGGACTTAAGGAAACAACACCATTCAGACGCATTTTTTTTTTAGTTAACTCTGTGGGCTGTAACATGGGAAATCGACAGTAGTATTGGAAGCGAGAATTTAAGATGCAATACGCATCCCGGGATAAAGAAAGGAAATGCTCTCCCAATCAGGACCTCACGAGGGAATGATGATTCGGAATTCAGGTTACATAATCGTACAAAGTAGTAATTACACCTTAAGGCCCTAGCGAATTATGTGTAGACGAGCACACTCGATCGAACTCAGGACTCTAGAGTAGGAGAAGCAACCTTGGAATTTTATCCAAACAATGGAAAGTGAAAACCAGCGGTACAATACAGGGAGATACTGACAATTTTTGAACCTAGTAAAACCTGAATTGCAATAAGGGCATAAATGATTCATGAGAAATCATAAGACCAAAAACATAAGAGCATTTCCTTTGCAACTTGAGGCTAGCGATAAGGGACAAATAGGAACATGGGTGCACCAAACTAAACGATACATGTAGATAACAAAGAAATCTAAAGCCAGAACGTCTAATATAATAACGAAGATATGATGGCTGAAAATGAAGCCTCTAAGCAATAAAGTTAAATTAAAATGACCAAAGGTGATGGGGGGGATACGGACCCATGTGGTACGGGATAGCACCAAACCCATAATCAATGTTATAGTTATCCTCCCAAGTTTTAATGCCATATGCATAAGATTGCAGCTTCACGCTTGGACTGAGGCCACCACCACGACTCCACATGATGGGAGGCAGATTAAGATGGCCAGACACACGGAGCACCCTATACATCTGAGGACGAGGGCAGCATAACGCTGCACGGACCAACCACACCCTGTACATCTAATGACGCAGGGTAGCTGCCAGGATCAACACACATCTCGAGGCGGAGCATGAGATGGATGAATGTCCAGACTCGCAACCAGCTGAGACAAAACACCTCATTAGCAGTAAAAACCAAACCCAGGCCATTATAAAAATAATAACGACTTTCTCCAACGCCAACCTTGGCCTAACCTCCTTCAGCCCAATTTTGTCCTATAGAAGAGTTAGGAAAACAAACTCCACGTCAAGATTGATTCCTATCAACCCTTTCACAAGTTCTCCTTGGACCTAACTGGGTTTTGATTAAAGAAACTAGGCATGACAAAAAAGGCCTACCTGGACCAATGGCAGCTGAAACTGAACAACGACCTCGAGTTTTAGGACATTGCCTCCTCCATCGCGGCAAGCAGACACGAAACCTGACCTCCAAGCTGGCCACAGCAGACACCACAGTTTTATAATTTTTTTTTATCAATGATCCGGTTCACGGAATAGACCTGTCAGAGTGAATAACAAAAAAGGGAAAACGTCGACGTACTTAACAAAGTAATGAAATGTGATAAAGTGCGTCGGATATTGGATAACAGTGTAAGTGCGTCGGTTCCAAAAGAAACCACCGAAGGTTTAAAATAATGAAGAAGAATGAAGACAAACAGAATCTTTTTTAGTCAATATTTTTGTTTTTTTTTTCAGCAAATAAACATTATTTTTTCTCTTTCTTTCTGAAACAATGCTCAGGCATGTTGGCTTGTTATATTGTGATTTTTGTTTTTTTTGAAGTATGGTGTTCTCACTAAGTAAACGGATCTGGCGATATTTCGACGCAATTAAAGGTATTCGGGCAAATGACAAGACGATCTAACTTCTTAGGATGAGAACAAAATACTTCCAGGACAGATGGAATCGCCAATTGACGACGTCAGTTCCACTCCTACGTAAAGCTAAGTTGAAAGATAAATGTCAGGACCAACCCCCGAGAGGTGAGAGATATCCTGTAAGGAAAAAAGACTTTCGGTTTTTCAACCCTACAGTCTTATTTAGGGAGGGGGGAATATTACAAATACAAAAGCCTAATTTCAGATATCATAAAAAATAAAGACAAAAGATGGAATATAATTCTATTAAAATAGTTAATAATTCTTGGTAAGAAAATCTTGTAGTTAGGAAATTTGTAATCAAATTTATCAAATTTTAAACAGTTCATGATAACCAAACAGTGTTATCATAGGGTCAAAGAGGGATGGTGACTCCTGTTCAACTTCAAGTTGCATCATCTTGACCCTTGGATGTGTAATTGTGACATGATAATAGCTAGTACTGGTATGAGAGTATTATCTTATGTTTCGATATGGATAAATAGAAGTGTCGAGAAAGGACAAGGAACAGCAGCGGGACTGACTGGGGTCCCCTCAGGAGGGCCCTGCGGGCCGGTGGCGTCTACATGGGTAACGTATTTTCTTCCATCATGTCTTAGGTCATTTTAATACTTAGGATCAAATACGGGACCAAATGGTCCAAGTAACTTAGACTATGAAACAAAATTGAATATTTTAAAATACTGGATATCTCTCTAACTATTAGCATTATAATAATTTTGAATACTTTGACGTTGGACAATTTGGCGACTTCAGCTGATGTTAATAACAGTTTTTGAGTTGATTTTCCTTATGTTTGGTAAATATTTTAATAAATAATGTTATTTTTCTTTTACTGTGGTTTTAAATTGTTTAATTGTAGAACTCCTACTCCAAAAACCAAGGCCAACCGCTCGGGCCTAAGACAACTTAAACATTTGGGAACTACGCTACCACTACGCAGGGGCTTAAAAGACGCGCCGCGTAATATTCAGTTACAGAAAAGTTATAAATCTTCATCATTAATTGGTTTTTGGTAAAGTTTAAAGGAGTTAGCGAATGGCTTTATTACCCTTTCATCCACATATTTGTGCAAAGAGTCGTTTTCTTCATATCCTACTTAAAAAATAAATAGTGAAACAGGTTTTGCGCTGAAATTGATTTGAAACTTTATTTAACTTGTGTGGTTCCTGACTTCAAAGCTCTGTGTCATGGAAAGCAGGCGCAACCTTCTCACTTAATTCCAAGGAAGAGGGGAGTAATTACAATATTTTTTTTATTCAGTGCCCCAAAACTTGTATTTATTATTGCAACTTCAAAGCTCTGTGTCATGGAAAGCAGGCGCAACCTTCTCACTTAATTCCAAGGAAGAGGGGAGTAATTACAATATTTTTTTTATTCAGTGCCCCAAAACTTGTATTTATTATTGCAACTTCAAATCTCTGTGTCATGGAAAGCAGGCGCAACCTTCTCACTTAATTCCAAGGAAGAGGGGAGTAATTACAATATTTTTTTTATTCAGTGCCCCAAAACTTGTATTTATTATTGCAACTTCAAAGCTCTGTGTCATGGAAAGCAGGCGCAACCTTCTCACTTAATTCCAAGGAAGAGGGGAGTAATTACAATATTTTTTTTATTCAGTGCCCCAAAACTTGTATTTATTATTGCAACTTCAAATCTCTGTGTCATGGAAAGCAGGCGCAACCTTCTCACTTAATTCCAAGGAAGAGGGGAGTAATTTACAATATTTTTTTTATTCAGTGCCCCAAAACTTGTATTTATTATTGCAACTTCAAATCTCTGTGTCATGGAAAGCAGGCGCAACCTTCTCACCACTTAATTCCAAGGAAGAGGGGAGTAATTACAATATTTTTTTTATTCAGTGCCCCAAAACTTGTATTTATTATTGCAACTTCAAATCTCTGTGTCATGGAAAGCAGGCGCAACCTTCTCACTTAATTCCAAGGAAGAGGGGAGTAATTACAATATTTTTTTTATTCAGTGCCCCAAAACTTGTATTTATTATTGCAACTTCAAAGCTCTGTGTCATGGAAAGCAGGCGCAACCTTCTCACTTAATTCCAAGGAAGAGGGGAGTAATTACAATATTTTTTTTATTCAGTGCCCCAAAAACTTGTATTTATTATTGCAACTTCAAAGCTCTGTGTCATGGAAAGCAGGCGCAACCTTCTCACTTAATTCCAAGGAAGAGGGGAGTAATTACAATATTTTTTTATTCAGTGCCCCAAAACTTGTATTTATTATTGCAACTTCAAAGCTCTGTGTCATGGAAAGCAGGCGCAACCTTCTCACTTAATTCCAAGGAAGAGGGGAGTAATTACAATATTTTTTTTATTCAGTGCCCCAAAACTTGTATTTATTATTGCAACTTCAAAGCTCTGTGTCATGGAAAGCAGGCGCAACCTTCTCACTTAATTCCAAGGAAGAGGGGAGTAATTACAATATTTTTTTTATTCAGTGCCCCAAAACTTGTATTTATTATTGCAACTAGGCCTAAACATTGTGTAAGTTTTAAGCCCTAACTAGAGTAACTTTATGTTTTAGCCATTAATGGTTAAGTTAATTTGAGATTATTAAACCTATTGCTTGGAATTAAATTTTATGCATGTCTACTGTATGTATATTTAAAAGTCAGTAGTTCACCCAACTCAGAACATTGTGCAAGGGGTTCGCGAGTCGAAGAAGGTTGGGAACCGCTGACATAGAAAATAATCAAGGGAAGTCAGGTCATCATGACTTGCTAGTCACCAGGCTCTTCCTTGCAGGAACTAAGAATATAAATAAACAGCACAGTACATGTAAACTTGTACACATGTTAATTGAAAACAGCTGGAAAACAGTAATGCTTGACAATTTGATGTACAAGTTTACTTCCATATCTCCTTCTCGGACCCTAGGTTCCCTACCTCAAATTATTCAGTGCAGTATCCTCTATGCCCTGTTTAATTTTGGCAAACTCTTATAGAATCAGCCTGTATATATATTTTTTAAAGCTAATGTATCTTTCATTAAAACAGAAAAGGCAATTGCGACACTGGAAATGGACTTCCTAAGGAGAGCATTGGGATCTGTAAATTACATTTGCCAAATGCAGTAATACAAACACGAACTGGATGGATTCTGACAAGTGCTGAGAGGATAGAAACTAGACAGTTATTATGGTAAGTCTTGTGAAGAGGATGGAAAAGGAAGGATGGCCAAAAAGAGCTTTGACTTATAATCAGGGAACAGGCTACCATCTGGCTGATGGTCTCACATCCACAGTGATATTTACAAATATGAATGATCATCTAGCGACCATCGTGAAGTGCTCACTAGGTGTGAAAAGATGCCCGTCCCTTCTATTCAACCTTACATCGGATAGGTTGACAAAGTAAGATACTGTTACTCACTTGTCAGTTGTGTTGTTTCATTGGGAGTGCACCTGTATGCAGATGGAAAGGGGGAGCCTGATATATTCAGCATAGGATTGATATGTGGCCGGCATGTTGGGCCTCCCCAGGCATTACAGATAGGTTTTTTTTTCAATCTGAACCCACTTCTTATTGTAGCTAACCAAATTTCTCACAATCCTAAGTAGGTACCAGTTCTATATTGGCCAACATTTCATGAGAAAATTTTCCCTCCCATGGGTAATCAAGCAGGACATATCGTGTAGCTCTGAAACAAGGTGTGATGCCCCAGGTCACTTGGTAATGGTATGGGACCCCAAGCTAATTTAGTAATATTTATTTCCCTACAAATGTCAGTGTGTGACAATCGTCTCAAAGAGACATCTAGTAGACAATTGAGGAGTTTCTTGATGGATAAAGCTGATTCAATTCTGTCCGAAGACTCTAATTTAAGCCGAAGGTTATTTTATGAGTCTAAAAATTCTTCAGAATCAGGACTCATGGGTTGATGTACCTCCCAGAGGATTTGTCCCTTGGATTTCTCTATTCTTAAAATCCACTGACCCAGACGTGTTTGAACCTTTGACCTTCAAGACCAGAAGCAAGGAACTTAACCCCTAGATCTCTAAGGCCAATAGAACTTATAAGTAGAAAATTAATTAAAAACAATTAACTAGACTATCTTCTTCTTCTTCGGCTTTCCCCCACTTATAGGTTTGCCGTCTTCAGTTTCCATTTATCTCTATCATTCCAATCTTCCTCTTCCAAATTCCAATCATGCATTATAGTTCTGATGTAGGTTTTCCATTTCCATCTTGGTCTGCCACGTTTATTTCTTCCAGGGGGTGACCATTGGTATATATTTTTTGGCCATCTTTCATTTTCCATTCTTTGTACATGGCCATACCATTTAAGTGTTTGATTTTCAATCCTCTTAACAACAGATGTGGTGACATTCATTTCTCTCCAAAGAAATTCATTTCTTATTTTATCCTGTCTTGTTTTTTGGAGGCTTCTTCTAAAATAATCAAATTCAACTGTTTTAATTTTGTTCTTTTGTAATTCCGTCAAAGACCAAGTTTCACTTCCATATGACAAAATATTCTGTATTATGCTCTTATAAATTTTCATTTTAGTTTCCTTTGTAATATTTTTATTCCAAATTATTCCATGTAATGTCTTAGTTGCATTTTTTGCCATTGCAATTTTAGTCTGTACATCTCTCTCACAGGTACCAAAACTTGTAATTATTGACCCAAGATACTTAAAAAATTCACACTTCTTTATTTTCCATGTTATGAGGTCATCCACATCCTTTCCCAAACACATATATTCTGTTTTCTGTAAATTTATATTCAGTCCCCATTTTTTATATTCTTCCATTAGTTTATTTATCATATATTTCATATCATCTTCATCCCCTGTAAAAATTATTTTATCATCTGCAAACAACAATGAATGCAGTACTTTTCCTCCTATAGGAATACCCATTTCAGAACATTTTTTATACTACAAGTTAAGAGCCTGGTCTAAATACAGGGCAAGTCAAAATGTTGTGCAGGTTTTCAGAAATTTATTATGTGAAATGTAATGAACATATAATATCGTGAGACATATTGTATGAAAGGTAAACTCTCAAAGTTTAGTTGTCCACTTCTAAAGTTCCGCGTTCACCCGCAAGATGTCAACAGCAGAGCAGTAAAGGAAAATGGCGTTGACTGGGGATCAGAAGTCTTTCTGTGTGCTTGATTACCATGTAAACAACTCTGTGACTAGTGTTCAACGACATTTCCGTACCAGATACGATAAAGACCCGCCGGATGGGAGATCCATTCGTAAGTGGTACACACAATTTAGGGATTCAGGCTGTATCTGTAAACGAAAATCGACTGGCCGTCCGTCGACGAGTGAAGAGACAGTCGAACGCGTTCGCACATGCTTCGTGCGGAGTCCACAGAAATCCACCTACCGGGGAGCGACAGAACTTCAACTACCACAAAAAACTGTATGGCGGATTCTCCGGAAACGTTTACAGATGAAACCCTACCACTTGCAACTGGTTCAAGCCTTAAAACCCCGCCGATTATGCTTTGCGAGCGTCCTTCTGTGTTGATTTTCTCGCATTAATGGAAGAGAATGAGTTCCATGAGAGGGTAGTTTACAGTGATGAAGCGACTTTCCACCTTTCAGGAAAAGTGAATAGACACAATGTAAGGATTTGGGGAACTGGTAACCCCCATGCAACTCTGGAACATCAACGCGATTCTCCGAAAGTGAATGTCTTTTGTGCCATTTCCCATGCAAAGGTTTTATGGGCCCTTTTTCTTTCATGAACGTACTGTGAACGGACATGTTTTCCTTGATATGCTACAACAATGGCTCCTTCCGCAGCTTGAAGCGGATAGTCCAGATTTCATTCTGCAGTTGGATGGTGCCCCTCCACATTACCATGGCAGTGTTCGAGACCATTTGAATACGGCTTTACCACAACGCTGGATAGGCCGTGCATCTCAGGGTGATCAACAACTCATTCATTGGCCACCTCGTTCACCAGATCTAACCCCGTGTGATTTCTTCATGTGGGGTCTTGTAAAGGATCATGTTTACGTACCACCACTTCCAACAACACTGCATGAACTGCGTGCCCGCATCACAGCAGCCATTGCTGATATCGACCGCGGACTGCTACAGAAAGTTTGGCAGGAGATTGAATATCGGCTTGACATCTGTCGTGTAACAAAAGGCGCTCACATAGAACATCTGTGAATATTTAAAAAAAAACTTTGAGAGTTTACCTTTCATACAATATGTCTCACAATATTATATGTTCATTACATTTCACATAATAAATTTCTGAAAACCTGCACAACATTTTGACTTGCCCTGTAAATGTTAAAAAGAATTGGTGACAAACTGCATCCCTATTCACTGTGAATTCCTCTGTTAAATTATTCTGTATTTTTACTTTAGCTTTTGTATTACTATAGATCCTCCTAACAATATTAATCCATTTATCACAGATATTCAGATTTCTCATTGCCGTCCATAACAATTGTCGAGGTACACTATCATATGCCATCTCTAAATCAATAAAGGTCATATGTAGTTCTTTATTTTTTGCTAGGATTTTCTCTTGTAATTGTCTAATACAGAAAATATTATCAATACATGATCTTCCACTCCGGAATCCACATTGTTCTTCTCTTAAGTTATCTTTTATCTCCTTAAGTTTAAAATTTATAATTTTACTAAAAATCCTAACTGTTGAAGGTAAAACGCTTATACCTCTATAATTGGAACACAGTTTTTTATCACCTTTTTTAAAAATAGGTGTAATGTATGATAAATTCCAGTCTTCTGGAATATCGTCTCCAATTTCAATTTTATTAAAAAGTTTTGTTAAAAATATTACTAAAATATCTCCTCCATGTTTTAGGAGTTCCGTCTGAATATTTCCTGGTCCTGGTGCTCTCCCATCTTTGCCTCTTTCAAAGCTCTTTTTACTTCACCCTCTGTTATCTCTGGAGTGTCAAATTTATATTCTACATCCATATCTTGAAGTTGGAACTCATTTCTATTTTCTTGAAGTAAACCTTTATAATGTTGCATACATTCTGATGGTCTTATCAACTGAATATTTATCTTCTTTCTTTCTGATTTCCTGATATTTTGTAATGTTTTCCAAGCTTCTTTGGATGTAGCATATCCAATCGAATGATCTATATTCGAGCATATATTATCCCAGTACTCATTTTTTGTTCTTCTCACTTCCACCTTTGTTTTATGTTTTAAAGTGATATATTCATTTCGAGATGTTGTTGAGTGATCTGATAACCATTTCATCCGTGCTTTCTTTTTTTCTTCTACCAATTTTTTAATATCATGATTAAACCATTCATTGTTTCTTTTTGGTTCTCGATTTTCTATCCCAAGTGCTTCTAAAGTTGCTGAATGTATACTTTCCTTTAGTTGATCATACATTTCCACTGCAGATTTATTTACATTTAAATTAAGTTTTTGCTTTAATCTTGATTGATAAAGATATTTTATACTCTCATCATAGAGTAAACTTACTTTATATCTTTGTTCATGACATTAATTAAATTAAAATGAGTATATTCTTCTTCTTAAAGTGTGATTAATGGCATAGTCCATTGTTGAGCCGTAGCCTCTCCTTTGTCAGGAGTTTATGGACCAAGTTCATTTTAGTTACCTTATCTGTCCAAAGATGTCATGAGTGGTATGCAGTCAATACACAGACTCAATGAGACATCTAGCAGGCAACTTAGGTATTATATTTAATTAATGTTGGGAAGTAAACATTATGAGGTATAATCATTAAGATTCATCGGAGAACATACTGTTTAAACAACTCACCTCATAGGATTCATGCTTCCATGATATCGCGATTTCAAACATAGTCATGTTCATCGTCAGCCATTACTCCGACTTAGGTATTACTAGGATGTTTCAGATAGGTAAATTTGCTTAGAGACCTCTTTGTTCAGGCTTAAGGATCTTTTACGAGCCTGAAAATCCTTTTTTGAGGTAAGGAGATAAAATTTTACTTAAATAAATAATACCTCATTTAGTGTTAATACCTAATAAAAGTCATTAAAATGAGTCATTCATCTCACCTCATACACTCTGTGTTCTTCACAACACAGGACCATGGTTTCATGTATCTTCAGTTTTCTTTTGATCATAAAGATGACTGAAGATTGGAACAACTGTTCCTGTCTTGTGCTGTGAAGAACACAAGATACTCTGAAATGATTAATGACTCATTTTAATTTTATTAATTTGAAAGCCTCATAATGTTAATTCCAAATGTAAGTTTTATGAAAACCACATGAAATACTTACATTTTTGTTTCAACTGAAGAAACATATGACAAACTGAACCAGTTGCATTGAAAGAGTCCATTATCTGAGCAGTGATTTCATACAGCTAGTATTAAAAAAAATGATATCTTTATAGATTAGATAACTTGTTATCAAGTTCCATGATTATAAATACATATAAATTGTTTTCTTAAAAAAAAGAATGCTAGATCAACCACTCAAAACCCCATAAAACTCCTTTTTTTGAATCTATAATGAGAATAATCAAAAGGAAAAGTTCTAATATTTATGATTCCAATTTAACCAATAGAAATGATAGTTCTAATTGGAGGACAATTATTCTACGAGATTCAAAACTGTTTCTAGAAAGTAAAGTGATCCCACAACAGGCCTCAGGAGGCCCTTGGGGTAGTAGGAGGTTAAGGCTCCCACTTTTTCTAGACAATCGGTACTTTATGTCAGCCGGGTTATCAGCCCTGCGTGACGGTCGCCTTTACCCCCAGAACAAGCGTCTGGTACTCATTTCCATTAGAGGGTCAGTCGACACCAGGACCATAGTGCCGCCAGAGGGTTTGGGGGTCAGTTTAAAAATCCTGACCCCAACGGGACTTGAACCCTCGATCCTCCGGCTTGTAGCTCAGTGCCTTAACCACTATGCTACGGCGTGCCCCCCATCCAAGTACTAACCACGCCCAATGTTGCTTGACTGTGGTGATCGGACGAGAACCGGTATTTTCAACATGGTATGGCCGTTGATAAACTGATCCCACAACAGGCCCGGAGGCCCTTGGGCTAGTAGGAGGTTAAGGCTCCCACTTTTTCTAGACAATCGGCACTTTAAGTCAGCCGGGTTGTCAGCCCTGCATGACGGCCGCCTTTACCCCCAGAACAAGCGTCTGGTACTCATTTCCATTAGAGGCTGAGTCGACCCCAGGGCCAAGGTGCCGCCAGAGGGTTTAGAAACCCTTTTAAATTATTTGTAGTCATGTTTCAGACTTTTAATAATTTTAAGACTCATCAATATCACCTCATAATTTGTAGAATTCTTGAGAACATGTTTCAGAATACTTGTAGCTCATAGTTTGCTGCTAGAGAATCACAAAATCAGAAAAGAAATTAAACATTTAAAAAATGTAGAGAAGCCTTTAGAATTATCTGTTAGGGGAAAGATCATCACATGAGCAGAATAAATTTAATGAAGCGAAATAGATGAGATGAGTATGGAGAAGTGATGGGATGGAAGTTTTGGCAGGGAAAACGAGATAAAACTCAAGAAAAACCTTCCCTAGTTCCTATTCGTCCACGAGACGCAAACTCGAGACTCATAGGTGGATGGAAGAGACTAACCTTGCGCCACAAAGCTGTCACATTTAAATATAATTAATTAATAAATGTTAATTTATGTGTAATTTAACCATGGCGAAGTCAATGAGAAGACCTCATGGTCTTAACTCCTATCTCTTCTCTATAAAATTCTGCACCCATCACCACTTAACTATTTATCACACCACTTCGTTACACTCACTGATACACACAAATTACGCACTTGATATCATGATACTACATCTTACAAACTTTTACAGCTTCACTTGCCAAAATATGGGATTCTCTTACGCCCTATGTCACAGATTGCCAAACTGTAACATCTTTCACAAACAAACAACACTTTTTACACACTTTATATTAGCTTGACCTGTATCTATCTATGTAACGGAATCTTTCAACGCGATTTTCACCCACTTAAAATCATTGGATCGACTTGAAACTTTGTATACTTGCAAAGGACCAATTACAATACAATAATTTCATAAATAGTTTCCAAAATCCTGGCCAGAATCATCAGGAAATCAAAAAAGTGTTTGTGTAATTATGTAATGGAATCTTACAACACGATTTTCACCCACTTAAAATCATAAGTTACAAGTTTCTTCTCTTCAAGTCAGATACAATCCAAATTCCATTAGAAATGATGTCAACATTATCGAGTATGCAATTCGAACTTGTCTAAATGGTAAAAAGAGTAGGAAGCAGGTAGGCAAGCAGTTTTCAGATATAGTAAAACTTACACAAAGCAGAATCGCATGGGACCAATTTATTTTTCCACATTAGACAAAATTCCGCATTATAAAAAATGCAGCTTGAAAAAAAATTGTACCATATTCAGGTGCTCCACAAATTAGACGCAGAAGATTACGCAGCTTGTCAGGCTGCATGTTATGATTTGATAGCTGCACACAATGAGGACCTTATGGATCACATCCTGTTCTGTGATGAGGCCACGTTCCACATCTGTGGCAAAGTTAATAAACATAACACCCGAATATCGGGTACTGAAACACACTGAAAGTGAACGTACGGCTTGGAATTACGAAGACCACAGTGTATGGACCCTTCATGTTCGCAGAAAAGACAATTAATGGCAACAATTACCTTGACATGCTCAAATTATTCCTCGAACAACAGCTACACCAGAATGGCCCCTGGACTTCTTTGCTTGGGGATTCATAAAGGGGAAGGTGTTTAAGACAAAGGTACGGGATCTCCAGGATCTTAGGACTCGAATTCACAATGCAGTGATGGCTATTTCACCAGCTATGCTTCAAAAGTCTTTTGGGCTACTCTCTAACGATTGGAACAATGCTTCGAAATGGACGGAGGCCATGTTGAAATACGATAAACATGTATACATACCTTGACAATAAACATACATAAAAATCATCAAACTGAGTTCATTATTTCTTGGTAATGGATCGAGACTTTATGACCACCCTGTATGTTGGGTGGGTGTGTAAAGAGAGATATCTCCATCCCATTTTATATTTTTACACAGCAAGAATGTAAAATTATGAGTTACCGTGATATATACATTGTCACTATAAGTTATTGCTCTGTTGTTATCAATATTTTCTTTTTTTATGGCACAGAAAAAAAAGTGTCACTCTTTCTAGCAAGAAAATTCATTTTTCACAATTTTGAAGACATCTTTCTTTACACTCACTCACTCATATATATATATGTGTGTGTGTGCTATTAACAATCTAGCAGCTCTAATTTTTGTGTTATCGGAACAAAACTCGACATATGTGCAATTAATTTTAAAAAGAAATTAAGGTCGAGCTTATTAACCAGCAAAATTAGGCCTTTAAGTATAGTGGTTCACCTCAAATGAAAATTTAAAAAGTAGTCTAGCGGTCGCCATTTCCAATTTTTCAAACTCAGTACACCCTTATTGAAATAAAATGGCATTCTCCGAACATCAGCAATACGACTGGTGGTTTGTCTCAAACCCAATCACTCTAGTAACCCACCATGTTTGTTTTGTCACAATATATACCATACAATTTAATTAACACTTAAATTGATATATAGTACATAGATTGTCAAATATAACCCAAGATTATAATTTACAAATTTCGGTGAGTAAGACAAAAACTATGGCGTTTCAAGGGAAAATTCCAATACGAACTAAAATTTTTATTAACAACAATATAATAGAACAAGTTAATAACTTTACTTATCTTGGCTGCAATCTTTCCTACGACACATGTAAAGACATAGACATAAAATTGGTCAAATTTCAAAAACTTATAGGAACAATAAAAAGCATTCTTTTCCGAAGAGTATGCTCAGATACAATTCTAAAATTTTATAAAACAATGGCTCTTCCAACTCTACTTTATGGTTCTGAAACCTGGACTCTTACTACAGGTAAATTAAATAGGATAGTAGCTGCAGAAATGAAGTTATTAAGACCTTTAGCGGGTTATACGCTTTATGATCACATGCATAATGAAGATATCTGCAAAGCTTTCAACACACCAGCAATAACTGAAACCATTCAAAAATATCAAAATAATTGGCATGAACACCTTCTTAGAATGCCAAACAATAGACTACCTCTGCAGCTATTGAACTACGACCCACAGGGCAAAGAGACCCAGGAAGACCTAAGAAGAGATGGAGGGATCAATTTCTTTCCTGAAGCAGAACAGGACAATGGCCTAATCCATGCCTGCCATTGATGATTGATGACTTAAATTGAGAGTGTGTCCTACAAGATACATTAGTTTAATTTACTTAATGTTTTTAGGAAAGTGATGGTTTGGACATTTAAAAAGAATGTAAAAGGAAAGACTGTTAAATCTCAAGATACAAGGAGGTAGACCACGAGAAAGATGGATTAACCAAGTGAAGAAAAGTCTACAAGAGAGAGGATACGACTGGGAAGAAATAAAAAGCAGCAACGCATGGGAAGATAGAGATGGTTGGAGGCAATATTTGGAATCGACCTTCTCAAATGAGGATACGATAAGAGGATGATGATAAGGCAAAAATAAATCAATAGAAATTATTTAAATTTATACAAAATTGTACAAGAATATACGCAATAGATAATGACTTATAAATGTTTTCACTGCAGTTTAATATGTCTAAATAAGTTGGTTTAAGAAATTAAGTTTCTCCAATTTAAGGATTGACATTACATTCAGTAAATTCAATTTGCTGAACAATTCGCTTATTTATGCAGTTCCTGCACGAATGACACTTTCTTTTCTGTTTTCATTGCGTAATTTTTGGAACCTATTTTCAGCTATTATTGGATTTTTCATGCCTAATTCTTATAAAAAATGGTTCTAGGTTCAAACTTCGGTCTGAACATATATTTTTCTTTTCAAATATAATTTATCCATCATTTAGATGTATGAAATGAATAATAATAAAGAAGCCGTACTGGCTTTATAATGTAATGTAAAATTCCCAATTAAAAGGCTTCTTGATAAGAAGCCACCATTTCAAGATAGAAGCATTTTGGTGCGCGGGAATTAACAGCGTATATAAGAGAAACATTTGCATTTAGACTGGAGTTTCTCAGGTAGCTCAGTTGGTAGAGCATTCGCGTAGAATGCGAAAGGTCCTGGGTTCAAACCCCAGTCTGAGCCTATATTTTTCCCTTTAAATATAAAACATAAAGTTTAACTGAAGAATGAATATAACCTCAACACAATAATTAAAACCAACAAAAATTATAAAATTGAAGAAGAAAACATATCAGGAATTTACCAGATTAAATGCAGGGATTGTGACAAAATTTACATAGGAAAAACAAAAAAGAAATTTGAAAACAAGGGTCAAAGAACATCTTAGAAATGTCAAAAATAGTGAAGTGGAAAAATCAAGCAGTAGGAGCTCATGCTTGGGGCAATATGTGGTCTCAGGAGTGTGCACAATAATAAAACCTCAGAAACTATATTTATTCCTGCCCAGCACAATGCACCACGTCCTCGTCGTGGCTCCTGGTTAATACTAAGAACTGCAGGGGCAAAAAGGCGAGTTCCCAACGCTTAAAAATTGGGACGTACCAGCTAAGGGAGAAAACCCCAACAGAAAATCATCGACCCCCCAGGATTGCTGGAGGTTGGGCGTGGGGTTGACATCCCTACCTCGTAAAAACAAATACGTTCAGAAAACCCAACATGCCTCGGAATGATGGCCTCTACAACAACGACGACTAAAGCAAAGGAAAATGGACACGAATTGGCACTTGGAATGTTAGAACCCTTTATAAAACTGGGAGCCTAAAATCTCTTCTACAGCAATTACACCAATATAATATACAAATAATAGGTATACAAGAGACAAAGTGGATCGGTAATGACATATATGATACTAAAACACACACTATATTCCAGAGCGGGAAGCAAGCTGGAAAAAGAGAATTTGGAGTGGCATTTATTGTAACTAAATCGATGAGGAAAAATGTATTAGCATTTAAACCTATTAATGAACGAATATGTGTTATTCGCCTAAAAACTAAATTCTTCAATTTATCAATCATCAATACCCATGAGCCCACAGAGGAGAAAGAGGAGAATATGAAAGATCAATTGTATCATAACTTAGAAAGAACCTATGACAGTTTACCATCCAACGATATTAAAATCATATTAGGGGATTTAAATGCCAAAGTAGGACAAGAGAGAATATATAAAGGTACAATAGTTTACATACAACATCCAATGATAATGGCCAAAGAATCATACATTTTGCAGCCAGTAAGAATATGGTAATCAGCTCCACCTGTTTTCCTAGGAAAAATATACACAAAGAGACCTGGAGATCCCCTGATGGATTAACAGCTAATCAGATTGACCACACATTAATAGACAAGAGGAATGCCTCAAGTATAATTGATGTTAGAACTCATCGTGGGGCAATAGCAAACTCTCACCACTATTTGTTAAAACAGTATATAGCGGTAAAATAAATAGATGGAAAAATGAACCAAAAATCAAGGAACAAAAAATAAATATTGATAAATTTAAAGAACCTGAACACCTAGAAACCTATCAAAAAATGTTGAGAAATGTTCAATGTTTTGAGAAAATTAATTTATGATCTATGAGTTCGAAACTCCACAAGCAATACAATATGAAAAAGTGAGTAATCCTCAGAGATTGTAGCGCACAACTCTAGCTATGTTATAATAAATGGGTTTATTTTAATTGATGCAGTTAGAACCATAAGGTTTTCTCCTCTACTTCTCCAGGGTTAAATTACACAGATGTTAAATAAATTATAAATTAATAGCACATAATAGGCCTTGGACAGTATACACCTGACAAGGAAAGTACAAAATATTTTAAAATAATAATAACAATAATAATAATAATAATAATAATTTTTTTTTTTGGTAAGCCTATGTTTTCCCTTTACAGAGATTTAGGCGCTCTCCCCTACAGGGAAGAATTTGAATAATAATAATAATAATAATAATAATGAAGACATGAAATTTTGAGGAAGTGGTTAAATTCAAATACCTAGGAACAATAATCATCACAAATAGGAATGAGATGCAAAAAGATATTAAACATAGACTCAATTCTGGAAATACATGTTATTATGCATTACAGGGACCCTTGTCATCCCAACATCTCTCAAAGAATATTAAAACTGAAAATTTATAAAACTATTATTCTCCAGTTATATTATATGGATGCAGAACATAGACTCTTACATTAAGGGAGGAGAATAAAGAGAGATAAACAGACAGGAGACTGACTAACAGTGAGCTATATGATATTTATAGAAAACCTATAATAACAGTCTCATAGACTGAGATGGGCAGGACATGTGGCACAAATGGGGAATGAAATAGCAGCATGGAAGCTTCTTGTAGGGAAACCAGATGGAAAACGCCCAGTTGGTAGACCAAGAATGAGGTGAGAGAATAACATCAAACTTAATTTGAGGGAAGCAGATTATACAGTGAATGACTGGGTCAGGATACGGATGTGTGGAGAGCTTATGTCCATGCAGTCCTAAACCTATGGGCTTAGATAGTTACACTTCATATTTTTGTTACAAATAGAGTTTCTGAAATTCAAAAAACAACTAACATAAAATGTTAGTGACATGTTCCTACTAACAGCAATCCTGCTGATCTTCTAACTCGTATTTTTCCTGAGAGTTACATTCTATTGATTTATGGTGGTGTGGTCCATAGTTCTCATATAAAGATTTAATAAATCTTACATTATTCAAATGTAATGATACTGGCTTACCTCAAGTCCAGAAGAAAGCTAATTTTACTCTTTTGTGTCGCAAATGCTAATAATTCTGATACATCTACATTTGATATCAATGAATTTATACATAGATTTCACCAACTTTAATATACTTAAGACAGTATTTACTTATGTCTATAAATTTTGTTATAGATTAAAATTTCCTATATCTTTCTGACAATAAATTAAATTAAGAATTAATATTAAGAAATGGATTCATCTTATTCAGAGAGGTGAATATTCTGATGAAATTAATTGTCTTTCTAAAAATATCTTGTATCATCAAGCAAATTAAAAAATTGTTCACCTTTCCTGGATGGGAATGGTATATTGACGATCAGCAGTCAGATCAAAAATGCTGATGTTCATTCTGATGGTAAGCATCAAATCATTTTTTCATAGTTAAATATGGGAAATAATATTATGAGGTTCTTATTTCGTAAATTAATGAGTCATCTTTTAACATCTTCCTATATCTTATCAAATTAATTGTAAGGACTGCAATAAAGTATACATAGGAAAAACAAAAAGAAATTTGGACACTCGCACCAAGGAACACTTCAGAAATATTAAAAATGGTGAAATTGAAAAATCAGCTATTGCAGCACATAGTTTGTTGGAGAATCATAAAACTGAAAAAGAAACCCTACTTTTAAATCATTTGGAAAAACCTTTAGAATTGACAATTTGGGAGAAGATAAATATTCAGAAGAACAAATTTAGATCCATGAATTTTGAGATTCCTGATGAACATGACCTCATCTCAAAGTTCATCAAATCAATACCAGATGGCAACATTATTGATGGGGATTCGAACAAAAATCCAGTAATAGTGAGTGGAGAACATATTTTAATCGACTCACCTCATACATTTTCAAACTTCTTTGATACCGACGGTTTCAGACAAAATCATATCCTTCTTCAGTCATGGCTGATCAGTGGAAGCCATGACTGAAGGACATGATTTTGTCTGAAACCGTCGGTATCAAAGAAGTTTGAAAATGTATGAGGTGAGTCGACTAAAATATGTTCTCCACTCACTATTAATGATATAACCTCATAATGTTTACTTCCCAATATTAATTGAAATATAAAAATCCAGTAGTCATAATGTCGGTTAAAAATGAGAGAGATCCTTCTCTCGAAAACTAGTTCCCGTGTTTGAAGAAACACAAAATATGAGGTAAGATGTTAAAAAATGACTCATTAATTTACATTATCAAATCATTTTACCTGCAGAGCATTATTTTGCAGAGTTAGTGATAATGGTACTAATTTTATTGGGGCAGCAGCCCAACTTAAATTTTTTTCTGCCTCAAATATATTACCTGTATTGAAAACTTTGCTGTGTCAAACAACTTTGATTGGAAATTTATTCCAGTTTGAGCTCCTTATATGTGTGGTTTATGGGAGTCTGATGTAAAATGTAATAAGACCCACTTAATAATAATAATACTTAACTATAAAGACTATAACATGTTGTTATATCAAAATGAGGCAGTTCTTAAGTGTTGACCATTATGTCACATGTCTGAAGATGTAACTTGTCATTTCCTACTTGGTCGTTCACTGACTGCTACCCTATAGCTTCCTTAAAACACTTAAGCATCAACAGAATGAGCAGATGGCAGCACATTCAATATAGGCATTAATGTTTTGGAAGCTGTGGTCTAAGGACAATTAGAGTCAGTAATCCAGGACAACTTTCCTCCTTTTGTTGGCCGCATTATGAATGTTCACAGTAAAGATAAATTAGTGTGTACTGCAGCTTTAATATGTAGCATAAGGAATAAATTGACTGATCTATTGTGAAGATTATTTCTTTACCAACAGACTAATCTTTAAGGTAGAATTTTTTATCACTCACCTCATATTGTTCTTATTAGACTATAAACTAGTTTCGGAACATAGTTTCTGTTCCATCCTCAGTATCGTCATGACTGTTCTTCTGTCATCTTGAAGAGCTGTCCTTCGCTCCTTCCATTGGCTGACTGAAAAACCTCGAAACCAGGTCATTCTCACCGGGAATTTCAAAGTTCATCAATTTCTTCTTTTCGCTCTTTTGAATGTAGATCTTTTCCCAAACAGTAAGTTCTTTTGGGGTTTTCTATTTGTTTTAATAATTTAGCTTCTTTCTTGATAAGATGTTTTTCAGACCATGCATCGGCAGCCACTGCAGATTTTTCTACTTCCCCTTTCTTGACATTCCTAGTTTTCAAATTTCTCTTAGTTTTTCCTATGTAGGATTTCTCACATTCTTCACATTTAATTTGATAAATCCCTGATTTGTTTTCTTCTTTTATTTTCTCATTTTTATTAGGTCTAACCAGTCTACTGATGCTGTAGTCATTTTTGGGTGCTAACCTTATGTTGAAATCTTTAAAAAATTTTTTGAAACTTGTGGTGTTTTAATGGATGATATGTGAATTTTCTGAATTTTACATTTTCTTCTTTTACTTTTAGAAGAGTGCTTTGATTAATCAATTTTTGTCTCTTGAACTTGTTTATTTTCTTGAGTATCATTTTTACTGCAAAACCATTTTTCGTGGCTACGTTGATTATGAGGGGGCACGCCGTAGCGTAGTGGTTAAGGCACTGAGCTACAAGCCGGAGGGTCGAGGGTTCAAGTCCCGTTGGGGTCAGGATTTTTAAACTGACCCAAACCTTTTGGTGGCACTATGGCCCTGGGGTCGACTCAGCCTCTAACAGAAATGAGTACCAGACACTTGTTCTGGGGGTAAAGGTGGCCATCACGCAGGGCTGACAACCCGGCTGACATAAAGTGCCGATTGTCTAGAAAAAGAGGGAGCCTTAACCTCCTACTACCCCAAGGGCCTCCGAGCCTGTTGTGGGATCACTTTACACTTTTACGTTGATTATGTGTTATTTTTCTTTTTCATAATTTTCTTTGTTTGTGGGTATGTTCACTAATCTTCTATTTGAATATTGTTAGCAATCACTTTAATTGAACTGCTTCTTTGATTTGTGTTTCAGTTGAACAACTGTGACATTATTGTGACAGAAAATGTGACTCTGTTACAATATCTTATACAACTGGTGTATTTAGGCACAATTAAATAAATAAATAAACAAACATTAATAATACTGGTTAATGTCCAGACGATCTCAGGATTTGTTAAAGTCACCCTTAGAAGAAATGCTGCCAATTTTACATACATAATTTACTTTCTAGTAACATGTGTCATGACTCTAAAGTTCACCTCCTCACGTGATTTATAAGCAGAGCAAATTGCAACCGATTTGTCTTCCTATAGAATGCGTGTTTCCTGCCCCACATATACAATGGTCAGACCATTATGTGTCGATTTTCTGGGATATTATGACAATATTCTTTTTCTGACTATTTAACTCATGCCCCAAATGGGAGTCAATGACCAATCACGTTACAATGATTTTTTATTTACAACCAATCATAGTCGTGTTTCGCCTAGAATTTACCAACTAGGTTTATCATAATAAAGAAAGCACCTCCTTTTTAACATTCTGAATAGGTCATAGCATTTTTTTGCAGTGACTGACTCTCCAAGAAATACGGCTACCTGATTGTATATATAGTGCATGAATGTCAACACAAACCGCATGCGGGAGTTAATATAAAAACATTTGTAGCAATTGATTATACCACCAAAAAAAGAAACCACTGTATGCACTTTCTTAAATGTATTTTTTTCCAGAAAAATATAATTGTCATATTTACATCATAGGACATCAGAAATGAATTAATGTACAGTTTGATGTGTTCAATTTTTTCTCCACTAGAGTGCATTCTTACAATATTGCATTCCTTTGGCAATAAATAATATGATCTGGTTGCAGTGATGAACAAAAGAAGCAAATGAAGCGTACCAATCGTTTCTCATTTGTTTTCAAACATCGCTGTTTACATTAAATATATAAATATTTTAAAATAACTATATTTAAATAATGATTTGTGAGTAAACAGCTTAATTTTATTCATTAAATAGTCCTAACAAATGCCACACTTGATTTCCAAATTCCCTAGATAAATTTGGAAATCACTCGTGGCATTACTTATGATAAATTATGAGAAAACAGTTGCACCACCGAGAGAATAATGATGGTCTCCATTCAGTTCCAGGGGACGACCACTTATTAAGCGCCTCAAGAGAAAGAAAGTGTCCTTGTTTAATACATTAATAGCCAGGAGTAGATTCGTTTACGTCCACCTGCTCCTCTCATGTAAATAAATTAAACTGGGCAACAATGATTTCATTGCATGGAACTTCTGAACATTTCTTGGATGAAACGTATCCATAGAATCCAGATTTGAACTAAGAAAAATCCTATCATGTCACACTTTCTCAGAAATTATAGTTTACGAATTTCCATTATGTGTAATTTTCTGAAAAAAACTTGTTTCACAATACCTGCAAATTTATGTTTATATTTAAGTCTAATTTTGTTTCTAGGGTGAAACTTAATTTCAGAATCCAGATTTGAACTCAGAAAAATTTTATCACATCACATTTCCTCAGAAATTATAGTTATGACTCCACTGAATGGAGACTTTTATTGATGTGTCAAAACGCAGTTTGAAGAGTGTACTCTTACATAATAGGAATTTATATACATTTAAATTAATATTGGGAAGTAAACATTATGAGGTTATATCATTAATAGTGAGTGGAGAACATATTTTAATTGACTCACCTCATACATTTTCAAAACTTTTTTGATACCGACGGTTTCAGACAATATCATGTCCTTCTTCAGTCATGGCTTCCACTGATGAAATTCCGTGATTGTTGATTTCTTTAGTGACATCACCTCTTGTGCTGCCATCTTTCGTTGGGATTATAAACTTTGTAATTAAATTTTTATCCACCGGAATATCAAAATTCATAGATTGATATTTATTCTTCCCAATTTTGGGAAATGATATTCATTCAGAAGAATAAATATTGATCTATGAATTTTGATATTCTGGTGGATAAAAATTTAATTGCAAAGTTTATAATCCCAATGAAAGATGGCAGCACAAGAGGTGATGTCACTAAAGAAATCAACAATCACGGAATTTCATCAGTGGAAGCCAAGACTGAAGAAGGACATGATATTGTCTGAAACTGTCGGTATCAAAGAAGTTTGAAAATGTATGAGGTGAGTCGATTAAAATATGTTCTCCACTCACTATTAAGGAATTTATATGCTTCACTCCTAATTGGTTACTCAGTGATTCACAAAGAGTCTTATAAAAATCTGGAACTACTGTTGACCGAGACAAAATATGAAGAACATGAATGGCAAGTGTGTGGAGATTTCAAAGTTTGGTTATACAAAATATCTGTGTTTCATTTGCGAGTAGGACAGTTGGGCAAAGGCACAACATTGGAATGGCCCCAAATACAATGGAATGTAGGTTCAAAAAAACATTAAGAAGAACAGTTTTATAGAGGCATCTGATGTTCTCTTACCTCCTTTCCATATTAAGTTAGGGCCAATGAAACAATTTTTCAAGGAAGGGCATTGCTTCTTGTTCATTTGTGAAAAGTTCCCAATGCAATGCAAAAGTGAAAGAAGGTATATTTACAGGCCCGGATATCAGGAAGCTGCTTCGTGATGATACTTCTGAAAGTAAAATTAATTTGAAAGATTTGTTAGCATGACAATCATTCCGAGATGTTGTTACAAAGTTTCTAGGTAATATAAAGGACCCAGATTATAAAATCTTGGTAAACAAAATGTTGAATGCATTCAAGGAACTTGGATGTAACATGAGTCTCAAGGTCCACATGCAACGTTCTCACTTGGACTACTTTCCCGAGAATCTTGGGGACTACAGTGAAGAATATGGGGAGAGATTCCACCAAGATCTCAAGGAATTAGAAACAAGATACCAAGGCAGGTGGAGCACCACAATGCTCGTCGACTACTGTTGAATTATGAAGAGGGAAACTCCTAGAAGTGTTTATAAAAGGAAGCCAACAGGAAAAAGCTCCACATACAAAAAAACAAGATCACATTGAATATTGAAGATTAACTGTACTCTTTATCACTATATATTAAGTTGACAATATTGCAATATTTAGTCATTTCTAACAGTGACTGCATTATTATTTTACCTAAAATATCATAAAAGAAATTTGTCTTAAAACCACTACATTTGTGCATTGAGCATTACACTAATCTCTGTTTTGCAAAAATCCTGACATGATACAAGGAAACCATTTGCAGATTCGGTTTCAGCACACCTGAAATAAATTATGACATATCTCAAAGTTTGTGCAATGTTCTAAAAGTGAAAATTTGTTGCCCAATGTTATTCATTAACTCGCCATTTTTTAAAATCTCGCTACCTTATGTATGAATCAAGTTAAATTGCTTTTGCATTTTTTTTACTTGTATTCTCTTTCAGGAATTGGAATTTTATTGTTATTGTACTTAATGTCTTGAATGATTTTAATGAACATATTTGAAGAGAAAAATTATACGCTCAGACCGGGACTTGAACCCGGGACCCTTGGTTCTCTAGACCAAGTGCTCTACCAACTGAGCTACCTGAGCAAGTACCGATCTAAACGCAAATCTTTCTCTATATACATTGTAATTCCCGTCCACCAAATGCTATGAAGCCATGCTTCTATCTTGCAAATGGCGGCTCCTTTATTAACCTTTAAACGCCCAGGAGCCCATATGCTGGGTTTTAAAATGTATGTCCAGTCTGCCTGCAGACCCAGCGTATGGGTTCTGAGCAGGACCTATTCGGTTGCTTGAAATTATACTGGATAATACTACTTTTGTAACATACCTTTTTTCAGGGTTATCAGATGCTTGGCAACGTGATGTGAAGATAGCATTCGTTTATTAAAGGTTTGTTTTTGTGTGATAAGCCTCGAAACAATCACCAATTCACAAACCGACATCATACTTTTTACACTTCACTTGCACACGTTTTCTGATTCCCCATGCCAAACACACACGACAACTTAGTCTTTGTAAAGCTACCCACCAATGTTGACTAAAATTAACTTCAAGTCACGAAATGTCTGTACTGAATATACTATGTCTACCGACCAGGGAGTCATCTACATGGTGTTCTACCGGACTGTTCCAAAAAGTCTGTGACAAGTCTAAGTCGGAAGTCTCTATGTGTTGTTTTGGCCCAATGTTGACTAAAGTTGACTTCAAATCACGAAATGTCTGTACTCAATATACTAGTCTATCCAGAAAGTCGTCTACAGGGTGTTCTAACAGCCTGTTGCAAAACGTCTCTGACAAGTCTAAGTCAGAAGTCACTATCTGTTGTTTTGGCACCAATGAAGTCAGAAGAAGAAAACTGTATAGAATGGTCAAGTCTAACAAATGAAAAAATAATTGTTTGGTTGAGTAAACAAGCTATAACGGCTGGGGGACTCGACATGCTGACCACATGTCACTCATGATAATCTACCTTTGTGATTGACACATATGAGTGCGAGGCTGGAAGCTGGATGGTAGGCTAAGGACCTTCTAGGCCTGTCGCACCATGGAATTACTATTATTTTTAGATTATTAGGCATCCCTTTTCTCTTATGTCTTACTATCCCACAACACGTCATTTCACTTAGAATAATTACACCAAGAAAAAGGTACATTTTTGATTCTGTTATGTCAGGGGGAAGAGTACATTTTTCTTCGCTGTCAATTCTAGTTTCATGAACCCAAGACCTGACAAAAGCCAGGTGTCTCACAGCTATAAGTGTCAGTTGATTGTAGCTTGTGATTATCATTGATATCATCTGCATCATTGTCACAATCCGAGAATGTCTTGTATTTCAGCGGAACATAGTGATTTTGTACCAGACATATCGTAAACTTCACTCTGAGTCACAAAACTGTGAATGAGTAAGGGCTGTGACCTGTTTTTTTTTTTTAAAACTTTCCTGCTTTGGGGGAAAACTGACCGGATGCAACATAATAAACAAAAGAATGAACGAGGGTTAGAATATACCTAAATCTATATATAGTTTTTCACTTCTAACCTGATTCACAACACTCTAAAGTCCCTAAAGTTAGTTGCTAACTATCGTGAATTTAAAAATCATGTCTATGGTATAAAATGTCACTACGGGTTTTTGCCGTGAATACCACTGATTTTACAATAATATTTAACACTTTAAACGTTGTTTGATGTTTGTGACCCCCACAGATTTTAAAATATGAGTTAATAAAATCAGCAAAGTTATAGTCAAAAGCTAGGTGGACATTTAAACCCGGGCAGCCTGCCGCTACCTGGTCATTTAAACTTGGGCGCTTAAAGGTTAAGAAGACATATTTGGGAATTATACATTACAGCCAGTACGGCTTTTTCCATGTTTTTATTATTGATTTCATACATCTCAATGATGGATAAATCATATTTGAAGAGAAAAATTATACGCTCAGACCGGGACTTGAACCCGGGACCCTTGGTTCTCTAGACCAAGTGCTCTACCAACTGAGCTACCTGAGCAAGTACCGATCTAAACGCAAATCTTTCTCTACCATGGCTTCATAGCATTTGGTGGACAGGAATTACAATGTATATAGAGAAAAATTTGCGTTTAGATCGGTACTTGCTCAGGTAGCTCAGTTGGTAGAGCACTTGGTCTAGAGAACCAAGGGTCCCGGGTTCAAGTCCCGGTCTGAGTGTATAATTTTTCTCTTCAAATATGATTTATCCATCATTGAGATGTACGAAATCAATAATAAAAACATGGAAAAAGCCGTACTGGCTGTAATGTATAATTCCCAGATATGTCTTCTTAATAAAGGAGCCGCCATTTGCAAGATAGAAGCATGGCTTCATAGCATTTGGTGGACGGGAATTACAATGTATATAGAGAAAGATTTGCATTTAGATCAGTACTTGCTCAGGTAGCTCAGTTGGTAGAGCACTTGGTCTAGAGAACCAAGGGTCCCGGGTTCAAGTCCCGGTCTGAGCGTATAATTTTTCTCTTCAAATATGGTTTATCCATCATTGAGATGTACGAAATCAATAATAAAAACATGGAAAAAGCTGTACTGGCTGTAATGTATAATTCCCAAATATGTCTTCTTAATAAAGGAGCCGCCATTTGCAAGATAGAAGCATGGCTTCATAGCATTTGGTGGACGGGAATTACAATGTATATAGAGAGAGATTTGCGTTTAGATCGGTACTTGCTCAGGTAGCTCAGTTGGTAGAGCACTTGGTCTGGAGAACCAAGGGTCTGGGTTCAAGTCCCGGTCTGAGCGTATAATTTTTCTCTTCAAATATGATTTATCCATCATTGAGATGTACGAAATCAATAATAAAATTAATGAACATGTTTAGTTCTTGTCTGACTGATATGATCCATCATTAAGCGGGAGAATATGGAAAATATTTTGTTCATTATTTCACTTAAATGTTGCTTATGCACACTTGTATTAATACCTTCCTTATGTTGATTGCTAACCATCGATCAAATTAACTTTTTACCTATCAATTCATCAAGCATTTCTTTGATGAAAAAATGTTATTGGCTGATGTGAGGTGAGAAATTTGATTGGCTCATTTGGGAAGCACTGACGTCTCAACAATACAATTTTTCAAACCAATATTTTTAAATTCATAATACTTA
Source organism: Diploptera punctata (assembly GCA_030220185.1). Lineage (NCBI taxonomy): Eukaryota > Metazoa > Arthropoda > Insecta > Blattodea > Blaberidae > Diploptera > Diploptera punctata. The sequence continues at coordinate 105,420 of JASPKZ010001965.1, read as the reverse complement.
ATTTATGCTTTTATCAAACACAAAAAAAAAACAACATAAAATAAAATTAAGTGATAAGTGATACTGATCTCATACAACACCAAAGTATACAATTTACTGGACATCAGCTTTTGTCCGGTTCATATTGTAAGTGGATGTCTTACTTGTAGTATGTGCATGCATGAGTATGAATCTAAAATGTTCATTTTTATATACTACGTGTTGCTGTGGCTAAGATATACGTTAAAAATTTTAATCAAGTTGCTGTCTTTCAGCCAGGTTACTTACACACGAAATTAATAATATTGAAAGTAAAATAAACACTGAACACACTTAAACTATAAAATAATCAATATTTGTAATTCAATTGAAATTCGCAGTTGCAACAAAAAGCACATCCATCTGGATCTCTGTTTGTTAAATAATAAACCAATTGATGTTTTTATTATTGATTTAACATTTCTCACTGAAAATTTTTCTCTTCAAATATAATAAACCAATTACCTTACCAAATTACCTTACACTGCCATCTGTTAGAATCGTATGGAACTCACAGATAATTACACCGCCATCTGTTAGAATCGTATGGAACTCACAGATAATTATAACTCTTTGTTAAATAATAAACAAATAATTTGCAATAAAAAATAATGCGACTTATAAATTTAGTTATAAACTACCCTAAGCCTCAAGTTGGATCAAACAGCACACAGTGTGCAACATTTTATTAAAATCAGTTCAGTAGTTTAGGATTCCATCGCAGACAAACAACGTGACACGAAATTTTTATATATTAAGATACTGATATGGTAAATTTATAGAAACATACTCACAGTAATGAAATGCTTATACATTTTATAAACTGAACAATGTGGAATAGATGTTATAAACTATAAGACACATTTTTGTCATACTAACTATATACTGGCACTATCAAACCCTAGACAGCATGGACATGAAAACTTAGGTTCAAGGCCATGTAGGCATAAGCTCTCGATACATCCCTATCCTGACCTAAGCTTTCCAACTGCCATGGATTCACAGAAATAGTTCCCAACTCAAGAACCCAATTGTTGACTATTTCACCTGCGGAAAATTTTACACTAGTGGAACCCATGTCTGTATTTCTTGATGGTTGTATTTTTAGGGCAAAAGACTGTCACTGTTTTGACCAAGGTACTGGTTATTGCCTTCCACCTTTTCAGCAAGAGTAACCCTTTTGGCAGCAAAGTCACTGCCGGTTTAGGCATTTTCATCGGACAGCTGGGGTAATTGCTGTGATCATCGCACATTCCTAAGTCTTAATTAAGCTATATAAACAGGTACCAAAACCAAAGATTGCAATGAAAATTCCAAACAAATTATATTTTTATTTATATATTAAATTTTGGGAATTTTTAACATTATGAGGTTCAATTCATAAGAATTAGATTATCGTGATTATTTCTTACCTCATACGTCTATATTTCTTTAAATACAGCACTGCAGTATCGGCAATTTCTTGTCACCATCATCAGCTGTTTTCACGATTGTCAATTTTTACTTTTGTTGATAATTATCCAAACTGCCATCTGATGTTCTTTTAAAAAATTATTTCTTAAACTGCCATCTGGTGTTCATTTTAATGAATCATTTTCTAAACCGCCATCTGTTGTATTTTTGAAGAACTTTGTAATCAAGCTCGGTTCATCTGGAATTTCGACGTTCATGGTTCTAGTATGGTTTTTTTGAATATATATTTTTTCCCAAACTGCTAAATCTAAAGGTTTAGATAGATGTTTCAAAAGTTTTGAACAAAAGTAAAAATTGACAATCGTGAAAACAGCTGACGATGGTGACAAGAAGTTGCCGATACTGCAGTGCTGTATTTAAAGAAATATAGACGTATGAGGTAAGAAATAATCCAATTTCGATTGAGGGTCTTTCCACTTTTCAGCGGTTGCCCTTTTACCAGCCGGCTGCTGGCCCTTCACATCCACATGTGTCAATCACAGAGGTAGATGATCAACAGCCAGTGTAGGGGTGGTTAGCATGTCGAGTCCCCCAGCCGTTATAGCTGGGGTTCCTCAACCTGGAGCCACTACTTATTGTAGCTACCCAATTACCTCACGATGCTGGGTGGGCACCGGTCCCATACTGGCCGAAATACCATGAGAAAATTTCTTCCCCCATGGAGACTCGAACCAGCGCAAGTCCCGTAGCTCTGCGCCAAGGCTTCCTACCTTAACTGCTCGGCTACGGTGCAGGACTAGAAATAATCACGATTAATTAAATTCTTATAAATTATATTTTCCATAGAAAGTGAACTTACCAAATTACGAGGGCGGATCGGAAAGTAACGCACAATAATTTTTTTCTGCCTTGGTATTGCAGCTAGAATGTTGAAATTTCACAGAGATATAGTTTGAAATTTTCACTACAGATGGTATTTTTTTCTCAGGTGCACCTCTTGCGAGAGAAGCTTGAACTATGCAACAAAGATGGCGCGCATGCTACAGTCGTCCACCTGAGAGGAACAGAGAAGTGTTGTTTGATTTTTGTGGGCCAAAGGGCATAAACCCAGTGAAATTCACAGGGACATGCGTGGCGTGTATGGGGATGATAGAATGGACCGTAGCAATGTCTCCAGGTGGTGCACATTCTTCCAAGTGGGACGCGTGAACCTTAGTGATTCCTGGCCGGCAAACGCTTTGAGACAGATGTGGAAGTGAAATCAGCAGTGCGCAGATGGCTACACTCCAACCAAACGGACTTCTACGAACAGGGCATATTGAAACTGGTAACACGATGGGAAAAATGTGTTGGGAAAGTTGGTGACTGTCGAAAAGTAGGTAAAAGATGTAAGTTCATTTGTGATTTTTTTCTTTTTTTTACTATTAAACTTTTTAAAAAAAAATTATTGTGCGTTACTTTCCGATCCGCCCTGTGGACGACTGTAGCATGCGCGCCATCTTTGTTGCATAGTTCAAGCTTCTCTCACAAGAGGTGCACCTGAGAAAAAAAGTACCATCTGTAGTGAAAACTTCAAACTATATCTCTGTGAAATTTCAACATTCTAGCTGCAATACCAAGGCAGAAAAAAATTATTGTCCGTTACTTTCCGATCCGCCCTCGTAAGTATTATCACTTCTTCAATATCAATGTTTTTAATTTAATTTTCCACAGCATCAGATGTGGCCTGCAAACAGACAGACAAAGTTTCAGTATATTAAACTATATACATAACAAACATCCCATCTGCACCATTCAGTGTTATCTTAGATATTCATCTGTCAGCAGAGTAAGTTTGGAGGCCTAAACAACTTGTCCTTTAAATTAGCAGTGGAACTCGAACAGACTGCCACAGTGGCAGGAAGGGTAAGAACAAGGGTTATGAATCTGCTCTACGTATGTTCTTCCTGTTTTGTTTGTGGAAGTGGGTATAATAACAGTGGGCCTTCATATTTTGAAGAGTTCCTGCTATGTTTACAAATAAGGAGTACACTGACATTATTCTACTCTATGGTGAAACATGGTAAAATGCTGCTGCAGCTCGAGAGAGGTACCCAGATCATCCATTACCTTCTGTCCTTCTTTTAGATGTCAAGTAATGAAATGTGAACTGACAGAATATTCAGCAAGACAAGACCTGTGCGTCAGAACAAGGAAAATGTACAAAATGTCTTCTGACATATTCGAGACAATCGCACACATGGTACTTAATACACAAATTTTTATTAATATTTTTATCATGTCTCCATTGCAGTCTACAAGACTTAACTGTTCTTATTAGATCTGTTTTCCCATAAACATTGTGTAACTCACTGTTAGTATCTATACTTTTAATATCATGTTTGAACACCGTTGAGGTTAAAGTTATTTCAATTTTAAAATGTGTACCTTATAAAACAGTCGTCTTCAACTATAATAACTCCTGTCATAAACATCATCACACTATTAAAATTCTAGGCCTTTCAAAGACATGCTTCATCCTCAGGAATTCTTATGGTACCGAAATTATTTGTATATTTCATACAGAGGGCTGTAGTTGTTGGGTATGTTCTCATTTAGCATATTTTTATTTTCTGCTTCAAGAAGTTTTAAAATAAGATTTAATGAACATTTCCCAAACTAATTAAAAGAGAAGGAAAATCAAGTTTTGCTGAACATACTTCAGAAACCGCCCATAGATTCAACAACATAGATATAAAACAATATCAATAATTCACAAAGAGAACAACAGACAAAAAATCAATATCCCGGAAGAGATTGAAATTATCAAGGAAGGAGAAAATAAAAATATTCTAAATGAGAACACGCCCAACAACCAAAACCCTCTGTATGAAATAAAGAGATCTTTTTAGCACCATAAGTATTCCTGAGGATGAAGCATTTTTTTGAAAGGCCTACAATTTTAATAGTGTGACCACGTTTATAACAGAAGTTATTATAGTTGAGGACGACTGTTTTATAAGCTACAAATTTAAAAATTGAAATCACTGTTAGTAGTCTTTCAATTCATCTGTCTCTTCATTTCTCTTTGGTCCCAACAATGTCCTACGACTTTATGTTCACAATCTTTCACCTCTTTTAAAGTAAGATTCAATTATCCATATGCATATAACATAACAGTCTTACATATCGTCAGTTTCATGTTTTTTTGAGAGATGTTGACATGACAAGAGTCTCTCTCTAATACAAATAGCATGCATTCCCAGAGTTGAGCTTATATTTAATTTGTTAGTGCACCTGACCCCTTGTTTGTAATTATTGTTCCTAGGCATTTGAATTCAGCCTTTTCTTCAAAATTTCCCACATCTGTCATTAATTGAATCACTCACATTATATAATCTACTTCTATATGAGACTGTGTAATTAGGTTTCATTGATATTAAATTTCTGCCACAATTACTCAATAGAGTAATAACACTACACTGTCAGCATAAACTAACAGCTTATTTAACACTAATGAATTGTAGGCCTTCTTCATCCTTTAAAGATTTGAAGGTAAAGGCAACCATCAAGCAAGGCCGACAACCCAGAAGACATTTTGAGCCGATTGTCTAGAAAGGTTGGAGCCTTAACCTCCTACTACCCCAACGACTGTAATGGAATTACCAAACTTACAAATGTAAGGTTGAGTTTGAAAATCAGACCATTAGAATGAAGGCTAAACCGAAGAAAAACATTTAAAAATCACTCCATCAGCTGCAATTTTCATTTTTTTTGCAACATACCATAATATATGTCAATGAATCACAATGATAAATATAATCTCAAGAAAAAAATAAACAAAAATCTGGCATATAAACAAAAGGCAAAATTTTAAAATCTCTCTAATGACCATGTTTACTTCTCACAATGAATTTGGATGCATACAATTTAATTAAAAAAGAAAGATACATTCCACAAACTAGCAAAATCAAACCTTAAATTATGTTGTTAAAGAATTTCGCTTATTTTACAGCAGTTACTATATTATATTTGAAGAGAAAAGTTTTCGCCTAGACCAAGACTCGAACCCGGGACCTTTGGCTTGCCGGGCCAAATGCTCTACCAACTGAGCTACCGAGGCGAGTTGCGATCTAGACAAATTTTTCTCTTATATACCTTGTAATTCCCTCTCGCCAAATGCTTTTGAAACCATTGCTTCTATCTTTGCAAATGGCAGCTTCTTAGTTAAGAAGACATTTATTGGGAATTTAACATTACTTTATAAAGCTAGTAAGGCTTGTAATTATGTTTTTATTATTGATTTAACATGTCTCACCGAAAGATAAATTATATTTGAAGAGAAAAATTGTATGCTCAGACCTGGACTTGAACCCAGGACCCTTGGTTCTCTAGGCCAAGTGCTCTACCAACTGAGCTACTGAGGCAAGTTACGATCTAGACGCAAATTTTTGTCTTATATACAGGGCAAGTCAAAATGTTGTGCAGGTTTTCAGAAATTTATTATGTGAAATGTAATGAACATATAATATTGTGAGACATATTGTATGAAAGGTAAACTCTCAAAGTTTTTTTTTAAATATTCACAGATGTTCTATGTGAGCGCCTTTTGTTACACGACAGATGTCAAGTCGATATTCAATCTCCTGCCAAACTTTCTGTAGCAGTCCGCGGTCGATATCAGCAATGGCTGCTGTGATGCGGGCACGCAGTTCATGCAGTGTTGTTGGAAGTGGTGGTACGTAAACATGATCCTTTACAAGACCCCACATGAAGAAATCACACGGGGTTAGATCTGGTGAACGAGGTGGCCAATGAATGAGTTGTTGATCACCCTGAGATGCACGGCCTATCCAGCGTTGTTGTAAAGCCGTATTCAAATGGTCTCGAACACTGCCATGGTAATGTGGAGGGGCACCATCCAACTGCAGAATGAAATCTGGACTATCCGCTTCAAGCTGCGGAAGGAGCCATTGTTGTAGCATATCAAGGAAAACATGTCCGTTCACAGTACGTTCATGAAAGAAAAAGGGCCCATAAACCTTTGCATGGGAAATGGCACAAAAGACATTCACTTTCGGAGAATCGCGTTGATGTTCCAGAGTTGCATGGGGGTTACCAGTTCCCCAAATCCTTACATTGTGTCTATTCACTTTTCCTGAAAGGTGGAAAGTCGCTTCATCACTGTAAACTACCCTCTCATGGAACTCATTCTCTTCCATTAATGCGAGAAAATCAACACAGAAGGACGCTCGCAAAGCATAATCGGCGGGTTTTAAGGCTTGAACCAGTTGCAAGTGGTAGGGTTTCATCTGTAAACGTTTCCGGAGAATCCGCCATACAGTTTTTTGTGGTAGTTGAAGTTCTGTTGCTCCCCGGTAGGTGGATTTCTGTGGACTCCGCACGAAGCATGTGCGAACACGTTCGACTGTCTCTTCACTCGTCGACGGACGGCCAGTCGATTTTCGTTTACAGATACAGCCTGAATCCCTAAATTGTGTGTACCACTTACGAATGGATCTCCCATCCGGCGGGTCTTTATCGTATCTGGTACGGAAATGTCGTTGAACACTAGTCACAGAGTTGTTTACATGGTAATCAAGCACACAGAAAGACTTCTGATCCCCAGTCAACGCCATTTTCCTTTACTGCTCTGCTGTTGACATCTTGCGGGTGAACGCGGAACTTTAGAAGTGGACAACTAAACTTTGAGAGTTTACCTTTCATACAATATGTCTCACGATATTATATGTTCATTACATTTCACATAATAAATTTCTGAAAACCTGCACAACATTTTGACTTGCCCTGTACATTGTAATTTCCTATCCCCAAATGCTTTTGAAACCATTGCTTCTATCTTTGCAAATGGCGGCTTCTTAGTTAAGAAGACATTGATTGGGATTTTAACATTACTTTATAAAGCTAGTAAGGCTTCAAATGATGTTTTTATTATTGATTTAACATTTCTCACTGAAAGATAAATTATATTTGAAGAGAAAAATGTTTTTTTCAATTACAACGTACATAAGAGAAAAATTTGCGTCTACATTGCAACTCGCCTCGGTAGCTCAGTTGGTAGAGCATTTAGCCCGGCAAGCCAAAAGTCCCGGGTTTGAGTCTCGGTCTAGGCGAAAATTTTTCTCTTCAAATATAAGTTACTATATGCTGAATCTTTTACTATTCTGACTGAAATTATATCACGTTTGAATAACAAATTCGTGGAGTTACTCCATGTATGAGCAGCAGCACTGTTGTAGCTGTCACTAGTACAAGGATCCGTTAGTTTCACTCTCCAATTCTGAAATACCAACAAAAACATTACCTCAAGTTTCGTTTCGCCGGGAGCTGGAAATGTTTCATGTTCAATTGCTGGATAGTCAGTCTGTTCTTCTTCTTCTTATTTTATTTCAACTTTAACATCCTGTAACATGAAACTTACAATATATCATCATGTCAAATATAAGCTTCTCAGAATTCATGTGCAATATTTTCACACAATGTAGAGAAATAATTTTTTCAAAAGAAAATAACCACTTGTGCTTTTTTCCCTTCAAAAATGATCTAGACAGTGCATGCATGCGCACACGCGTGTGTGTGTGGTGTGGTGTGTATGTATGTATGTATATATATATTATCAAAAGTAATCCAACAAGAGATGTTTTCCTGAAAAAAAAACATGAGTGATTTTGTCTAATAAAAAACTCAACCTCACGTTGGATTTGGAGCGACTATTTAGCGGATAATACAACATCAGAAGCTAAAAATAATTATCCATTCATAGTAATTCTGCCCGAAGGCATGCTTTGCAGCTTTACTAGGAGATTATAGGTGTGGTAGCTTCACATTGCTTTCCACACTGGTGAAGGAGGATGATGATGATAATGGCTGGATGATTTTTTTTTTTGGTTCCAATGAGATTTAGCATTCCCAGTGATGTAAGAGGTGGTGACATATAGGAATAATCAGAAAGGTCTAATATTATTGTTGAATCTACAGTTTTCTGAGTAACTGTGATGGATTGTGAGAGTCTCAATTTTGTTTAGCCTCCATCTCAATGGGAAAGGTAGAGAAGAGATGAAAAATAAAATGTCCAAAGTGACAAAATAGTCATGAAAATGGTAGTTTTCAAGTTCAGTAAATTAAATTTAAAATGGCTTTTTTTCATTGTTTTCATGAGTATTCACATAAAAAATGTTTCCATGTACTAATTTCAAGTCATGAAGTTATTCATGAAAATATTTTCATTTTGTGAATAAACATCGGCCAAATCCCCGTCTAACTTTATGTGATTGGTAATATTTGACAATTATATTGATTTTTGGAACAATAATACCAAACATTCACATCTTCACGTATCAGTAACAATGTTCAATATCAAACACCTTTATTAAGTACAGCAGACTACAAGTGTCTTACCTCAAAATTTTCTTCTGGATTTGTTAAAAATCCTTGAAATTTATCGACATCAAATTACAGGCCTCGAAGATTTTGCAGCATGAGATATGTTAATGCAAATGAGTCAAATACCTTCATAATGGATCTGTTGCTAGTTTTTGCATATCATGTACATTTTTTGCACAATTCTATTTTTAACATAAAAAATGAGAGCATGCAGTCTACTACTTGTATGCAGTATATATGTCAAGTATTAAAATATGTAAACACTTAAAATATATTAAGTTATGTAGATAGGAAATAACACTATGAGGTTTTTTAATATTGTTTATTTTTTTCTTTCACTCACCTCAGACTTCACAACTCCTCGCAGACCCAGGTTTCATCACAACATTTGTGACATTCTCAATGCTGTGTCACATTAACAACTGACGTCCATCAGTCTTCTATCCTGCAGACTGACCTCAGCGCCATCTGATGGCCGACTGACCAACTTCCAAATCAGTCCCCTCTCCTTATAACCGGGTATTTCAAAATTCATAGTTTTGTTTTCATTCTTGCAAATGTAAATTTGGGAAAAAATTTACATTTACAAGAATGAAAACAAAACTATGAATTTTGAAATACCCGGTTATAAGGAGAGGGGACTGATTTGGAAGTTGGTCAGTCAGCCATCAGATGGCGCTGAGGTCAGTCTGCAGGATAAAGACTGATGGACGTCAGTTGTTAACGTGACACAGCATTGAGAATGTCACAAATGATGTGATGAAACCTGGGTCTGCGAGGAGTTATGAAGTCTGAGGTGAGTGAAAGAAAAAATAAAGAGACTTAAAATATAATACAATTTTATAATATAATCACTGATTTTATTCATAATAGTTTGTCATTTTGTTTAACTGAAGGTAGATTCATCCTATGACCCTCTCCTGGTTACATTACCCAGTTCCCGGAGAAAAACTGCAGAAGCAATAAGTTGCCAGCACATGGGCCAGATATTACAATTCCATTACCACAACAACACTACAAGAGAGTAGTACCAGCACTCTTTCAGCACAGAAAATAATTTCAATTTGTCCCTGCAATCATAAGAAAACTATCCACGTCCTAACAATTAACCAAAATTAAACAATTTGATAAGCAATTTGGGTCTTACAAAAAAAAGTTAACTTTTATCACGAGATTTAAAGAAGACAATCTTTAAACTGCTGGTGTACAACTTTTTATTGGTATAGAGATCATGAAGAAGAATTTGAGAATTATTTTGTAAAGAGAGGGAAGTTGTTCTATTTCTAGCTTGAACGATTGCTCAGGAACAGTTTACAAACCGGCAGATTGTCTCCAGCAAAAGAAGTCTAAAGGGCATTCTTCTGGATAATGGGAATAAATTAGCCAGTAGTTCATTCAGTATACACATACAAACAAGTGTAGTATTCTAGAAGAAATAAAATATAATGAAACAAGTGGTATGTGTGCTGTGATCTTAAAGTGTGCAGTATTTTCTTGGGGCAACAAAGAAGATACAAGAAATTTCTGCGTTTTTCGTGTGATTGAGATTCTGGAGCCAGGGAAAGGCACTGGATAGTTACAAATTGGCTGCTGGTGCCAGGAACAAAAAATGTAATAAATCACACATTAGTTTATTCTGAAAAAATATTGCTACCTCCTTTGCACACAAAACTAGGATTAATGAAGCAGTTTGTTAAAATTTTGTACAAAAATGCCCCTTGTTACCAATATATTGCTAAAAAATTCTGTTACTGTCGGAGGCAAAAGTGAAGGAAGACTTTTCATGGTCACAGATTCACAAACTTGTTACTTTTAAAAACTGCATGTCTGACATGGAACTACAAACTTTGGAAACATACATGGACGCCATCGAGAATTGTCTGGTGTAATGCTAAAGTTGACCAATGTGAGAAAAGTGTAAAACCATGCTCGAAAAGTTCAGGGCACTGAGATGTAATACGAACTTGAAGTTACACTTCCTTCTCTCTCATCTTCAATATTTCACAGAGCACTAAGTGAAGAATCTTGTCATAAAGACATAAAAGAGATGGAAACGAGGGTTGATGTGATGCCTTTAAGATTGCCTAATATTTTCGTTGGTGATTGTAAGAGAAAATCCTTGGCAGTAGCACAAACACCAGTCAATTCACCATTCATTTAGATCGTAAGGTATATTACTAATTTTTTATTTATTTTAAACTGTTTTAACTGTACAATTGATATTGTATTAAGCCTCTGTAGGTTATACAAGAATTTAAAGGATAATGGATATTACATATAACGTAAAAAGTAATAAATATTTTATTTCAACATGGCATAAAAAACCTTATGATATAAAAAAACTGTTAACGTACTTGAATTTAACTCACCAATATTAGGTTTTGAGACTTGATAAACCTTGTGCTGCAGAAAAAAAAATTAAATTCTAAGGCCTGTATTATGAGTAGAGCTAGGATTTTTATGTAATATTAACATGCAAAATATGTACATATTTATGTAATAATATTTGATGAAATATGTAATATTACATAAAAAAATCTTAAAATATGTAATTTTAAATACATTAAAATTTAAGTTTTATGTAAATTTATACCAAATATTAAGTTACTTGATTCCTGATTTTATTAATAAAAAGTAAAGTGTGGGACAATTATTAATTAAACATGTTGATTTAATAAATCAAAAGTATTAAATTTATTTATTTTTTGAAAATGCAACAATTAATAAAATGGCTAAATAAAAAAAATCACGTTGCAAAATGTATTTTTAGTTATATTATAATTATACAACGTTTTCGTAATCACTCTTTAACCAATCTTTAGCCCCTACAGCGAATACAGAAACTATCTACTCACTTCACTTTAATTTGCAATGAACTATGAGACACATATCCAAGTTTTCCATTGTCATAGAGTGTCATCGGTCAGAGAGATTGTTTTTATAAACAGAAAATGTTCTTTCCACATTACAGGAAGTTGCTGGTGCAAATTTAAGCAGATTGAATTTTTCAGGAGAGATGTCATCTGGAGGATTCTCTTCTTCCCTGTTGAGGATCTTACACACTGTAGTCAATGTCGAGAAGCCAGGGTTTCTTTCCATAACAGATTCAAATTCCTTCATTATGTTTATTCGAACATTTCCTTGAACAACCCTTAACTTATATTTAACGTCCTCGACAGTGTCCAGTGATTCCTTCAAAGTCATGCCACAAGTTTCTAATTTTACAATACTGTCAGAAATGAATCCAAAATTGCTTTTAACATAAGCCAATTGGCACTGAAGGCACTTTGAGCCTCTCTGATAGAAACTGCTGATTTACTTGGAAACGAGTCTATTACAGACTTCACTTCTTTAAAATAGTCACTATAAAAGCAGGCAGCCTCAATCCACGTCCCCATCTAGTGAGGACAGGTTCAGGGGGCAATTTCACATTTGGTAATTGTTCTCTATAGTGTAACACACGTTGGGGGGCCTTAACAAACACTTTCTTAGTGTTTGAAATAATGCTATTGATTTGTGGATAGTTACTTCGCACTTCTTCGGCAACACGTTGCAGTCCATATGCGAGACAGATGAAATGGATCATATTTCGGTAAAAAACACGTAGAGCAGTTCCCGCCTTTAGCATGTACGCCGCAGCATCACAATAAAGGACAAAGACTTTATCTTCTTGAACACTTTAAGTTCATCGTTCACAAAACGAGCCACTGTTGCGTGATTTTCATGCTCCAACGTTTTTGAAGAAATCAGCTTACCAATCACAAGATTGGCAATATAGCGACCTTTTCCATCCGTTGTTTCATCGACAGCAATCCATATATAGTTGTTGCCTATATCACTTTGCACATATGTCATTGCTTCATCGTAACACAAATGCATGTAGTTTTTTCGGAGCGTAGAATTGTTAGGAATCTGCCTCCCACAATGCTTCTCTAAAAATGCACGATATTTAGGTACCTGGAGTTTGTACCAAGGAATATTTGCGGCAACCATAGCAATACACATGTTATGGAAGAATTCACTCCTTACATTTGAAGACTGTTGCATTTGAGATAGAAGGATAGAAGCACTTGCTTTTTAGATGTTTGTAATCATTTGTTTTTAGCATGCAGAGCACTGCAAACATGTTGTTCAAGTTGAGATACCATTGAACAACCTATCTGGTTATTACAAGCCTGGCACAGAACCACATCTCCATCAGTAGTAAACGAATCATCTATTTTAACCCACGATTTTAACTAGACGATAATTTTGATGCTACAGGAGCCATCAGACGAAATTCAATGAAACACTGTGACAGTCAAAATAATACTGATGAAGACACTGGAACTAAAAGTCTTGTGGAAGAAAAAATAGACAGCATCGCAATGTTACTTTTTATTATGAGAGGGGAAAAGAGGTAGGAACAGAAAAGGACGGAAATGTTTGAATGGATGTATAAGAAGTTTAAGAAGTTTCACAACTTTCAGTACTTGTTAGAGATCAAACAGCTATGGTGTAAAATCTAATTAATTAAATAAATAAAATATATGTTAAGCCTGATATGATAATATTTAGAATATCTCATTGTATCTTAACAACAAATTATAATGCATAATTTTATTTTTAAGAAATGTTGATTACCTCTTGTTTTTATTTTATGATAATTTGTTATGGGGATATCAGTAAACGAAAAGAATATGTTTAGATGAGTGGGATAGCAAATGCAAGTGGCCTAAATTACCTGATATTTATATTAGAATTGGAAGGGACGCAGATAAAACCCTATCCAGAAAATTAACTTGAATCGATCCTGGATTCGATGGGTGAGAGACAATGACAATTACTCCTGTGCTATTTTTTAAAGTTTTTTCTACATGGACTCAATCTCTATTGCATCAACAAACAATTTTATAAATACAGTACAAAATTATAATTTTTTATGCTCATATTACAATGAAACAAACATTTTTAAACCATGTTGTATTATATTCCAAGGGATAGAAGAGCAGAGATGAGGGAAGGATACACAATTGTTAACACATGGTGAGTGAGAAACTGTTATGTTTCTACTATTTCATTCATAAAACAGATGGGTCTGTGGTAATTTAAAAGAGATCTTCAATGTGGTATCCTACCCAAGTCACAGTGTCTTTGTATAGCTAGCTACATTTATGGTGTCAATAATTGAATGGAATTCTTCTTGACCTCTTTTTTGTAGCTTTTGGCTAGCTTGCAAAATTTGTTTCAGTGTACATGTACCTGAGTTTTTAGTGTGAATAAAATACTGTCATACAGATAGTTTAAAATTTTATTCTGCTTATGAAAAGAAAAACATTATTTTAAATTAAAGGACAGAATATGTAGTTTTACATAAAAAAATATTAAAATATGTAAAAATATTTTTATATAAAAATAAACTAAAGGACAGAATATGTAGTTTTACATAAAAAATATTAAAATATGTAAAAATATGTAATTATGATGAAATATGTAAAATATGTAATGATAACTTTTGATATTTGATAAGAAAGTTCCTAATTCGTGGACATTTATAATTTTTAGCTGCGTATGATCTAAGAGAAAGAATATGTAATTACATACAAATCCTAGCTTTAGTTATGAGACACCTTTATTATATGAAATTAAATAAAACACACCTACAGAGACAAATTTCTGCATCAACTAGGATTTGAATCTATAGTAAGATGATCAGACTAAAAATAATATAATTTGAATCTATAACCTGCAACTTTATGTGGTGGCACTCTTCAGGTAACTTGCAGGGCAAAAACAAACTTATCTTTGTTTAATCGCAAAAGTAAATGTCATGAAATTCAGATCTCAGCACAGACAAACAGTTTTCTCTTTAGTTGTATTAACATTGGTTATGGATAGCTCATCTGTGTATTAAGACATATATCAATATATTAAGACATATTTAAGAATAATATTACAAAGTAACTTACTTGCAGTCCTGGTTCCATGTTTTATAGATCTTTTGGAATTCAATAGCTAACTCGTAATTCAGTATAATCAGTTTATCTGAAAATGTCAATTACATAATTAAAATACAATCAATTTTCCTCAATGTAAAGTTATGCAAAAGCCATGATGTTTAAGGTATGATGCCTTGGTGTAGCGACATGGGACTCGTGCTGCTATGAGTCTCCATGCAAAAGATATTTCCTCATGGAATTACGATCAGTATGGAACTGTTGCCCAGCCAGAATTGTGAGGAACTTGGGGTAACTACAATAAATAGCAGCTCCGGGTTCATAACAGGAGGGGATCCAACAATCTGACTACATGTCACCCCTATATTGGCTGGATCATTGTCCATATCTGTGATTGAAACATGGGGATGTGAGACCAGCAGTATGCTGGTGGAGAAGTTAGTGTACAACCATTTGTAATGAATGTTTGAGAATTTATTTCGAAAGTTGGTCATACCAATTTCACAGTCATATGCTGTCATCTAGCAACAGATACATAAACTTTCTGTAGGACTTCAAAGATATGTGGTTCCACCTAGTGACAACTTTTTAAATTTAATGTGGCATTTAAAACTAACAAAACTTTACAAAATATAATAAAAAACAATAAAACCAAAATAAAAAAATAAAAATTATCAGGTGTATGTAAATTGAAGTGTGGCACATGTGACAATGTCTATATAGGACAAACTGGTAGACCTTTTATCTCTCGGATAAAGGAACACATGAGAGCATATAACAGACAAAATATGCTAACCACCTATTCCAATTTAATTATTGTTTTGATCCAAATTTTGAAATTTTACATGTTTGTGATAAGGGTAAGAAGTTGGACCTTTTGGAGGCTGTAGATATAAATAAATTTGAAAAGTAGTAATAAACTGTTAAATTCTCAACTTTACTTGAATGAATCACCTTTGTTAAATTAAAAAAAATACATACATTACTGTTGTATTGTTGCTTAGATCAGTTGATATGTACTATAATAACACAATTCATAATTTGTTAACATGTCTGAAGAAGGTACAGTGTACCGAAACAGCTGTCACTGAATATATCGTAATAAATATGAAAATCAAATAAAACTAAGTTTTATTTTCATTCGATTAATAAATTACATATTATTCAATAAATTATAAATTAATCTAGTGTGACTACTTGCCCATTCCTAACAAAATAAAAAAAAATAGTAATCCAATTTCATTTCTTATATATTACTTCCTTTAAAACATGTCTGTGAATTTATTGCCAAGTTTGGTCATATTGGTTTCACAAATAATGTGCATACATCTATCAGATTGGAAAAAAAAATATATTGGGTGACATAAATGAAAACATTGGATAAAATTTTCAACAGGGGTCACATCAAATGTCAGGAAAACTTTAAGGCCCAAACGGTCCCCGAAATCATATGGCCATCATCCTTACCATCCTGGTTGAGTGGTAGACAAGGCCTTAGGGCCTTAACTCTGCCAGGTAAAATAAAGCTATTAAAAAAAAAAAAAAAAAAAAAAAAAAAAAAAAAATTGTTTCTAAGGTCCAAGCAGACACCATGTGTGTGCTCCAGCAGATGAAAGTGGACACAATTTTTAATAATGCAATGCTGCCAACATAAACAGTGCTTGATCACAATATTGACATCTTATTTTTGGGCCTAAAATGACCTAAATGCTAATCTAATGCTATTTAAACACTCTAATCTGTAATGGAATGGCATGTAATGCAATGCCCAAAAACAGGCAATGTAAATAGTAATATCTTAAATTCTGAAATATAAGTAGGCTACAGAAAAACTTTAGTTTACCTATCTCAATACATTTTCTAAGTCCTACAGTGACTCAAGTGCAAAAGTTTATAGAGTTGTCGCAGGTGGAACCACTTATCTGAGGAGTCCTTCAGAAAGTTTATAGAGCTGTCACTAGATGGAACCACATAGCTTTGAAATCAATATGACCCAACCTTTGAAATAAATTCCCAAATGTTTATTACAAATGGACATATACCAACTTTCCCTTCTTCACCTAAGAAAATAATTTGGATACTTAGTATACTGACATATACTAACTTTTCCTATTGAAACCTCACAAAATGAGGTGAGCAATCATTAATTTCTTAAAATATATGGCTCAATAGTACATTGTCTTTACCTTCATTTTCCATAGTATATTCTTGTAATACTATTGGCTCTATGTACACTTTCTGTCTTTACTAACATTTTGTAATATTTGAAACATTTTGCAACGATACTTATAAACCATTTTTTTACAATTATTAAATATTTATGTACAAATGCAATGATTTCTTCAAAGTTATGCAGAACTATGTGCTTGCACAAACTCTAAAAGGAACTTCCACTAAATGATGGAGATATATGTGAAATTGGAATGACCATCATTCGAAAGTATATTTGGAGAAATGTTAGTAAAGACAGAAGATGTACATAGAGCAACAGTTTTACAAGAACATACTATGGAAAATCAAGGAAAGGTAATCTAAAGTTAAGCAAAAAAAAAAGTTAATCCATCAAAGTAAAGTGAGATAGAATCTGTGTAAGATACTCTAAAATCCACGTTGGAAACTTGAGTCAAAACATTTTATACGGTTTATGAATATTGTAAACAATGTTTTAACAAGCTTTAGAAAGTGTTAAAAATAGTAGGAAAAGTTAGTAAAAACAAAACCATAAACCAATAATTTGGTAAATTTGTTATGGGTATTTTAAAAATTCCGAGACCTAATGGTAATCAGCAAAAATAAACATCCTGACATGACAAAAAAAATCTATATGCACACCAATGTATGAGAAAGGGCTGAGGTGTACAAACTGTCACACACAATTTTCCATCTAATATTCTTATGCCACTGATGCACTGAACATTTTTCAACCATTTATAATGTTTGGTACTATTTTAAACATTTTGGAACCATGTTATAAACATTTCTTACGAATTGCAAAAACATTTAAATTACTCAAGATATTTCCATTCAAATGCATTATTGGAATACTGGCACTGAACGGCTGGGTTCAAATACCCATGAACATCCTCCTGCATCAGAGTATTACCGGCCATTTAACTCCAGCCGCTCTGAAGGGTTAACTAAGAGGCCGCCATATGCAAAGATAGAAGCAACGGTTTGAAAGCATTTGGCGTGAGGGAATTACAACGTATAAAGAGAAGAATTTGTGTCTGGATTGCAACTCGCCTCGATAGCTCAGTTGGTAGAGCATTTGGCCCGGAATGCCAAAGGTCCCGGGTTCGAGTCTTGGTCTAGGCGAGAATTTTTCTCTTCAAATACAATTTATCCTTCAGTGAGAAGTGTTAAATTAATAACAAAAACATCAATATTTTCCTTTACTGTTAATGAAATAATTTATGAATAAAAAATCATCTCATCCAAAATCTACAATTTGTCGGAGAAAGAAAACACAGGTTTTAAACGAATACAACATTTTCATGTGCCCAATATTAGGTTGTGATTCTATTCCTTCATTCATCTCTATCCTAGTCACCATCCTGCACTCTCCTATCCATCATCAAATTCATAATTCTCTCTATCCTTTGTCTTTGTAGGTCTCCCTCTTCTTTTTCTTCCAACTGGAACCCACTCCAAACTTCTCATTGGCAATCAATCTTCATTCATCCTCTTCACCTGTCCAAACCATTGCAATTGTTTATTTCCCACACATTGCATTCTTCATAAAAGTTAATTTTTTATTGGATAATACTGTTTCTGAAACTTTCTAATCTAGAGCATCATGCAAATCTTAAAAAAATAAATTTCTGTATATTGCAATGAATTGCATTTATAGTCAACATTTCTGATCCACAGGTCATTAAAGTATTGATTTATAAAAATGGATTTTAGTTTGTTTGAATATCTGTTTTCCCCTTAAATTTTCATTCAACATTGCCAATGCAAATCAATCTTTAACTATTATTCTCATTTCCAAATCATCGTTTCCATCTTCTATTATTTAAACTCCAAATATTTATTAAATTAATATTGAGAAGCTAAAGCTAAATATTTAATTTTGTTACAAATATTGGTAATACCTTCGGAATTCCTCTAATACCCATTTTTTTTTTTTCACTTTCACCAATTACCATGTACTGAGTTTTATTTACATTCATTTTTAATTCCTGCTTTACATATTCTCTCACTAATTTCCTGTCATATTTACATATAACAATGTAATATCGAGGTGGAATTTTTACTTATTTTCATTTATTCTTAATGAGATAATTTAGGAATAAAAAAATCTTCCCACCTGCAGGCCACCACAAAGCACAGTTCCTTTAAATAAATAAATAGATAAATAATAACATAAAATTGTTACAAAATTTTTACTGCTTCAAAGTTGCAAATCAAATCTGGTACTGGTATATTAAATTTATTTTAATTTATTGATATTAGATCATTTATGAATAAAAAATATTCCAACCTGCATCCCACCCTAAAACACATTTTTTAAATAAATGTTATTAAGAATACATAAAAACATAAGATCTTGAAAGAATTTTTACCACACTAAATTCACGAGCCAAAATAAACATTGTATATCTTGGCATCAAATGATTTGGCTGTCTTATGAAACTAAAGGAAACTATAATGTGGTAACAAGCAAAGTAAATAAAAGTGTATAAAATGAGTTTAAGTAAAACAGACTTCAAGTTTAAAATTTTAGCCTTAAAGATAATCTAGACATAATATGTTTAAAACTCATTCTGCAGAGAGCAAGATCTTTACATGTGTCTTTTGTAATTTTTTAACTAACCATACAGATAATTTTGGAAAACACAGGGCTATGAATATTGCTTTAAAATGTAGTGTTGAAAATTCAAGTAGTCAGTTAAGCAAATCTTGTTTCTTTTGCACCAACTGTGAAATTCAATGTACCAAATATAATGAAAACCCATAACTTTGATATTAAATCAAATAACCATAGGTTTTTGAACAAATAAAGCTTTTCTTAGTAGAAAAAAGTGAAGAAAGCTGTTGTTTTAATGTATAATATGTCAAACATATTGCAACAAAAGTTAGTAATAGTAAAAAGAGCAGACATTTTCTATAGTCATCATAATGGTATTTATAACGCAAGAGGAAAAGGCAAAAGAAATTTGAAGATCCAAGGATCAAAAAAGATTGGAAAAATTTGCCCATCTATTTCTACTTTTGAAAATGGAAAAGTTTCAATTGAGATTGAGTATATTGAAACTCACGTAGGTCATGAACCTGAATTGTGCTACTTGAATTTGGCAACACAAGAGTAAACTATTCTAGCAAGTAAGATACATATGAGAATAGATGAAGTATGGTAAGGAATTCTGTCAATGTTGAAAGGTACGACTTAATAACAAGAAAGGATCTAAACAACATTCAAACATGTGTTAACTTGAACCTTTTTTCGAAGTACTGAACATAATAATGCCATAAGTATGCATTCATTTGTAAATGAGAACGATAGTGAAATATTCTACAAGACTCTAGGTCAATTACATGAGACACATCCTGAATTTGAAAATTATATATTTTTTTGTTTAATTATCGAGAATGAGAACCAAATGCTAATTTTTTTACAAATTTGGTAATGACTGCATATGTTTAGACAGCACTCATAGTGTAAATTCTTATGGCTGTGAACTTACAAATATTGTTGGTAATGACTGCATATGTTTAGATAGCACTCACGGAGTAAATTCTTATGGCTGTGAACTTACAAACATTGTTGGTAATGACTGCATATGTTTAGACAGCACTCACAGAGTAAATTCTTATGGCTGTGAACTTACAAATATTGTTGGTAATGACTGCATATGTTTAGACAGCACTCACAGAGTAAATTCTTATGGCTGTGAACTTACAAACATTGTTGGTAATGACTGCATATGTTTAGAGAGCACTCACAGAGTAAATTCTTATGGCTGTGAACTTACAAACATTGTTGGTAATGACTGCATATGTTTAGACAGCACTCACAGAGTAAATTCTTATGGCTGTGAACTTACAAATATTGTTGGTAATGACTGCATATGTTTAGACAGCACTCACAGAGTAAATTCTTATGGCTGTGAACTTACAAACATTGTTGGTAATGACTGCATATGTTTAGACAGCACTCACAGAGTAAATTCTTATGGCTGTGAACTTACAAACATTGTTGGTAATGACTGCATATGTTTAGACAGCACTCACAGAGTAAATTCTTATGGCTGTGAACTTACAAATATTGTTGGTAATGACTGCATATGTTTAGATAGCACTCACGGAGTAAATTCTTATGGCTGTGAACTTACAAACATTGTTGGTAATGACTGCATATGTTTAGACAGCACTCACAGAGTAAATTCTTATGGCTGTGAACTTACAAACATTGTTGGTAATGACTGCATATGTTTAGACAGCACTCACAGAGTAAATTCTTATGGCTGTGAACTTACAAACATTGTTGGTAATGACTGCATATGTTTAGACAGCACTCACAGAGTAAATTCTTATGGCTGTGAACTTACAAACATTGTTGGTAATGACTGCATATGTTTAGACAGCACTCACGGAGTAAATTCTTATGGCTGTGAACTTACAAATATTGTTGATGCCGAATGAATTACATTAAGGATTTTCACATGATTTACATGGTCTAATAGAACAAATGAACAATTTATGTCTATACATTTCAGCAAAATTGAACAAAAGTGTTTATTCATCATTGAGATGTATTAAATTAATAATAAAAACATCAAAAGTATTTATGTCAGATATTGCCAAGACAGTTTATATTCCAAGTGCAACAGGCCTAGAAGGCCCTAGGCCTACCAGCCGGCAGCTGGCCTCACATTATATACTGCATGGATGAAAATAATGGACCCTGCAAACTTTACATTATTTTGTACTTGACATGTTAGAGATTGGAGAAAAAATATAAATAAAACTGAAAAATTTTGAAGACAAAAAAAGATATTTACAAGAGGCTCAGACTATGCTTACAAGAATGTGATAGCTTGTCATTTCAAATCATGCTAAACAATTTTGTAACGTATATGAATTCAAATCCAGAACTGCATGAATTTTGTAAATATTTTCAAGCTACATGTTCTAAAAATGTACACAGTTGGGCGAACTGCTATTGATTGCAAGAGGGATTATACTAACATACATCTGGAGAGAAAGCACAGGAATATCTATTTACAAGATAAGAAAAATAAGCGACAATTAATGTGTCTCCTCTTTTATGAATTTTGTAAAGGATACATGTTTTGACAGGTTAATTTCAATGAACAAGGGCATTGCCAAATACTACAAGCATTTGCTCGATTATGCAAACTGCGGCTTCATATTTAAGAAGACATTTATTGGGAATTTAAACACTACTTTATAAAGCCAATTATTTATTTATTTATTTAGCAGGTTTCAATCATCCTGCGCCCAATTAATCTACTGTCATTCTTCTTCATATCTCTCTATCATTCTAATCTCCATACTCCAATCCCTTTTCCCCCATGCTCCTCAAAACACCATCAATTCACATTCTTTTTGGTGGTCTTCTTTTTCTATCAGTTACTCTTTTAAATAATTAATATTTTTAGACAATGCAAAAGGAATAAAATTAATCAATTATTAAGTAAAATATATTTAAAATGTAATAAATTGATATTCCTCTTTATTTTTATTCGTATTTCTTAACCAAATTTAAAATAAAGGTTAAATATGTTTGACGTTGAAAAAATACAATGAAGTCTTCCTTTATACAATTGAGTTGCCCAGTGGAATAGAAGCATATGCCACAAGAAAACTATTTTACAGAAACAAGGAATTTCTGAAAGTTGTTCATTTTGTGGAATATGGGCATTATGTTATAATTTTTTAACCAGGATCTTGAATTAGACGATTAGGCTGTATTTATTCTTTGGTGCCAATTTTATATTAAACTTTTAAAATTTTTTTTAAACATGTGGTGTTTCATTGGATGGTAAGTGAATTTCTTGAATTTTATGTTTTCTTCTGTTTGTTTTATAAGTGGTTAATGTTATTCTCCCACCCCATCCTTGGTCTACCAACTGGGCATTATTCCTCTGGTTTTCGTACATAAAGTTTCCATGCCCCTGTTTCATTCCCTATTTGTGCCACATGTCCTGCCCATCAAAGTCTACGACATTTAGCTCTTCTTATTATATCAAATTTCATGTACATACAACATTTTATATGTTAAACTTTTTTTTCTGGAATTTATCCACAACACAGTGGTTTTCTGTCACTCTCAAGAAATTCTCCTTCTCCAGTTATAGCGGTCCTGAACATCCTCATCTGTAAGTCCCAGTTCACTCATACTTCTTCTCACACCATCCATCCAACCTTCTTTAGGTCTTCCCTTTCTAATTTTTCGATATATTATCAACTCCAAGATCTTCTCAGGATTCTATCAGATGTCATCCTTTTACAATAAACATAATAATAATAATAATAATAATAATAATAATAATAATAATAATAAACATAATAATAATAACAATAAACATAATGATAATAATAAACATAATAATAATAATAAACATAATAATAATAATAAACATAATAATAATAAACATAATAATAACAATAACAACAATAACAACAAGAACAACAATAATAATAATAATATAATAAAAATTGAAGATATACACGTAAAGCATCAGGTTCAGATGGGATTCCAGCTGAAGTGATAAAATCTGGAGAAGAAAAATTGATGGACAAAATACGTCGGCTGCTTAGTATGATTTGGGGAAAAAGAGGCTCTTCCAGACGAATGGAAAGAATCAATTATTGTACCAATCCATAAGAAAGGAGATAAAACTGATTGCAACAACTGCAGGAGCATCTCATTACTTTCAACTTCGTACAAAACTCCAACAAATACCAGGACATTTGGTAAGTTATGGTAATACTGTTATAAATCAGCGACCCTAGTGGTGACCATCGTAATCTTATAGCATGTTGTTCAACATTCTCTGTCGTATAAATCTATAATAATGAAAGTTGTGAAGTAGTAATATTTTGTGAATACATTCAGTGATTCTCACATTCAGTAAGCAATACTGCCCTAAAAAGATGATCAGTAGAATTTGTTTAGAAGGTGAAATTGGGAAGTACTTAAACATCCACCGAATTCACCAGACAGGAGCCATTGCGATTGTAACTTATTCTCAAAGATCAAAGAACCTCTACGAGACATTCAATTTCAACCAAGAGTTGATAACCAGAAAGCTCTAGATTGATCAGATGAAAAAGATATCCAGAAATGGTGCTGCTGATGGAGTGGACTGTATTCCAAGGATGTGGCAACATATAATTTATTTGGGGGGGCACGCCATAGCATAGTGGTTAAGGCACTGCGCTACAAGCTGGAAGGTCAAGGGTTCAAGTCCCGATGGGGTCAGGATTTTTAAACTGACCCAAACCTTCTGGTGGCTCTATGGCTCTGGGGTCGATTCAGCCTCTAACGGAAATGAGTACCAGACACTTGTTCTGGGGGTAAAGGCGGCCGTCACGCAGGGCTGACATCAAGTGTCGATTGTCTAGAAAAGTGGGAGCCTTAACAAGCTACTACCCCAAGGGCCTCCTGAGGCCTGTAGTGGGATTACTTTTTTTTTTATAATTTACTTGACAAGAGACTACAAATGAAGTTCATAATGTCAAAAGTAACCAAAATAAATTCTTTGTGATGTTATAGCAGTGTTGACATTATTTATCAAATGCCCTAGTATATAAGTAAACAGACTTAGTCCCTATATTGATTACATAATAGAAGATCATCAATGTGGATTTAGAAGAAACAGGTCTACAACAGATCAGATTTTTAGTGTAAGACAGATTTTAGAAAAGAAATGGGAATATAATGACACTGTGCATCAACTGTATGTAGACTTCAAAAAGGTAGGCCTATACGATTAAATTAAGAGTGAGAAGTTATATATTATCCTGCTGGAGTTCGGAATTCCTAAAAAGTTAGTTAGACTTATTTGAATGTGTCTAAATGACACAAAAAGTAGGGTGCAAGTAGGCAAACAGTTTTTGGATACTTGTGAAATTCACAATACGTTAAAGCAAGGAGATGCACTACCTAATCACTATTCAATTTTGTACTAGAGCATGCCATAAAATCTTTGGAGAACGAGGAAGGCCTACATCTCTATCGTATTAATAAGTTGTTAGTTTATGCTGATGATGTAGTATTACTAGGAGATAGTGAGGATATACTAAGGGCAAGAAATTGGGACTGAAAGTAAACACCAATAAAACTAAATATATGTTTGCACATATACATACATTATATAATGGATATGGACAGTTAATGACAAATGAGGATAAATTTGAAGAAGTGGCTGAATTCAAATACCTAGAACAATAATCAAATAGGAATGAGATGCACAAAGAAATTAAACATAGGCTCAATTCTGGATATGCATGCTATTATGCATTACAGGGACTCTTGTCATACCAACTTCTCTAAAAAATGTTAAACCGAAAATATATAAAACTGTTATTCTCCCAGTAATATTATATGGATGCAACACTTCATTTTTTTCTTTCTTTAAGGGATGAGAAAAGTTTATGAAACCATCCCTTGTACAAAAAAACACCAGATTACGTTTATATAACACTTTGGCTAGACCAGTGTTGACCTATGGTAGTGAAGCATGGACACTAAAAAAACAACATGAAAGCAGAATAACGGCTTGTGAAATGAGATTCATGCGCAGAACAGCGGGCTACACCAGATGGGATCGGAAAAGGAACACCGATATCTTAAAAGAATTGAAGACTACGCCAATTTTGGAATATATTAAACAGTACCAACTAAATTGGAAACACCATCTTGAAAGAATGAGTTCAAATCGGATCCCCAAAGCTGTTTATAATTATATACCAAGAGGACGAAGGAGGGAAAATTTTCTATAGGATCGTAACAGGCCTTGGCCTAATACTTGGAAGGAAGAAGAAGAAGAAGAAAAGATTTTGAGTATTTAAGAATAAAGTTCTTAGGCAAATTTTTGGACCAAAGAGAGTTGAACAGACAAGCAAATGGAAAAGACTATATTATAACAGTCAGCTATGTGATCTTTATAGGAAACAAGGTATAATAATAATAATAATAATAATAGTTAAGTTTTGAAGACTGCAGGCATGATTAATGAAAGTGGGGCATGAATAGGGTTGCCAGAATTCTAGACCCAAAAATACAGACATATTTATTTTTCCCATTTTCAGGCAAATCATTTTAGTAAGTTTATGAAAGTTGATTAATACTATCCAATTAGTATTGTTATAATCACTAATTTAAAACTACTTTCATAACAATAAAATATTTCAAACTGGAAGGCTTAATAACTTATTTTAACACATGGTGTCATTAACATTAAAATTTCACATCGTTAACATATTTTTCTGATAAATGTAGCTGATTTAAAAAAATAAGTGTTTTCTTTGATGAAGTCGTAGAAATCTGCAAATGAATAATTTGAATTAACCTTAATTTGCAGCAAGGTCTTTACCTTATTCACCTGGAGCCTATTTCTTCCAGGTGTCAAAATACTTTGCATCAAAGAAAACACTCTTTCTACAGGAGCAGAAGTACCTGGAAGACAGTAAACAAATTCCAAAATTCTCTCAAAATTCATTATGTTCATACCACTTGCTTTAAGTTTTTTGAAAGTTCAACCCACAGACTTACACTCTTCAGTTTTGTGTCCTCGCCATTTTCTTTCATTTTCTTAAGTACAAGATTTACAATCACTATTTCATCAAATAGTTTGTCAATGTGTACAGCAAGAATTTCATTAGAAACAATTGAATTTATAAACTCAGTTGATTTTTCAACACTGTTCCACTCTAATTCATATGACGAACCTATTTCAATCCAAGAAAACTGCTCAGCGCCATCAAAACTACCCTCCCACAGTTCAAGATATGAAATGCACTGATCAAAAACTTCACAACACTTTCTTGAAAATTTTCCTGCTTCATGTCACCTTCATGGACCAGTGTTGCCAACTTCTGTTCAGCTGCCTGAGGGATGAACCTGTGTTTTCTCCTATATAGGAGCTTCTCTTTTAATTCCTGATACTTTAAAGAGACCTCAGCAGCAGAAATATCACTTATTTCTATCTCAAGCACAGTATGATTGAAAAGTTGCAAAGAACCATGAACAAACAAGTACACTTCACTGGAAGGATCTTGGAAAAAGTTCCTTATTATTCTTGGGCATGCAATTCTACTCTGAGAGAGGAAGAATGATTTCAGATCATCGTGAATTGACAAGATTGTGTAGACTGCTGGTAAAAGGCTGAGAAATCTGGTACTGCCATGATATAGAACTTTCTTGTATTCTACACCAGCAAATTCACAAAGTTCTTCAACTGAGTTACCCTCACAGTGTAGATATAGAAGAATTTGTAGATTTTCACAACAATAACTTCAATATTGATGGGTAATTGATCTGCAGCATTCTGGACACAATTATGAGCAATGTGTGCACCACGACCAATACCGAGCACTTTCCTTCCTAGTTCATTCTGCAGTTCACCGAAAACATGTGTTTTCCCTTGCCTTTTCACACCTCCAAAATTTGTGTTTGTGTTATTTATGTCTATTTTATCCTTGAGATTATTGCTCTGTAAAGTTTTCATAACATGCTCTGATAATATTTCTGAAGTTTCACCACTAACATCTTCAAATTCTAACAAGCTGATTTTAACCCAATAGTTGGGATGAAATATCTCACTAGTACAGGAAGTCTCTTCAAATCTAACCTATTGGAAGCATCTATGGTTATGGTAACGAAATTTAGCAGCTTGAAGTTCAATTTGAACATTCTTATTCACAAATGGGGCTATCACATTAACTGCTATTGCCTCACTTTTTGTTTTTCCACAAGTAAACTTTTTATCATACAATTTATTTATCAATTTCGACTCACAATCACCCAAATTGAAGCTCAAACCATGCTGCATGGAATGATTAACAAAAGTTGCCTCTCGAGCAGCACACTGTAAATATTCTGGCTTTGCAACTTTATTCTTAAAAAATATATCCACTGTCTTGCTTACACTAGAAGCATTAACAGCTTTACAATGCTTCTGACTTCCCGAGTGCTTATTTATGTCTCTACGGCCACCAAATGCAATTGAAAATTGTGAGTTACAAACTGAACACATAACTTCATCTTCGTTCCCACTCTGATTATTTTTTTTAGAAATGGATATTCCTTTCGTCACTTGAAAAAACACATTTCCTCTTCAGCATTTTAATGACTTGTATATGCCATACACATGGGAAAATCCATGCCATACACACACAAAGAACACCAGGCAAATGACCTAGCGAAGTATAGGCAAGGAGCATAGTCAACACGTTGCAGAGTTATTAGAATACTGATTAGGGTGATATAGCCGGAGAAATGAGCATAGTCAACATGTTGCAAGGTTATTAGAATACTGTTTAGGGCAATATCTCCAGTGACTAGATTCATAGTGATGACATCTAGTAACAGAAATTGAAACTATGTAATCTTTTGACTTTTTTCTATATCTAAACAAGAAAATACAGACATTTCATCATATTTTAAAAAGTATGATACGGACACGGACACTGCCCTTAAAATACAAACACAAAATAAGGATGTCTGGCAACCCTATGCATGGAAGCTTCTTGTAGAATGCCTGGTTAGTAGACCAAGAATGAGATGGGAGAATAATGTTAACCATTATTTGAGGGAAGTAGATTATACAGAGATGATTGGAAAACATATGAAAAGTTTTCATGTCTGTGTGGCCATGAACCTATGAGTTTGATAGTGCCAGTGAGTAAGTTAGTTAGTTAGTAATATAATAAGTTAAATGGGAAACATAATAATAGGAAACAAAATCTTAGAACAGGTGAACCATCTCAATTATCTAGGATGTGACATTTCATTTAATTATGATAATGATATAAATAATAAAATAGCAAAATTCCAGGGAATATGTGGTACGATAAAACGATCACTAAATAACAAAACAACAAGAGAGACCCAATTGAAATTTTATCAAATGTTGGCAGTACCGGTACTGCTCTATGGATCAGAAGCCTGGATACATAAAAAACAAGATCTAAGTAGGATAACGGCGGCAGAAATGAAATTTTTGAGATCTGTTAAAGGGTGCACTAAGGAAGACAGAATCAAGAACACAGAAATAAGACAGGAACTTGAAATATTTGCAATAACTGATAAAATGGATACATATAGGCAAAAATGGAAGCAACACATAGACAGAATGAATGAAGATAGATATCCAAAACAAATAACAAAATACAAACCTAAAGGCACCCGAGATGTGGGCAGACCTAGAAAGAGATGGGCTGAAGTCGGAACGGGTCAACAGACCTAATCCATGAAAGCAGATGATGATGATGATGAAATGGGAAACATCAATTAATATGAGAAGATAATGATCATGCCAAAGTTAAAGCAAATATAAAATTATATATATATATATATATATATACAGGTTGGATGCAAAAAAAAACCGACAATGGAGGTGATGTGGTATATTGAGACATGTTGATCATTTTTAATAAGGTACCAGTGTCCGGAAGTGATGCGTTTTAACACTATGTTTAGCTAACTTCTCAACAGTTCCATTAGTTGGATTTCAAGACTCATTATTTGACAATACTGTCACAGTCACATTAAGTTTTCAAAATATCCACCTCTCATCTGATTGCAGAGTGTACATCAGCGGTGTAGTGATTGGCGCACACGTTCAAATACGCCTGGACTTATTTGAATTATTTCTGCAGCACCAGCAGCGTGGATTTGGGCTATAGGATCCATACATGACTCTACTGGAGTCTGATAAACAGACTGTTTCATGTCGCCCCACAAAAAGTAGTCAAAGGGTTAAGATCAGGTGATCTCAGAGGCCATTGGACTGGTCCCCTTGATCTGGATACATGGTATCCAATTGTCTCCTCACATTGGCATCGAAGTGAGCTGGAGCTCCATCATGTTGCAGCCACATTCCATTGCAAAGTCATGTATCACATTTTCCGTACCTTATCTTGGGACATAATTAACTAGTCATAGTGTGAAAACGCATAATTTCCAGACATTGGTACCCTATTAAAAATTTATCAACATATGTCAATATACTACCTCACCTCCATTGTCGGTGTTATTTTGCAACACCCTATATATCTAAAAGTGATCCCACTATAGGTCTTAGGAGATCCTTGGGGTTAAGGCTCCCACTTTTCCATATACTAGGCACTTTATATCAGCCGGATTGACAGCTCTGCTTGTTGGCCATGTTTATCACAGAACAAGTGCCTGGCACTCATTTCTGTTAGAGGCAGACCCAACTCCAGGGCCCACCTGCAATGTTCGTAGATCAAATCCTTCTTGATTTTAAGATAAGTCAGAGTTGTATTGTATAATGTAGTATTGTAGTTTGAAATATAGGTAGTTACAAATTTGAATTGTGTAATGTGTGAAGGTAAGAGTAGAATGGAAAACTGAATTACAAATAGAGAAAATAAGTAATAAAAAGACATCTAATTGATTTTGTTTGAGTTGATATAAATATTTAACTATGTTTCAAGTTATGTGATAAAAATTTAGACAAAATAAAATATATAACAATCTCTAGTAATTATTGCTTTTTGTCAATATTGTTTAACTTATCCACCATTGCCTAGCAACGCTGCTTCATTGAAGAGGTTTAATGAATGTTTCTATTTTATGTAACAATAAATATAAACTTTGAAACAAGAGCAAGGGTCTGTATAGGCTGGGTCTACTGTGCAGCACTCTGAAGAAATACTTCAATATGCTAATGGAATCCTCAGCATAAATCAAATATTCAAAGATTAACATAAACATCTATTGGCAAGCAGCAAAAAAATCTTTTACAAGATGTCATGCTATCAGAGAAAAATCTGGAAAACATGTGAAACAAGAAGTAAGAACTAAGTATTGAGACAGTGTGCTAACCACATGCCACTCGTTAACATATGTAGTTAAATTTGCTAAATATCAATATGGACTAACTAAAATATTTGGACTAGTTCAATTAAGTAAATGTTTCATAATGAATTTTAAATTGTACAAAAAAATTGCCATTATAGTTCAGTTCAGTAACTATAGTTTTGTACGATTAATTTTTCAATATAGTGGTAACCAGGATTAGCGTATTTCAGTTTTAATTATTATTTACATATATTTATTTTACTTGTTGAGAAGTTTGGGAATTAAGTAAAATAAAGATAGAATACATATTTTTTTTTTATTCCAGCTTCTTCTGTCCTGACTGATCCCATCATCATCATATTTGGCACAACATCGCAGGTCGAATCACAGCTTCTCTAAGGATTCTCTTCCAGATATCTCTATTTCTGGCAACTGCCCACCAATTTCCAATGTTAAGCCTTTGGACATCTTCCAAAATCCATCCATCTAGGTTTCCTGCCAATCCCAAGGTAAGTAAAAATTGCATTTACATAATATAATTTGTGATGTGTAAAATTAGATGTAGAAGTAGAATATTGAGGTTGATTATTTGCTAATGCTTAAGCATATTGAAGCTCTTCCATTTGCCTTCTTGCATCCCAGTAGCGTAATGACAGAGATCTGTTAAATTTCAACACTTCTGAAGACGAACCATATCCAATGCAGTGTTTCCTGATTTTCCATTAATTATTTACGCTCCCTTGGAACAGCATATAATAGGAAAGAAAGGAGGAAATAGAGGGAGAGAGAGATAGAGAGAGACATCTGGTAGTTAATTTACTAACTTTGCAATAATAGTTTTAAGAAAAAGTGGCATAACCATATATTTGTAAATTCTACAAAATTACAATTAGGTTTTAATATGTTCAGATTGATCTATAAGCCAATAATTTTAGTTTTATTTCATGATTACACACGCCAGCCTTAAATTTAAAATGCTAACCAAATTGATTCACAATAAGATTATGTTTATTGTTTTTGTTGAGCGTAGGTTATTAATTAGGTCAAGTTTCAATTAGGTTTTTATATTCCTTAAATTGGTAAAGAATGAGTAAAACAAGTTATAAATTGAAAATTATCTCATAGTGTTATTTTCAGCTGTAAATTTGATTAAATTATTTTTTAATGTTAGGAATAATTTATATGTCAGAAAAATTCTTAAAATTCACTTTTAATTTTCCATAAAACACCAATCCATAACATATCAGCCTACCAAAATCTTAGTTTTCCAACAAAGCTAAATAACAGGAGCTACAGGGATCCAGGTTCAAATCTTGCCAAAATTCAAGGTAAGTAATAAGAGTTTCATTTATTATATCCGTACCTGAGATGAAGAAAAGGTGTATGTCCAGTTTTTATCAATTTTATTTTTTTATAAGTTTGTCAAAATTTCATACTATTGTTACAAAGATGAATGAATACAGAACATAGAAAAAAAGGTGATTTTAACATAACATGATGTCAATTGTCCAAAAACATTTAGAAGAAAATGGGTGAATTTGGGACATTACCAAATGATTCCAATTTGCAACAATTTTTGTGTAATACTATTTAAAATAATATGTGGGACATCCACCTTTTCCTCTCAATTGTAGTTACTGCATTTTGCTGGGCATACGTTAGGCCTTAGACATTCTCTCTCTAAGAAATTGCAAAGCAACATTAAAAACAAGTTTATCTATGTACTATTTTCTTGTAGAAATCTGAAACTCCTCCATATATTTTAAAACAAATGTCACTGGAAATGATAAATCTAAGATACCCAGCTCCTGAATGGATACATATTTTTACAGATGGCTCCAGCCTACCAAATGATGGTGGCACTGGTGCTGGTGCAGTATGTCCACTTTTTTCCTTTTATCGTAAACTAAACACAAATTCAACAAACTTTGATGGCGAAATTCTAGCAATTTTCTTAAGTTTACAAAATCTTTTATATCACATCCAAAAATTTACAAAAGTTGTAATTCTATGTGACTCCAAAGCAGCCATTCTTGCTATAACACGAGACACAACACCCAAAAGCATCAAAATTATCGAATGTCACAAAATGATAAAACATTTATCCCGTCTACATAAAAAAGTTGTACTTCAATGGATTCCGGCCCATTGTGGAGTGACAGGCAATGAAATAGCCGATTTTCTAGCCAAGAAGGGTAGCAAAATTGTTTCAAACCCAACTTCTGCTCCAGTTTCCTTTCACTCTATCAAAAGAATTATCTCAAATAAATACATCAATAAACTTAGAGAAGAATACACCACCAAAACATCTGGAAAGGAATGGGAAAATCTACAAGCTTATGACATTACTACATTACAAAGAAAATCTGCAGTAGCAACATTCAGACTGCTAACGGGACATGACTGCTTGAATAAACACCTACACAGAATTGGCATAACAGATTCACCTAAATGCCCTTTTTGCAATTTAAATGAAGATATGGAAAGAAACCATCTCCTCCGTTGTCCAGCTTTTGTAGAAGAGACCAGCCTTTCTGCTAAATATTGGAGTGCAAGAGAGCGAATGATTTCATTATCAAGTGCTCGACATTAGATACCAACCAACCAACTATTTTCTTGTTTAATAAGTATGTTCAAGCTATAGACAATCAAAACACATTTTATTTTTTTTCGATTATATCATACATGATTTTGTAACAAAATGAATTTTTCTACAAGAAATATCATGGTGAATCTTGTTTACAAGGGAGTGTCATGCTACGTTATTGTGCAAATTACATTCATATCTATTACCTGCCCAAGTTAAATCTGTACGCGAAAATATGCTGTCTTTCTCTTCCTTCCTTACCATGTTGCCACTTTCTGTACTCTGCGTTATGTTTTTTGATTGGTAGGGGAGACCTCAGTAATACTGTGGTTTTTAAATGGTCTGACACCTTCAACAGCCATTGACCAAATGAATAATCTGGCAATCCTGTTATTTACTACTGGTTCTTTGCCTTTATCATTACATGTTGCCACTTGTGATGTATTGTGATGCTGCTAACAGACAGATGACTAATGATCAGACACCTTCAGCAGCACTTGACCAAATGACTAATTTGACAACCATGTTATGATCTGAACACTGTTTATGGATTCTCTGCCCACACTAAAATCCATTAATTTTTAATGTGAATGGGTGTATAGTCTGTCATTTAATTTTCAATGTGCCAGTTTTTCAATGTTAGTTATTTCTCATTTAGTTATTTCATTTTTTTTAGTTACTTTATATTTAATTATTTTATTTATCTGTGACAAAGATATAAAATGTTACTATCCACAGAAGGTAGAAAATTTATACATAGGGTTATTCAACATTTCGACAGTTCTCTATTCTTACCAAAGTTAAAGTTTACTGTCTTAAGCATCCAATTAATAAAATAATGTTGAGAGCTTCAATGGTCTTCTTCTTCTTCTTCTTCCGAATGCAGTATTGGGTGATCTTTCCATCGGTTGAAGGGTCTTCCGAGGTCTCTTTTGCCTTTAAGGTTGAGGTGGTATATCATCTTTGGTAAATGGGAATTTGACATTCTCTGGACGTGTTGGAACCATTTAATCTGATAATTTTGTATATGTTCAACCATTTCCCTACTATTCCACTGCATCCTTATCTCATCACTTTTCATTCTATCCCTTAATGTTACTCCAGTTAGTGATCGGAGGAATCTCATTTGTGAACTATTAATGCGGGATTTATCTTTTGCTTGAAGTGTCAAGCATTCACTTCCGTATAGTAGAGCAGGTTTGGCAATGGCATTATGAAATCTCAATTGGATTTCTTTCCTCATTTGTTTTCCAAAATTTCTCCTAATTATACCATTTAATCTGTTATATTTTTCTAAATTTGTTTCCACATCTTTTTGATTATGAAACTGTGATATATTATTACCTAAATAATTAAAGTGTGTTACTTGTTCTATTGGTTTATTATTTATTATTATTTTTACTCTCGAAAGTCCCTTTCCAGTGATTGCCATGGATTTGGTTTATTTTCAGATATTTTCATGTTGTATTTTTCCAGGGTATTCTGCAATTTAAACACTGATCTCTGCAAATCATCTTCATTCTCCGCTAGAAGTACTTGATCATCTGCGAAGATTATTGTTTGTATTTGATTTCCTCTACATATTTTTACTCCTGGGGGGTTTAGTTTTTTCCACTCCTGGACAATTTTATTTAGATATAGAATAAACAGTAATGGAGATAGTCCACATCCCTGTCTTAAACCTTGGTTAATTTCAAATTTATCTGTTATTTTCCCATGATCTAACTTTACTTTTATAAATGTGGTTTCATATAAACTTTTTATAGCATTTATTAGATTATTGGGGACTTGGTAGCTTTCCAATATTTTCCACATTATGTCCCGTTTGACTCTATCATAGGCCTTTTCCAAATCTAAAAATAATATATATAGGGGATATTAAATTCTTTCCACTTCTCAATTAGTTGTTTTATAACAAATATAGCGTCGATATAAGGATAAATAAATATGCAGACACTCAGGTACTATATTATTATATCTAGGGAACAATAATAATAATTGCATACAGATTCCCTAAGTTTATACAAATTTATATGTCAGCTGCAGTGGATTAGTTGTTATGTTCCTAGCCTCTGGTTCGAGGATCAAGGGTTCAAACCCAGCTGGGGTCAATGAATTTTTAGGATGGAAAAAACCATGAAGCAAGTCCTGTGCCATAGCTGAGTGGTTAAGGCAGGAAGCCTTGGTGCAGAGCTACGGGACTTGCGCTGGTTTGGGTCTCCATGAGGGAAGAAATTTTCTGATGGTATTTCGGCCAGTATGGGACTGATGTCCACCCAGCATTGTGAGACATTTGGGTAGCTACAATAAGTAGCGGTTCCAAGTTGAGAAAACCAGCTATGACGACTGGGGGACTTGACATGCTGACCACATGTCACCCCTACACTGGCTAGATGATCATCTACCTCTGTGATTGATACATGTGGATGTGAGGTCAGCAGTTGGCTGGTAGGCTAAGGACCTTCAAGGCCTGTCGCGTCACAGAATTATTATTAAGTTCTCAGGGAAGTACTTTAAGTCATGATACCTGAGACTGAAGATTTTCAGGCTTGTAAAAGATCCTTATGCCTGAATAAAAAGGACTCTAAGCAAAATTGTATGACCTTCTTCATCCTAGTAATACCTCAGATGCCTACTAGATGTCTCATTGGATTCTTTAGGGAAATAAGCATAACTAAATTAATTTGGTGTAGTAACACCTATAATAATAATACCTATAACAATAACAATAATGATAATAATAATAACAATAATAATAATAATAATAATAATAATAATAATGAGATTAATGATGGCTGCCACAGTGGAATGTTGTTAACGTTTGTTGCTTGTTAGTCTAATCGTGAGGAAACAGTGATTTAGGTAAGTTGCAGTTTCGAAACCTAGTGTACGTATATGTAATTTCGTGTAGCACATGTGCAAGTGTTAGTGGAATATATAAAACTATTTTGAGTTCAGGAGGACATAATCAATATTTACTGGGTAAAACGTTAAGGTTATATATATTGCATGATAATTCTAAGAGCAAGAAGGAAGCCAAGCTGACTCAGCTCACACCGGAAGTGACGTTTGCTTGAGCGCTACCAACTGTCAAGGTGGCGAGCAACCCTGGCGACAAATTTGAGAACATAGGATATGTTGGCAATGAAATGGCTGACAAGCTAGCCAAGGCCGCTGCACTTGAAAATGGAACAGATTACTCATATGAGACTAAAAATCAAAAACGGTTATCGCTAATGAAATCAAAGAACAAGGGATCCAGAAGTGGCAAGAATAGTGGTCTAACACAACAAAAGGAGCAACCTGCAGGGAGTTCATTCCATCAGTAGTTCAAAGACTGAAAACACAAATTAATTTAAATTTTTCACTAACAGCTACGAACACGGGACATGGATTAACTAAATCATATCTAATAAATTAATGAATCATTTTAACATCTTACCTCATATTTCACGTTTTTCAAACACGGTAACTATAGTTTTCAAATGATCTTGTCATTCATTTTCAACCGCCATTATGACTACCGGATATTCGTTGGAATCCAACGAATATCCGGTAGTCATAATGGCGGTTGAAAATGAATGACAAGATCATTTGAAAACTATAGTTACCGTGTTTGAAAAACATGAAATATGAGGTAAGATGTTAAAATGACTCATTAATTTATTAATTAAGAACCTCATAATGTGTTTCCC
The DNA here is from genome assembly GCA_030220185.1 of Diploptera punctata. Classification (NCBI taxonomy): domain Eukaryota; kingdom Metazoa; phylum Arthropoda; class Insecta; order Blattodea; family Blaberidae; genus Diploptera; species Diploptera punctata. Next base: position 68,367 of record JASPKZ010001965.1, on the reverse strand, counting down.
AATTTTAACTTTGAATAAATCATATCTACACAGGCTTGGAATAATACAGGACCCTACTTGCATCTGCCAACAAGAAGAACAAACTGTAGAACACCTGATATATATAGATGCTGCAAACTCAATCAGCAAAGAGACGTCTTGAAGAAAGTCATAGAATCCAAACGCTACAAATGGCCAGTGACTAAAGAATAGTTAATTACAAACAATCTATGAGCTTTCAAAAGATTCATTAACAATATAAACTTTGGCGCATTAAAATAAGAAATCATTAGACTAAGAAGATAGAGTGAAGTGACAAGAATAAGTGTAAATAAACAATAAACCAAGAACAAGTTCAAGATACAAGACAGTGGGTGGATTTCTGTTCTCAAGTTTTGATCGAAGTCATAACTTTTTGGTTTCTAATAACAAATCGATAAACCTACCCATGTCTCGGTCTCGAACATCGTTCGGAGGATCTGCCATATTTGTTTACGTCAGCATACCTGGATGGAGGTGTGTCAAATATGGCGGTTACATTTTCGTATTTATCTTCGTTCTCAAGGATAACAATAAAATGTGCTTCGATATAAGGAAATGAAAGGCGGGAAAAAGATTTGGAAAAAGCGTACTCCATTATTTTATTAAGTGGATGTGGGATTCCATATAAATGTGGTATTATTAACCTTGATCGAGATGTGGATTTTCACGTATAAAAATTTCAGGTAAGTTTCTCATAATTTCTTAAATGTTTTGAATAGTGACCTATAAATTAACCAGTATAGTTAAAAATAATGTAATGTTTTCTGCATTTATAAATTAACCAGCATAGTTAAAAATAATGTAATGTTTTCTGCATTGAATAAAATATTGCATTACTTTTATCATTTAGGCCTAAATTTATGCAACTTAATATGAGATCAATTTATTTAAAGTTATAACTATTTTCAATGATTATTTTAGCCTATAGTATAGTCTTGTTGATAACTTGAATTCTTTAATGTGAAATTGGATAATGTAGTTAATATTATGGCATTTTTATGTTTTAGGTTATGAGCAACGAAAGCTGCTTGGTTATGCAAGGACAACAAAAATCTGCCTTCTTGATGCAAGACCGTGTTATAGAAAAAAAGTGGTTGTGATAAGTTCTGTGTGTAAAATATATTTTAAAATTCCATACATTGAGATATTTATTTTGTAAATAATCTTGAAGAATGACATTAAAATTAAATTCTCGTGTATGTGATTACATAGAACAGTAACACGTATCTGTACCCACATGTATTTCAATCTCATGTTCTATATTATAAATAAAACAAAAAAAAAATTACAGTAAAGTCTGTTCCATTAGCGTGAGAAGGGAGGAAGCTTCAAAAGGAGAATTTCGTATATTACTTAAGTGCTGAAGTTTCCATTGAGTGCAGTGACAATTTTTTCTAAGTCCCAGGCAGACACCACGCGCAGACACCACGTGCATGCGCCAACAGGATTTTATTCTCAAATTATTTATCACCACTTACAATAAATTTTACATTTTTTCTAATGATTTCAATATATTTTCCTATGATATTTAACTACATATATAACATAATGACGTGATAGCATATAGTTTTTGTTGTGATTAAGTAGCTCCTGCCTTCTTGCGTCGATTCCAATAATTATTTGCATGGTGGCATGTGTCTATTCTCTAACAAGGAGCATAATAAAACTTCAAGATTCTGAATGATAGTAATTGCTAGTGGAAAAAAGGCACATGCCATCTTCTTTCTCTTTATCTCAAGTGGTTACAGTCAACGTTCCTGATAGGTTAGCAGAAATGAAACTAACTAATCAGAATTTAGTTCCACTGTCCTCCTCTGGATCTATAATATTATAGATATATAGATCCAGAGGGTAGTGATGGTTCTCAAACTGTCTACATCATTTCAAATATGTCTGACATAGATGTTGGTGTTAATGTCATTTCTGAAGAAAAAAAAGATAGGTTAATAGTAAAAGAAGGACACGTCAGAAAAATAAGTGGAAGGATAATGAAAGAAAACGTCTGAGAAATAGTGGACAACAATATGAAAACAGAAATAAGAAGATTGTGCCAGCAAATGAGTTTGTAAATAGTGGAATTCCGTGTTGAAAACTAGCATCATGTAATTTTGCTTCACTAATGATTAGTGGAGATCAAAAACAAAACATTTTAAAATAATTCTATCTACTTGGGGACTACAATAAACAAAATGCTTATTCATTTGGACTGGTGCGACCTTATGAATGCAAGAGAGGTTATGCAAGAAGACAAAATATGCAAACGTAGGTCAAAGGAAGGTTTCATTCGGATACTATATTCGTGTAAGTAATATTAGTGAACTTGAAGTCTGTAGAAGTGCATTTCTAGCAGTCCGCAGAATAGCAATAAAACGTTAAAGAACTGTTCGGAAAAGTGATGAATGTGTTAGGGAAGTTTCTCATGATGATACAGAGGGTCAATCATCATCAGAAATTCGTGTCCATACACCCGTTGAAGATAGAATAAGCAATCATGGCAATAGGCCAATGCTATTGAAGCTGATGAAAAGGACAAGATTCAAAACCATATTTTAATGTTTCCCGGTACAGGATGAATGTGACACTCTAGCTCTGTGTATGGACCTGCAGCAGGCACTGCCTACTCCGTTCATCACAACAGAAACAGTATTTTATAAAAGACATATAACTTTTATGTTCATCGTTGCATTGATTGTGAAGCAGTGATGTGTGTATGGTCGGAAAATGTAGCAACAAGGGGAGCTGTTGGAGTGGCAAGCTCTACAGAAAGTGAAAGAAGGTCACACAAAGCTGATTGTGTATTCAGATTTGTGTGTTGGACAGAATAAGAACTATATCATTATAGGTCTTAGGTTATACCTATTAGGCGAAGAGTTTTGATGAAATTTAACAAACAATTTTTCTCCCTGGCCATACATTCATGCCATGCAATCAAAATTTTGGAATAATCAAAAAATTGAAGAGAAAGATCCAAGCAGTGTACACTCCTTCAAAATGGGCTGAACTAATAATAAAATGTAAAAAAAAAACATATTTTGTAAAGCAAAACGTGATGTGGATAAGAAGCCTGTTGAAATCAGAAAATCAATGGTTATTAGGTTAGTAAATGGAGATCACTCTGTCTACATCAATATTCCCATGATTAATCTGAGAAACCTTCCAAATTAAGTTTGCAGAAGTCACGTGGCCATCCGCCATCTCTTAAATAATGTATGTTGCCAGTTAAATATTCCAATGGACAGGTAATAAAAGGAGCAAATTCCAGGATTTGCAGTGCCTCTTACAGTTTGTACCACCAATTTATGCCTCTTTTTTATAATAGCCTGAGAACCGATGACACTGTGGAGAGAATCAAAGTAGAAGACATCAATGAGGACTTATACTTATGCAAAATGTTATATATGGGATTACTCTTTGAATGTTAAAATATTATTCACTTGAATATGAAATCTGTATTTACAAGTTTTAATTTCCATTGTTCCTGTTAATCCGGCTTCCATTTTTTATTGGCAAAGAGTTGCAGACTTACTCCCTATATTGATGACATTCTAGGAGATCATCAATGTGCATTTAGAAGAAACAGGTCTACAACAGATCAGATTTTCAGTATAAGACAGATTTTAGAGAAGAAATGGGAATATAATGGTACTGTACATCAACTATATGTAGACTTCAAAAAAGCATATGATTCAATTAAGAGGGAGAAGTTATATAGTATCCTGCTGGAGTTCGGAATTCCTAAAAAGTTAGTTAGACTTATACGAATGTGTCTAAATGGCTCAAATAGTAGGGTGCGTGTAGGCAAACAGTTTTCAGACACTTTTGAAATCCAGAATGGGTTGAAGCAAGGAGATGCACTATCTCCTCTACTATTTAATTTTGTACTAGAGCATGCCATTAAATCTTTAGAGAATGAGGAAGGCTTACAACTCAATGGTATTAATAAGCTGTTAGTTTATGCTGATGATGTAGTATTATTGGCCGATAGTGAGGAGACACTAAAGGCCAACACGCACACACTATTGAGTAACACTAAGAAATTAGGACTGGAAGTAAATATCAGTAAAACTAAATATATGGTCACACGTAGAAATTCAGTATATAATGGAAATGGACAGCTAATGACAAATGAGGGAAATTTTGAGGAAGTGGCTGAATTCAAATACCTAGGAACAATAATCACAAATAGGAATGAGATGCACAAAGAAATGAAACATAGACTCAATTCTGGAAATGCATGCTATTATGCATTGCAGAGACTTTTGATGTCCCAACTCCTTTCAAAAAACGTTAAGCTGAAGATATATAAAACTATTATTCTACCAGTTATATTATATGGGTGCGAAACATGGACTCTTACTTTAAGGGAGGAAAGGAGATTACGAGTATTTGAGAATAAAGTTCTTAGGAAAATTTTTGGACCAAAGAGAGATGAACAGACAGGTGAATGGAGAAGACTACATAACAATGAACTACATGGTCTTTATAGGAAGCCAGATATAATAAGAACAGTTAAGTCTCGTAGACTGCGATGGGCAGGACATGTTGCGCGTATGGGGAATGAAAGACGTGCATGGAAGCTTCTTGTAGGAAAGCCAGAGGGAAAACGCCCAGTTGGTAGACCAAGAATGAGGTGGGAGAACAACATTAACTATGATTTAAGGGAAGTAGATTATACAGGGAATGATTGGAAAGCATTAGCTCAGGATAGGGATGTATGGAGAGCTTATGTCCGCGCGGCCATGAACCTTCGGGTTCGATAGTGCCAGTGAGTAAGTAAGTAAGTAAAGAGTTGCATTATTTGGGGCATATGCCACTACTTCATTTGCACAAATTACCTGTCCTATTACTTAAAAACACTTAATACTAGGAATATTTAAACCAATATTTAATAAGATATTCAATTCATCATCTAATTCAAGATCCTGCTTAAAAAATTAAAACATAATGTCCATATTCCACAAATAAACAACTTTCAGAAATTCCTTGTTTCTGTAAAATAGTATTCTTGTGGCATGTGCCTGTATTCCACTGGGCAACTCAATTCTAGAGTGACTGTACTGCTTCCCCTACATCCTTCCATACAGCAGTAGTTTGGCGACACTAATACTTAAACACTTCCCCTCCAGCTGTGCAGAGTTAAGCTGGGCAAGTAATAGTGCAATAAATACACAAACAGAATATACAGAGTGTTCCCAAAGTTTAGGGTCAAAATTATAGAGATGATAGAGATTTCTAAGCAGAGCATTTTGAAAATAGATATTTTGGATACCATGCGATCTTGTAGATCATTTTTGCAAGTTACTTAATGTTAACACTCATAATCAAACTATAGTTCATAGCAGGTGTTAAAAAGTGGTAACCATCTGTCTCAGAGATGTATTACACAATGCATGATATTTTGTAGCACCTTCTCTAAAATACTTGGTCTTTGTTGCACAATGACTGCAGTAGCTAAGACCCTAGCAAGCAGCTCCACTTTAGTTTATATTAGTGTTTCACACATCTACATCTACACATTCAGTACCAGGCACTGAGCAGGGCATTTAAACCCACAGGCCAGCCATTTAAATACCCCAGCTACCCTTTTTGTGGCACTTCAGAAAATGGACCATTATTCACAAACTATTAGTCCTAGAAAATTCAAATTTTGTACATACCTAAAGGAGATATCCTAGTAGGATTTGATGGTGAAATAACTTGGGTGATTGACATTACATGATATCGGCGTATCAATTTCAGGAAGTGGAAGTTCATCTTCACTTTTACTTTGTGAATCTTCTAATTCAGGAATCAGTTCATCACCTGAATCATCATTGTACAAAATACTCACTAATTCTTCTTCAGTGAGATATTTTTCATTCACCATGGTTTCACTCACGCACAAAAAACAGCGCGATAACGAGAAACATATACGACGTGATTGGAGCATGGAGTCAAGTTTGGGTGAACGAATTCCATGTGTTGTTTGTTTTAAAAATAAAAGGGGATTCACCAAGGTTAAACATGTCAAACGGGAATAGAAAATGTACATTTACATGCCATCTATGATCTCCAAGACATACTAAGCCAACACAATATTTAGGTGCAGTTTGTTCGCGCCCGTTCTAAAACGAGTCAACTGACCGACGGCTGCATACACGATAGTCTCTTTAAATGCCTTAACTGGTTTACGGTACTGAATGTGACACAGGTGTGAGATCCGGCGATCATGCTGGCCATAATACAGGACTGCCACTTCCAATCCAGTGATTAGGAAAGACATTATTCAGGTGAGTGTGGATGAACAAGTGGTAGGGTGTCCAAAAACTTTGGCAGCACATCTCATAGCAACATGAGCTAGCTAGACCATTCAAAAGGGGCGCAGGAGATAAGGTCCTATGAGGTAATCCTGTACAATTCCAGCCCACCTGTTAATACCAGTATATCTCTGCTAAGGACCAGATATGTGGATGGAATGTGGATTGTTGTCAGTCCAGATAGAGCTTTTGAATACTCCATCATGGATGAAAAAGGACTCATCAGTGATCAATACAAACTTTAGAAAGTTCAGGACTACAGTACAGCGCTGAATAACACTGGGGAACAAAAAAATATTTTTTTCTTGGTGCCTGAAATTTTTCACCTGATTCTGGGTATTTCGGCACTGCTGATTCCAAAAATGTCATCCATTTTGTTGCAGCAGCTCTAGTTTGCAAGATATTGATGATACTGCTCTTATGTACCACCATTGTAAATCGATTGTTTGCATAATACTAATTGATTTAATCCAAGTTATATTCATGTTGTTGTTGCCGTTTGCATATGTAATTTTACTAATTTGACAATTGTTTATCCTTTTTCTAGACTGACATGGCTTCAACACGAAGAAAATGTGTGAATAATCCTGATGTGTTTTTGTTTCATCTGTGGGGAGTACACATTCACTCAACAAAGAAAAACCTATAACTGACTTTGTAAGAAGAGCTTATTTGGCCTATTTCAAAGTACAACTGGGAGATCAAGATAAGCCTTGGGCACCTCACATTGTATGTAAAACGTGCACAGAGCATCTACGACAATGGACAAATGGGAAACGGAAATGCTTGAAATTTGGGGAACCAATGATCTGGCGAGAACAAATTAACCATAGTGATGACTGCTATTTTTGTTCAGTCAATGTAAAGGGCATCAATAGCAAAAACCGGAATAGATGGGTATATCCCAATCTACGCTCCGCAAGACGCCCTGTTCCACATTCAGAGGAGATACCTGTTCCAATTTTTACCAGTCTTCCAGAGTCACCAGAAGAAGAGGATGATTCAAACTGAAAGCTATTCTGAGGGAAATGACAGCGATTTCCCAGGACCTTCATCAGTTTCATCCGGTTTTAGTCAAGCGGAACTGAACGACCTCATAAGGGATCTAAGTCTTCCAAAGAAGTCATCTGAGTTGTTAGCTTCCAGGCTGGCAGAGAAACAATGTCTGTTACCGGGAACAAAGGTCACAGTCTATCGCAAAAGAGAAACAGACTTCCTGCCATTCTTCACAGTAGAAAATCAATTTGTTTTTTGTATGAATGTTGAAGGACTGTTAATGAAGCTGGGTGTAAGAAAATACACACCAAGTGAATGGCGGTTATTTATAGATAGCTCCAAACGCAGCCTAAAATGTGTTCTTTTGCATAATGGGAACATATACAGGTCAATCCCAATTGGTCACTCAGTTTCTATGCGTGAAAATCAACATACAATAGCTACAGTGCTAGAGAAGATCTCTTACCGTGATCACCAATGGGTAATGTGTGTCGATCTCAAGATGGTGAATTTTCTTCTAGGACAACAAGGGTGGGTACACCAAATACCCATGCTTTATATGTTTTATGGGACTCTAGAGCCAAAGATCAACATTGGGTGAGAAGGCATTGGCCTCTTAGAGAAAGCATGACCGTTGGAGAAAAAAACATCGTTGCAGAACCTTTGGTTGACAGAAACAACATCATCTTGCCACCACTGCATATTAAACTTGGTTTAATGAAACAGTTCATCAAGGCGTTGAATAGAGATGGAACATGTTTTGGCTACATATGTACAAAATTTCCTGCACTGAGTAAAGGAAAAAATAAAAGCAGGTATATTGGATGGACCACAAATCCGCCAACTTATTAATGACCATCAATTTCAAGACTCAATGAATGATACTGAAGCAGCCGCATGGTCTTCGTTCTGTATGGTAGTGAAAGAATTTCCTTGGAAACTATAAGTCTCCTAATAGTGATGAACTAGTGGAGAATATGCTCACTGCTTTTTGTGCACTAGGTTGTAACATGAGCATCAAATTACACTACCTACACAGTCATTTGGATCGATTTCCAGACAATCTTGGAGATGTAAGTGAGGAACAGGGTGAGCGTTTTCACCAGGAATTAAGTACAATGGAAGAAAGGTATCGTGGACGGTGGGATATACATATGATGGCGGACTACTGTTGGAGAGCATCCACCGAGAATGTCCAAGATCATTGCATCGGAGGAAATCACAGAAACGGGGATATCTGCGACCTGATGGAGGAAAATTAATGATTCTAACGAGACTAATGTGTAAATAAATTATGGTAGTTATATAGATACAGTTGTTTCATGAAAAAGAAAGTATTTGTTCTTTTGTATTTAATTGTATGCGAGTAATATAGTTGTATAATGTGGACCAGTATTTTTGAACTGGTATATAATTTGAATAAACTCTATCTCAAAAACTAGAGCTGATAGGACGAAACTGAAATCATCTTTGGAATCAGTGACCCAAATATACCCATAAATAGGTGAAAACATTAAGGCACCAAAATCACTGTTCCCCAGTGATCAATTGACAGAACTGAACTCTTGGTCAAAAATCATGATACAAAGGCTATGTTAGGGGTGCAATTTCTGCTCCTTTAGCACTTTCCACTAAGAGGTTTTGGAAACATTAAGTTCAAGGGCAAGTTGACAGGTCTTATTGATTCCTTGGCTGCCACAAGATACAATACCATCTACTCACAATTCTGGTGTCTGAATAGTTCTTTGTTCTGTTCCATGGCCAGCTCTCATTGTTCTGAAAGAGCCAGTCTCTCGTAACTTCCTATCCATGGCAATAAATTTCTTCCAATTCGAATGACACCTGTTGGGAAACTTCTTTCCGTACATTTGTTCAATTTTCTGGTGTCTACATTCTATGAACCATACATTAAATGCCAGTCAACTAGTTCCTGTGATGAGTAAAGTCATATGTACTGAAAACAAATAACAAATGAAAGCACCAAGCAGTTTCTTGTGCAAAGCAAATAATAAATTAAAGTGCCAGGCAGTTTGTTATAAAAACTAAAGCAGCTTACAAAAACATTCTTCACATACACTTTCAAGTTTGCGTGGCATCCAAAATATTAATTTCCGACTACTGATTCTATATGTCAAAATAATCAAAACAGAGTCCTCTATTGTCTGTATAATTTTAACTCTAAAGATTGGGGACATTCTGTACAGATACCATATAAATTTTAGATATTATTGATTATTATAAAAAAAGATACACAAACAATGGAATGCTTTAGAAGTGCCATCAGTCCCATATATTAATTTCATTGTCATAATTAGAAGGTACTAATTATATTATTTTGATAAATTTCACAACATTTTTGTATGGAAGGAAGAAAAAAATGACAACAGAATGTAAACAGTGACTGTGAACTTTACTATATTCAGCTTCTTGATGAATTCAATGCCTTCAGGAACTGTAGTGTCGTCTTCTCTTATTGCCTGTCCAAGAGACAACCAAAAGATCATTAATTTTTTCTTGTATATTTGGCCACATTGTTTATTCTAGTCATCATGTAAGTAGATCTGCAAGCAAACTTCTTCATGTCTGGTAAAAATATATTCATATTTGCAGGAAAAAGACGGGCTGATAAAAGGACATACAAACGTGTTATCATATCCTACAGGATTTTCGGATCTGACAAACAATATTGTTTCAATCTCTTTTTGAAGTCTTGTAATATAGTCTTACTTTTTATTTTTCTTTCTGATAACAAGAACTGTTGCATCCCTGGAAATCCATCATTGGTAATATTACTACATTAGCGTAGTGGTTAAGGCACTGAGCTACAAGCAAGAGGGTCGAGGGTTCAAGTCCCGTTGGGGTCAGGATTTTTAAACTGACCCAAAACCCTCTGGCGGCACTATGGCCCTGGGGTTGACTCAGCCTCTAACGGAAATGAGTACCAGATGCTTGTTCTGGGGGTAAAGGCGGCTGACAAAAAGTGCCGATTGTCTAGAAAAAGTGGGAGCCTTAACCTCCTACTACCCCACCGGGCCTGTTGTGGGATCACTTTACTTTACTCACCACCATGCCACTATTACTTTCTTCATCTGATGCCTCAACATTGATTGAAAGTGTACTAACCTCTCCTATTACAGCATCTTCTTCTTCTAACAACTTTTCTTATTTGTTCATAAATAACATGCTCTTCTCCTGTATGCACATCTTCTGAAATTACAAGATACTCCACCTTAAGTTCAACAATTACCTCCTATGTCATTGTCCAGGGTGATTTTATATACAAAATTACTCCATTTGTCCAATGTAAAAGATCTATTAATATGAAATATCACTCATTCAGACTGGGATTAAATCCATCAGTTTCATAAAATATGCAGACCTACAAACAATGACAAAATGGACACAGAATGTATTGATGCATTTTACAGAGCTATTCCATGTGATGGTCCCATGCTGTAGACAAGTGGTTTAAGGCAAGTTCCCTTGGTGCAGAGCTATGGGATTTGCGCTAGTTCGAATCTCTATGGTGGAAGAAATTGTCTCATGAAATTTTGACCAGCACAAACCCAGCATCATGAAGTATTTGAGTAACTACAATAAATGTGACTCCAGGTTGAGAAAACCAGCTATAACAGAGCTAAAGAGCCGACATGCTGACCACATGGCTACATGATCATCCACCTCTGTGACTAACACAGCTAAGTGGTAGACCAAGGGCCTTCTAGGCCTGTCGTGCCATAGAGTTATTCCACTTGACGAAAAACCAAGATAAAGTCTTCCAAATGAGTATTCACTTTGTTATTGTAAAGGTTCTTCTTTGGATTGTACTCATGGCTAATGCAAATCATGTCACTTATATAAACTTCTTTTCTGAATATTGCATTCCCATCAGCACATTGTCCTTTATATCCCTTCTCATCATTATCTATTACTGTGTATTACTCACTATCTTTTACAGCTTAATTTGCCAGAATATGGAATTCTCATCCGTCCTATGTCAACTGCCATACTATAATATCTTTCAAAAACAAATTTAAGATTTTTTAATAACCATCAGAATATATAATAGTGTTCTTTTAGCAATTATTATTTTATTTTATAAAAAACGGTGTTAAGATTACACATTATTTTAACATCATGCCTTATACATAGCCAATAAATATAGTTCATTACCTTTTATTATTTTTCTTTGGTATTTTTTCATGTATATTAGATAGGGGCTGTCCTTTCTTTCTTTATTAGTTTTAATTTAATTGTCATTACTTTTGTGTTATTATTAAACCTTACTTTTTATTATTGAGAGTTTGGCCAAATTTTTGTTTAGTATCTAATATTAAAATGATTTTTATGTTTTAATGTAATATATGTTTGCCCTGGTGAATGGAACAGAAGGCCACATGCCCTCAACTCCATCAGACTAATAAAATAAATAAATAAATAATTTGTGCAATCAATGGTATTATTTATTTATATATATGTAATGTAAACTATTTTGAATAAATGAGCCCTTAGGTATTGAAATGGGCCATGTCCAATAAGTCATATTTCTAGAACATAGAATTTTCTTCTGAATACTGGTTTAAATAAAATATTATAAATAGTAATACAAAGAACAAATATTTTATTTGTTTTAATAAACATTGGAAAAATACAATTATTAACATAAATTTACTCTTGAGCTAACAGTACATGTAAATGAACTTGTAAATGAACCAAAAGTGGACATGACCCATTTTAAACTCAAGGGTTCAAATATGTATAGAAGTTTCAGACAGGAACCAAAATGTAAACATTTCTAAAATATTTTAAGGGAAAGGAGCATATGTCCATATTAATTATAAATATTATTACTTTTTAAATAAGTGTTACAACACACAATGTAACTGTACGCCAAAATAACATCTAAAAACCATATCTCTAACTAGTATAAATTTCAAGCAATTTGCAATTATTGCACCACAGGAATAGTTTTTTGGTTCTCCTCAAAGTTATGAAAATGGACATATGCCCCTTTGATTCTCAGGTATGGATATAATCTTAGTGAAATTCTTTATTTTCCAAATGTTATCAAGGTAAGTGAAAGTTTCATTTATAATATGTAGTAATGTAGTATGAGATGTGTAGAACTAGATGGTAGAAGTAGAATTGGATTAGAGACAGAGCACAGCAGAAAGGCAAAGAGAGAGGAATACAATACAACCAACAATACATCACACTGTTACACATCTTCCCGCACACAATTAATATGCCTTTCTCCTCTACACCTCTCTGTCATTTCAATTTCCATTGTCCATTTCTTTTTCTCTCATGCTGCTCAAAACACCATCAATCAACGTTATTCTTGGCTGTTCTCTTCTTCTTCTACCAAGTGGCATCTATTCTAGTATTCTTCCTGAGAATCTATCTTCCATCATTATTTTTATATGACTATACGCATGCCGTAGCATAATGGTTAAGGCAATAAGATGCAAGCCAGAATGTCGAGGGTTCAAGTCCCGGTGGGGTCGGATTTTTAAAAACTGTAATGACTTGGTTATTCTTTTCTTATTACGAAAGGGCTTTACTAATTAATAGGTAGCATGTCGAGGAAATTATAGGAATTCATGAAGTGAGAACAGGACTTCTAGTAAGAATTTAGCACACTATTCTTTAATATAAAAGAAAGCCATTGACACGGTTTACAAAACACTTTAATATAACTATGAGACCAGATTAAACACTGATTTAATATATTATCAGTAGGCTACATATGAAAAATGCGTAAGATAGAAACTTGACATTTAACTAAGGAATTTGGAAACACCATTTAGTAAAAATTGCTTAAGAGAGAACTATATGTTCATATTTGCTTAAGTGTGATTATAATTTAATTTTGAACATTCCTGAGAGAATTGAAAAACTCTACTTACGTAATTGAATTGTCACGTAATTGCCCTTGTAGAGTGCTGACATGTCCCGGGACGCTGCCCGGGACCTCATGGTCCGAACTCTGCCGAAGACTGACTGACCTCCCTTCTTTGACTCCTGCAGGTTATATATATATTTCTAGTTTTTTGTTATTATCTAAAATATTTTCCCAGATTGAATTTCCTGTTTTTTGCCTTGAGTTTCGCAATCTCCCTCGACCCTCTATAAACGTTGATATTTTAAAAACTCCCTTGTCTCATAAAATAGCTATTCCATTAACTTCGGTATATTTCACAGTGCTGATCGCTATCTTAAACACAACCCTCCTTTCAAGGGTTTGTTTTAAAAAAACCTGTCTCGTGTTCCTTATAATTTAAAGTCCTTCAGTATATTTTTTTATCATTATTTTTAGTCTTATTATATTAATTAAATCTTTATATAAATTTTCCACTAATTATTTTTAATCTCGTTATAACAATATTACTCAAATCTTTATTTAAATTTTCCGCTAATTATTTTTAGTCTCATTATAACAAAAACTGACCCAACCATTTGATTGCACTACGGCCCTGGGGTCGACTTAACCTCTAACTGAAATGAGTACCAAACACTTGTTCTGGGAGTAAAGGCAGCTGTCATGCAGGGTCGATAACCTGGCTGACATAAAGTGTCAATTGTCAAGAAAACATGGCAGTCTTAACTTCTCCTAACCCAAGGGCCTCAAAGGGCCTGTAGTGAGATCACTTTACTTCACTTTATACCATTTTAAGTGTTTATTTTTATGAATTCCACAACTGAAGTTTGAACATTCATCTTTTGTTTAACTACACTGTTTCTTATTTTATCTCTTCTAGAAATTCCATCTGAATGCCTCCAAAAATCCATTTCTGCAGAATTTAATTTACTTATTGTTCTAGATATTTTATATTCAATGTCCACAATCTGTCATTACGAAATTTCTGGTATTCTCTCTTGGCATTGGCATTATTGTAACCCACTTCTGAGGTTGGGGTGCCTGGAAAGCAGGCTTACAGTGCGACTATGATGTATGATAGGTAGAGAAAGTGGTTTTATTTTTAGGGAAAATTTAAAATTAATATAAAATTATAGAAAATTCACCTGAAAGGTCCGTCTCCTCAACTTAATTATCATTTAACTGTAGCGCTTTCGGGACTTGTCCCATCATCAGCAGGATTCAAAACTGGTGTTTCACTGAAGATCTGGTAGAGGGGGTTGCATGTATTGGTTTCGTTTTTGTTTATCAGGCTGTCATTGTGAGCTGCTTTCATGATTTCCATCTCTTCGAGTACGTTTATCTTCGCTGGATTATTTTCTCTGTGCATTACTGTTAGGGTGTTTTCAATATTTAACATGCGATGTCCTTCATGGATAACGTGTTTTGCATAGCTTGATTTACCTTCTGCGTGAATGAAGTCTTGAAAATGTTCTTTGAATCTGATGTTAAAACTCCTGTTTGTCCTTCCTATATAAAATTTGTTGCAGTCCTTACATGTCAGTTTATAAACTCCTTTGCTGTTGAAAATGTTATTTTCTTCAATGTTATTGTTTATTATGTTGTTTAATTTGTTATTGGTTCTGTATGCTATTTTTACGTTTTTATCGGCTTTCTTTAGTGCATTGGCTAATTTTGTCGTTTCTTTTCCTGTGTATGTAAGTGTTATCCATGTTTTCTTGTTGTTGTCAGATTCTTTTTCTAGTTTAGTTATGTTGTTCTTCCTTTTTTGTTTTTTTACGAGCTTATCTATGAATTCTTCATTATAGCCATTGGTCTTTGCCATATACTTAATGTAGTTGAGTTCTTGGATATAATTGTCTTTGCTTAATGGGAGTTTCAACATTCTACTGACTAAGCTATTAAATGTACTAATTTTCTGTTGAAAAGGGTGTGTAGAATTTTTGTTTATGGTCAGAGCATTGTTTGTGGGTTTCCGGTAGATACCGATTTCTAGTTTATTGTTGTGTAGATTTTTGGTTATAGACAAATCTAAGTAGTTTATGCTGTTGTTAACTTCTATTTCTTCGGTGAAAGTGATTTTTTCATGCATGTTGTTTAAGTCTTGTAGTATTGCTTTTTCTTTTCTATGCAAAACACGTTATCCATGAAGGACATCGCATGTTAAATATTGAAAACACCCTAACAGTAATGCACAGAGAAAATAATCCAGCAAAGATAAACGTACTCGAAGAGATGGAAATCATGAAAACAGCTCACAACGACAGCCTGATAAACGAAAACGAACCCAATACATGCAACCCCCTCTACCAGATCTTCAGTGAAACACCAGTTTTGAATCCTGCCGATGATGGGACAAGTCCCGAAAGTGCTACAGTTAAATGATAATTAAGTTGAGGAGACGGACCTTTCAGGTGAATATTCTATAATTTTATATTAATTTTGAATAAACCTCAACGAAACACATCATGAATCTTATAAAAGGGAAAATTTATTTTAGAATTTCAAGATTTCAATGTTATTGGGAATTTGCCAGTGTTATTCCAAAAAAAAAAATGAAATTTTGGGTCTTTTTAATCCTAGTTTAGTATATTAAACCCAATAAGAATGATATATCCAGTAGTTTAAGGTCAACCTTTAGCTTGCTTGTCCTTAAATAAATGTTTTCTTCAGATTTGAATATACCATTACTTAATAATGATTGATATAAAATTGATAATTATGTCTGCAAAAATTTAGAGGGAAAAAACTTATCATACACATTAATATAATTCGTATTTCTTGGAATTCATATTGGTCATAGAACTTAAAATCTATGGAGAGACCATATTCGAGCACGAGAAGAACATGTTCTGAACTGTGTTGCAACCATTTCCCTTTGCAAGAGTACATGGATGAAGCAGATATGATGCCAACAGATATGGCAGTTGGAAAGAAGATGAAATTCGAAAACAGTGTTTAAAAATGCATTATGAAAATTTCTCGAATAGAACAAAAAAAATCTTCGGAATTCATTGAAAATGTTTAATTTTGATGTTATTTCACGTTATCATAGGATTTTGCATTATTTTGCAATTCATAAATGCTTTTTTTAAGGTTATGAGAAGTGCAGTTAAGAAATAGTATAAGAAAATGACAAAATTGGAGCATTTCGTGTTATTGCGACTCACGAATTTCAGGGATCTCTAATGATAAGTAATGATGCACAAGTAGAGGTAAAGGTCTTAAACCTAAACTTAATCTAATGAGGTGAATATAATAATGATGGCCAGATAATGTTCGGGAACCATTTGGGCCTTAAAGCTTCCTGAGAGCTGTCTGAGAGGTGAGGAAAAACACCAAAAGAAAACCTGAGCCAGGAAGTTCGTCTCAACCAAGGATCGAACTCGGGCCCATTGCGTGACAAAGTATCATGCTACCTCAAGATACAGTGGAGGACTTGTTCTAGATTTTAATTCCCGTGTTTCAGACCGTATGTTACTGTACTCATTATTGCATTAAAAATGTTTATGTTTAACCTTTTGACTGCCGAGTTTTCCTTTTGCCAGCTGGGCTGTGGGTGCCAGGTCTTTAAATTTAAAGTACTACGCCATACTATATAATATAAACCTATATAAAGTATATTTAACTATCTACATGCCATGGTAAATTAAATTTAAACTCACTATTATACATTTATTTGAAGGTTAGGCAGTGTTGCTTCCACTTGTAAAGATCCCAGGTTCGAATTCAGCACGGTGTCTTCATTGAAATTTGTTATCAGTATCACTAAAACATTTACTCTACTGAATAATTTTGATGGTATTGTCACTAAACACATAATATTAAATATTGTTGAACATTTTTTATGGTCCTGGGTTCGAATCAATTCCAGTCAAACAGCTGTTCTATGCCACGTGTTTCATCTGGCGCGACACGCCCACCACTGTCAGTCACACTCTGTTCATTTAGGTCTACATCACTTGCTTTACTATTTACAGGCTTAGATTGTAATAATATTCTCTTAGAAACAGGACTACTATCACATTCGTCAAACGAATAACCATTTGATGAACTGTTACTGTCACTCTCATCTTCTGATAAAACTGACACAATAAACTCGGGTATTGTATTTTCGTCAACTTCGACACATGAATCACTGTATTCCACAGCACGACCTACCCCTTGGTCAGGTATCTTTTCAACTAAAAATAAAATAAATAAAGAGAAAATCCTGAAATTGCAATATTCCATAGCAAAAAAAAAAAAAAAAGGCCTTGAAACATGAATGTACACCCTCCTTTAGAAAACCGATTTACAACCAGCCTGTACCGTTATTCTGTAAGGGATGTGCAAAGTATTGCTAAGAAAGGATGTACAAACACAGAACGAACAATAATTTTAGTTTATTGAAGTAAAAATTTCGGGAAAAAAATATTTAAAGTAATAAGATTGAAAACCGGAGCCTGCCGGGCGTGGCGTACCGCTGTACACACACTTTCACCGGCGAACGCCGGGCATGGCGTTCAAAAGGTTAAGAACTTATATTCTGATTCCATAAAACACCATTTAATTTTCATATTGCAGATTTATCCTTATTTATCCTCTCATTATTTTAAGCATCTTGACTTCCATCTGCACTATTTTTTGTCCCCAAATATACATATACTTCACATGCTTTTATTCTGCCACATCATTTAAATCCCACGCCGTAGCCGAGCGGTTAAGGTAGGAAGCCTTGGCGCAGAGCTACGGGACTTGCGCTGGTTCGAGTCTCCATGGGGGAAGAAATTTTCTCATGGTATTTCGGCCAGTATGGGACCGATGCCCACCCAGCATCGTGAGGCAATTGGGTAGCTACAATAAGTAGCAGCTCCAGGTTGAGGAACCAGCTATAACGGCTGGGGGACTCGACATGCTAACCACATGTCACCCCTACACTGGCTGTTGATCATCTACCTCTGTGATTGACACATGTGGATGTGAAGGGCCAGCAGCCGGCTGGTAAAAGGGCAACCGCTGAAAAGTGGAAAGACCCTCAATCGGAATTTAAAGGCAGATCTTTTGATTTATCTACTATTAACATATACTTCTTTTTGTCCAAAATTATCTTCAATTCTCCTTCAGTTTTCTTGTCATATACTCTAAATCTTTATAATCTTGTACTCAGTAGCTGATTATCAGCAAATAACAATGAATAAACTGTATCTTCTTCTACCTATACGAAGATAAAGACATTTTCCGGATACTGGCAAAATTTTAGAGATAATCTAAAACTGACCATTACATCTTCTCAAAGTACTCTCCCTCAGCCTCCATACCAAAATGAAAAGATTGAAGACTGCAAAAAATCGGGAATTTATCAAATTAATTGTAAAGATTGTGAAAAGATATACATAGGAAAAACAAAAAGGAATCTAAATACAAGATTAAAAGAACACCTCAGAAATGTTAAAATTGGAGAAACCGAAAAATCTGCAATAGCTGCACATGCCTGGTCAGAAAAACATAGAATAGAACCAAAACAAAATTACTTAAACAATTGGAAAAACCGAAGGAACTCACAATTTGGGAAAAAATTTACATATGCAAGAATGAAAATACAACTATGAATTTTGAAATACCCGGTTATAAAGAAAGAGGACTGATTTGGAAATTCTTCGGTCGGCCACCAGATGGCGCGGAGGTCAGTCTGCAGGATAGAAGGCCGTTGGACGTCAGTTGTGAACGTGACGCAGCATTGAGAATGTCACAAAAGATGTGAAGAAACCCAGGGTCTGCTATGAATTATGAAGTATGAGGTGAGTGAAATAATAAAAAATAAACAATGTTGTTATGATCTTTGTGTTTACATTAACTATTTTCCGTTTATATATATTTTATGCAGAGACTTCAAAGTTTATATTAGTGCATATATTAATCAATGACAGTCCTGAGTAATAAGTTAAAATAATTTTATATTTGCATTTATTCTTGCGGCCTCTGACATTTTTCTTATATTTATAACATGATAAAGGATTTCTTAGAAAAATAAATTCACCTTTTTTTTTTTAATTACAAAAAGAATAATCGTTATCTCAGTGAATAATAATTTAAAAAAAAAAGTCATCTGCATTGGTTGAAAAAGATGCAAAATATACAAAATGGTTTTTATCGATGGGTGACAAATGAATTTGGAAAATATACATCTCAACTTCAACTGTGGCTGTCAGAGTTTGCAATTCAACATGCTGAAAATCGTCTCATTTTCTTGGTACGCTGTAGAAACACTGATATATATCCTAAACATCTTCTAAAATGTAATGGAAGTGGTGTTTCACTCAAAAGTAAGACTGGGAATCGAAAATTAAAAAAGGTGATGGATAAATTTAAAACTAAATTGCTCAATTTGGAAATTGAAGATGTAAATATAGATTTAGAGTTTCATACTAAACAGTTAAATAAAACGAGAAGATGGTTAGACAATAATTTACCTTCTAACATTGTTTTTGAATTTGTAAACTCTAATACCAATCAATTAAGTAAACACAAGAATAAAGGAAAAATTAGTTTGATTTCCAAATTTGAGAAACTTAAGACTGAACAAATGATAAATATGGACTTCTTTATTAAAATTAATGAAAAATGGATAGTAAATTTAACAAATAATGTTTTACCGAATGCTGTAAGTAAAATCTTAAGTTTAGGCAGTAAATTTGGACGACCAGTCATAAATATGAAGAAAGATGTCCCTGTTTTGGGATTTATAAAGAACTTTGAAAATAAGGTTTACTGTTTGGATGATCAAAGAAAAAATGAAGCTAGACTCATACTAACCAATAGTATCGGACGGTTTATGAACAATACATTCCATATGTCATATTGGGAAAAAAATTTCATTAAAGAATTTAATATTTGCAATAACTATTTCAAACAAAACAATGACATTCATGTTAATAAAGCCGATAAGGGACATATCACTGTGGTGATGGAGAAATCTGACTATCTTAAAAAAAATGGAAACTCTGTTGAACGACAATAGTACATATAAATATCTAAATAAAGATCCATTTATTAAAATTCAAAATAGTGTAAATGAGTTGGTTAAATGTTGGAAAATTAATAATTATATAACTGAAGATCTTTACAAAATTTTAAGATCTTCTAAGGACAATCACCATTTACCAAGGTGTTACGGCTTACCTAAGATACATAAAAAAGATCATCCATTGAGGATAATTGTTTCTTCACTTGACAGTTCTATTTACAATCTTGCAAAATATATAAGTAATATACTATCAGAGTCATTACCTAAACCTGAGTCTCACATTAAAGACAGTTGGAAATTTGTTGAATGGATTAATACCAAACAAATTGATATAAATAACATTTTAATATCATTAGATGTAAAATCCTTATTTACAAATATTCCTCATGAACTTGTTATGGAAGGCCTCAAAAATAGGTGGGAGTTTATTAACAAGAAAACAAACATTCCTTTAAATTAATTTATTGATGCGGTCTCTTTAGTGCTCAATTCTTCTAATTTTACATTCAATAAAAAATTTTATGCCCAGACCTATGGTAGTCCCATGGGATCACCATTGTCTCCGATTCTGGCAGATATAGTGATGGACGATTTGGAGACCTTTTGTTTGAACAAACTACCTTATACAGTGGATGTGTATAAAAGATTTGTTGATGATATTTTTGTAAGTGTTCCAAAAAATGAAGTTGAAAGAATAGTTAATACATTTAATTCATATCATAACCGTTTACAATTTACTAGTGAAATAGAAAATTGTGGTCAATTGAGTTTCCTTGATGTCACAGTGATACATTTATGTAATGGAAAATTGTTGACAAATTGGTATACAAAACCGACATTTTCTGGAAGATATATAAATTTCCACTCACAACACCCAGTTCAACAAAAAATAAGAGTAATTTATGGCTTAACTGACAGAGCAATATTACTTTCTAATAACATATTAAAAAAAAGACTGAGATAACGTTTATTTTTTTTGTAATTATAATATTAATTACTCTCGGTGAATAATAATTTTTAAAAAACTCCTTTTTTTTGTAGATTAGCTTGTATATCAAATTGAATCTATATTCAAATCTCTCCATGTTTAATAATAATGTTGCAAAATTCAGTACATATAAAGGCCCAACAAAGTTATTTCCGATTTACGCTATAGTACAGTACCAGAAAAGTAAATTTCAAATATATATACATACATATTTCAATTGACGATATCCTTACATTATGGAAAGTAGTTAGGGTACTATTCACTTAGGGTCGCATGTTTGGACGCATTAGACAGTAAAATGCCTTCTCTGCTGAGCAAGTTGTATGCTAATACGATTTTGCTTACTCAGAAATCTGTTCATGCGATAATAATTGGTTAAATTTGTAAGCTACCTGCGGAGGTACCTTACATGAGCAACTCAAATTAAAATCCCGAAGGGAACCGAACGGGAACCGATGGTAATCGATGTACTTTGCTGCTTTATCCAACATTTATCCAAGATGTCGGACCTTGAAGACTTCGATCATGTTTTTGGTATACACGGAGAAGAGAAATTTGATAGAGTCTACCAAAGAATTCAACTGGAAGAACAGGAGAATCGGCGTAATATTGCATGTCGCAGACGTGTTTGTATACGGTATTATTTGCGGGATGCAAGCATAAATGCATTCCTCTATAGCAGACGAAAATAACGGAAGTGGTTTTATTGCTGAGAATTCTGGGTAATTCATTGCCAATATTACGAAAACGTCGACTCTCGTGCATTACCGATAAGTCGGCCGTTAATTCGTTCTCAGCAATTGCTCACGGTGAATCAGCTCACTAGTGATTGGAAGTAATTTGAGAGAGAGTAATGTTCTAACATACGACCCTTAGTATCTAAAAGGTAAAGTGGTCCACTACAAGCCTTAGGAACTCCTTGGGATATTAGGAGGTTAAGGCTCCCACTTTTTCTAGACTATCAGTACTTGTAAGCCGGGTACTTATCTCTGTCTGACGGCCCATAACAAGCATCTGGTACTCATTTCAGTTAGAGGCTGAGTCAACCCTGGGGTCAGCGTGCCGCCTGAAGGTTTGGTTCAGTTTAAAAATCCTGACCCATTGGGACTCGAACCCTCAATCTTCCAGCTTGTAGCATGTTGATCTTTCAAATCCACACCTGCCGTGAAGCTATTATAGTCAAATATCATCAACAGGTTTCACCTTGTAAACCAGGAGAAAGACAGATTGAACTTTAGGGTTGATGAAGGTCTTTTAGCACAACAGGTCTCACGTGTAGAAAGACAATTTTTTGAAGGCACAACCTAAAATAATGTTTCCAAAGTGTTAGAAAGACACATTTGGAGAAGGCTGCCCCCCCTACAAGAAAGAAAGTCAACCCATAAAAGCAATGTGTTTGTAATAAACATGAACAAAGTAAACACAAGGGAAAAAATACACTTATTGGTGCCTGAGTGTCAAACTGCTGGTTTACGCTTTGAAGATTTATCACACCAATTTTTGAAGTTCATTCTGTTTTTTTTGAAGACCCTTCTCTTTGTGTAAATATTTCATTGTGTTGTTAGGTAGAGCTGGTTCTCTGAATTCTTCAAAGAATTCCTAGTGCAATTCACTGTACTACTTATGTGAGAAATAAATAGGACCTATTTCAATTGTGGCACAACAATCATAAATAAATCTACACTTGCAGAGATGTTACATGAAAACCGTAATAAATTAAATTAATTAAATATTATATTAAGGGTTCACCATAAACAAATTGCAAAAACATTTAAATTACTCAAGATATTTCCATTTAAATGCGTTATTGGAATACTGGCACTGAACGGCTGGATTTAAATGCCCGTGAACTCTCATCCCGCAAAAGGGTATCGCCGGCCATTTAACTCCACCTACTCTGAAGGGCTAAGTATCATTGCAAAATAGTTGAATGCAGGCTTTCACGGCCGGTAATCATAATGTTGAGTGATTCCGGGTTCTGTGGCCGTGGTCCATAGTTGGTGTTGATACCAGACGTTTCGCCCTCAACTGCGGAGGGCATCTTCAGTGGCGAGTGCTTCTAGGCGTGTTTCCTGGTCGGAAGCTCTACTTAGAGTGAACGCTGCGGGTGTTGTATTGATACTAGTGGTGGGAGCAGGGTGAGCGGGCGTGGCTCTTGCTGATTGGCTAATGGTCGTCTCCTTGTTGTCCCTAGTGTTGATGCATTTATTTTCTAGTGTACGGTACCAGGCCTTAGACAGTTTAATACCTTCCTCTTTTCTGTTAATATTTTCCTTATGCTTGTGTATTTCTATAGCCTCTCGATATAATCTCGAGATAATCTAGATTATATCGAGAGGCTATAGAAATACACAAGCATAAGGAAAATATTAACAGAAAAGAGGAAGGTATTAAACTGTCTAAGGCCTGGTACCGTACACTAGAAAATAAATGCATCAACACTAGGGACAACAAGGAGACGACCATTAGCCAATCAGCAAGAGCCACGCCCGCTCACCCTGCTCCCACCACTAGTATCAATACAACACCCGCAGCGTTCACTCTAAGTAGAGCTTCCGACCAGGAAACACGCCTAGAAGCACTCGCCACTGAAGATGCCCTCCGCAGTTGAGGGCGAAACGTCTGGTATCAACACCAACTATGGACCACGGCCACAGAACCCGGAATCACTCAACATTATCATTGCAAAAGTTTAAAATAGATGAAATGTTAGTAAAGACAGAAAAGTATATAGAGCAACAGTATTATAAGAATGTAGTATGGAAAATCATAAAACAAATTATTCTAAAGTTCAGATCCATGCCCTCATTCATTCCTCATTTGTGCCACATGTCCTTCCCATCAGAGTCTATGATACTTACCTGTTCTTATTACATCTGGTTTCCCATAAAGATTATGTAGCTCATTGTTGTGTAGACTTCTGCATTCTCTTGTCTGCTGTTCTCTCTTTGGCAACAACTTTTCCTCAGAACTTTATTCTCAAATATTCATAATCATTGCTCCTCCCTTTAAGAAAGAGTCCATGTTTAGCATCCATATAACATAACTGGTGGAAAAAAAAAAAGAAAAGTTTTATACATTTTTGGTTTAATGTTTTTGAGAAAAGTTAGCATAAAAGCATGCATTTCCAGAATTATTTCATTGTTTTTAAATAAAATACATTTTTTGAATCAAGGCAATTTGAACTCTAACAGATGTAACAATTTACTTTACTGAAGTGACATTTGAGGTTATGTATTATTGAACTGGAATTGAGAACAAACACTTCTACAATAGAATTACTCACAATAAAAGATACAAAACAAAAATAAACTTTCATATATTTTATGTGGTGGTGGTCTACAGAGTGTTCTATCAGTCTGTTCCAAAAAGTCTCTGACAAGTCTAGGTCGGAAGTCTGTGTGTGTTGTTTTGGCCCAATGTTGACTAAAGTTGACTTCAAATCACGAAATGTCTGTACTCAATATACTAGGTCTACCAGGGAGTCGTCTACAGGCTGTTCTACAACCCTGTTCCAAAAAGTCTCTGACAAGTCTAGGTCGGAAGTCTGTGTGTGTTGTTTTGGCACCAATGAAATCAGAAGCAGAAAACGTATAGAATGGTCAAGTCTAACAAATGAAAAAAATAATTTCTTGGTTGAGTAAACCAGCTATAATGGCTGAGGAACTCGACATGCTGACCACATGTTACCCATGCACTGGCTAGATGATTGACACATGTGGGTGTGAGGTCAGCAGCTGACTGGTAGGTTAAGGGCCTTCTAGGCCTGCCGCACCATGGAATTATTATTATTCTTAGATTATTAGGCATCCCTTTTCTCTTAGGTCTTACTATCCCACCACCACCACCACCATCAGATTCCCTGTGCTGTGAAATTTGAATGACCAATCTTTGCAATAAATCCCCAAATCTATTAAAAGATATATTAATAAAATTCAAATTCCCAAACGTTTATTAAAAATGGATCTACACTAACTTATCTCTTCCTAACATTGTTGCAACCAGCAATAATGGTAAAAACAACATTGGAAGGAGAGAGAAAATAACAGACTAAGTAATATACACTGTGGAGAAAATAGCAATCAGCATCACATTATTGTTTAACAGTATCACTCATAATGTTAGTGTTTTGCATATTTAAATAAATACTTAAAAATTGTCAAATAATGTTATAAAAATTGTTTGAAAAATGTTTTAAGATATTAAAAAAGTTAGTAAATACAGAAGAAGAACTACAGTTTACAACAAACTGAAAAAATCAATGGTGAGAAAATTTGTAAAACTTTATTGTGATTTCTACCATAAATTTTCTGAGTTCTACAGAATAACACTGTGCATGTGCAAATTTTTATAAAGTAGACACTAGATGGAACCACATAGCTATGAAACTGATGGGATCAACCTTCACAATAAATTCCCAAATATTTATTAGAAATGGATTATACAAACTTCCCCTTCCTAACGTAACAAAATAAATTATGTGCACAATATTTAATGAAGTGTACATTAATCAGATGTACACTAACCTGTCCCATCAGAACATACCAAAATCAAGTTAATTTCATTAATTATGTGTGGAGGTTCGAAATCATTGATTGACTATGCAATTTGCAATAAAAAATTAACTAACCTTGTTCTAGACACAAGAGTTTACAGAGGCCCTGAAATTGAAACTGACCATTATATACTAGTTTGCCCAGTAAGATTAAAACCTCGTTGGTATAAAAAGAAACAAAAAATAAACCAGAAGGAAGAATTCTCATTTAAAGTTAATTTACTTCAAGATACTAGCATAAAATGGCTTTATCAAAGAAGATTAGACAATCTAATAGAAACACACCTTTAGGCACTGATGTAGAGGAAGAATGGAAACATATAAAAACAATTTTAAAACAAGCAGCTAATGAAAGTCTTGGCAAAAAACTAAAATGGCAATGAGCTAAAGGCCTAAGAAACTTTGACGAGATTAAAAAGATTATACAAGATAAACAGATGGCATATATAAAATTCATTAGTACAAAAAAAGATGAAGATAAAATAGAATACCACAGAAAAAGAGCCATTGCCAAACGTGAAGTCCGCAAGCACCACAGGAGAAGCCATTGAAATATTCAAACATCAAAATAGTTACAATAGAAAGGAAGAATCATTAAAAGTCAACAAAGCATGGATACCAGTCTTAACAAAAGCCAGATGTAAACCCCTACTAGAACATCAGACAGCAACCTCATTGGTGCAATGGAAGACCCTAATGCTAACCAACCAGAAGGCAAATACAATTTACGAAGTAACGGACCGTGCAGAGAACATGTCACGGATAAATGTATAAATAGAGCAGGTAGTCGACAAAATTGCCAGTCTCAAGACAACCCTTGAGGATGCCGGACGCAGTCTCTGGCAAAACGTTGGGGAACTACAAGCCTCAAGACCACGGCCAACAGCCCGGAAATTGTCTACAAGATCATCATAGTAACTCCGGCCGTGAAAGCCTAAGTCAATATACCACAGGAAAAGTTGGGAACAATTTGTATCCTTCTTGAAGAATGATGTAACAAGGCCCCAACCATCAATATATAAAATTTTGAAATATTTAAATAGTGAATACAAAGATATTGCTAGAATAAATATAATTCCTCATGATAAATGGATTAATTATTATCAAAATTTATGGACAAACAACTGTCCCTCTTTACAGATACAAGAGCCAGATAATTTACAAAGAGATTTTATTTCCTTAGAAGAACTTCAAATAGCTTTAAAAAATATAAAGAGTAACAAAGCACCTGGTGAAGATGAAATACCCCTGATCTATGAAATACCCACTGATCTATTTAAACATTCCGGTCAACTATTTCTCAAAAGATATTTAAACTTCTTGAATATCATATGGCAAGGAGAAAATCCACCTCAAGATTGGTCAAAATCATCAGTAATTCCAATATTTAAAAAAGGAGATAAGACCAATTGTGATAATTACAGAGGGATCAGCTCATTAAACTCTGGTTACAAAATTTATTCCACTATTATTAAGAATAAATTATATAAATATTATGAAGATATACTTGGAGAAGAACAAAATGGCTTCCGGAAGGGTAGATCATGCTCTGATGGATATTTCACAATGCAAATTTTGATTGAGAAACATCGTGAATTTAATATAGAAACACACTTGGCATTTATTGACTTTAAAAAAGCCTTTGATAAAGTGAACAGAAGTCTGTTATTTGAAATTTTTATGAAAGATCAGATCCCAAAGCAGATCATATATAATATTTATAACATTTATAAGTCAACTCTCATTGCAATAAAAATAAAAGAAAAAATAACTCAGTGGAAAGAAATAAACTCAGGAGTCAGACAAGGTTGTGGCCTCCCCCTCTACTTTTTAACATATAAATGAATGCCATTGTAAAATACTTTAGAGAAACAAAACACGGAAGTATCACTATCAATAGAAATTTAAAATTAGATAAAATAATGGGCTGTTGTACAGTTCAGGTCGCAAAAATTTTTCACTTTAATATCTTATTCCACTGATGCACTAAACACTTTTAAACATGTTTAAAATATTTTGCAACACTTTTAAACATCTTCCAATGTTGCAACGAGTTTTTTTTCATATTTATATATTTGCGTAAAACACGGTCGTGCTACATTGCTTACTTCCTACTCTGTTATTTTCCCTCCACTTCCTATGTTGTTCCAACGTTGCCACCACCAACAACACAAAATACTCCAGATGTTGCCAACCATTTCCACGTTCCCTGGATTTCACCTACGTTAGAGTAATTGATTTATGTTACAGTAATTGATTTAGGTTTGGTTAGCTTTTAGGTTCCTTGCTTTTTAAGTGTGATTTGATACGTAAAATAAATTACCTCTTCATATCTGTTATTCTATGAAAAATTCAAAATATCAGACGGTTACCACGTAAAATCATATTTCCACTAGTTCATTTCGTGTTAATTATACATTTTTAGACAAGTTCTGGGAATTTTGTGTCAATGTTGGTCATACTGATTTCACATACATATACCGCCAACTGCTGGAGGTTGCATTTATCTACCTGGGATAATTGGAGCACTAGCGTATGTGCACTCTGATTCTATAGAACTTAGAAGAATTTTCTTGTGACCCGAAGTGTAGCATATCCAAATAATATTGTTTATTTTTTATCATTTCACTCACCTCATACTTCATAATTTATAGCAGACCCAGGGTTTCTTCACGTAATTCGTGACATTGTCAATGCTGCGTCATGTTCACAACTGACGTCCAACGGCCTTCTATCCTGCAGACTGACCTCCGCGCCATCTGGTGGCCGACCGAAGAATTTCCAAATCAGGCCTCTTTCTTTATAACCGGGTATTTCAAAATTCATAGTTGTATTTTCATTCTTGCATATGTAAATTTTTTCCCAAATTGTGAGTTCCTTCGGTTTTTCCAATTGTTTAAGTAATTTTGTTTTGGTTTCTATTCTATGTTTTTCTGACCAGGCATGTGCAGCTATTGCAGATTTTTCGGTTTCTCCATTTTTAACATTTCTGAGGTGTTCTTTTAATCTTGTATTTAGATTCCTTTTTGTTTTTCCTATGTATATCTTTTCACAATCTTTACAATTAATTTGATAAATTCCCGATTTTTTGCAGTCTTCAATTTTTTCATTTTTGTTGGTTTTTATTAAATTACCTAAGCTGTAATCATTTTTCGGTGCTAATTTAATGTTGAATTTGTTGAAAATTTTTTGAAACTTGTCAAATACGAAAGGATGGTATGTGAACTTCTTGAATTTTTTGCCTATATTTTTATCTGTCTGAAGAGTACTTTCATTGATGACTTTTTGTTCTTTGAATTTATTTATTTTCTTGTGTATCATTTTCTTGTGAAAACCATTATCCTTAGCAATTTGTATGATGTGTTCTTTCTCTTTATTGTAATTTTCTTTGCTCATGGGGACATTCACAAGTCTGTGTGTTAAACTATTAAATACTGCCTGTTTGTGTGAAAAATGGTTAAATCCAGTAGCTTTTATATAATTGTTGATGTGAGTTTCTTTTCTGTAGATTCCAAATTCTATTTTCTTTTTTTCTTCTTTCCTAATCAATTTAAGGTCTAAAAATGGTATTTCATGATTATTTTATTTTGAATATTTAACAGTTTAATGGCATCTTCTAATTGTTTCTCTTTTACTATTGCTATGATATCAACATGATAAAAACATATGCAAAACAAATATGAAGAAAATAAGAAACATTAATAATAAAAATGTTGTTTTTTCAAAGTCAGACAAAGGGAATAATTTGGTAATTTTGGATAAAGATGATTATAATGATAGGATGGAGAATTTATTAAAGGGGGAAGAATATGAAGAAATTAAAACAAATCCTCTCGCAAAACAATTAAAGAAGTTGAAACCAACCTAAAATCAATAAAAAAAATTATGACACAAAAGGAAAAGTTTAAATTAAAAATACCAAATCCCAGAAACCCCAACATTCATGGTCTTCCTAAAATCCACAAAGACGGAAAGAAAATGAGACCTATCATCAACAATATCAATTCACCGACATATAACATATCCAAATGGCTTAACAATAAATTTAAAGGTATGGAAAAATTTGAAAATTTAGCAGTAGAAAATTCTTACCAATTAGTTGAGAAATTAGAAAATGTAGAAATAGAACCTTCAGAAAGATTGGTCTCATTTGATGTTACTTCATTATTCACAAACATACCGACTGACACAACTTTGAAAATTTTAGAAAAATGGTTGAAAGAAAACAAATTAGATGATGATAGCGTTAAAGAATACATAAAACTAACAAAATTATGCTTAAATCAAATGTTCTTCACCTTTAGAGGAAAATACTTTAGACAAAAATCAGGACTCGCAATGGGAAATCCATTATCACCATTCTTAGCAGACATGTTTATGGGGAATTTTGAATGTCATGTAACTAAAGCACATCCTTTGATGTTTAAATTTTGGAGAAGATACGTAGATGATATCATAGCAATAGTAAAAGAGAAACAATTAGAAGATGCATTAAACTGTTAAATATTCAAAATAAAACAATCAAATTTACAATGGAAATAGAAAATAATCATGAAATACCATTTTTAGACCTTAAATTGATTAGGAAAGAAGAAAAAAAGAAAATAGAATTTGGAATCTACAGAAAAGAAACTCACATCGACAATTATATAAAAGCTACTGGATTTAACCATTTTTCACACAAACAGGCAGTATTTAATAGTTTAACACACAGACTTGTGAATGTCCCCATGAGCAAAGAAAATTACAATAAAGAGAAAGAACACATCATACAAATTGCTAAGGATAATGGTTTTCACAAGAAAATGATACACAAGAAAATAAATAAATTCAAAGAACAAAAAGTCATCAATGAAAGTACTCTTCAGACAGATAAAAATATAGGCAAAAAATTCAAGAAGTTCACATACCATCCTTTCGTATTTGACAAGTTTCAAAAAATTTTCAACAAATTCAACATTAAATTAGCACCGAAAAATGATTACAGCTTAGGTAATTTAATAAAAACCAACAAAAATGAAAAAATTGAAGACTGCAAAAAATCGGGAATTTATCAAATTAATTGTAAAGATTGTGAAAAGATATACATAGGAAAAACAAAAAGGAATCTAAATACAAGATTAAAAGAACACCTCAGAAATGTTAAAAATGGAGAAACCGAAAAATCTGCAATAGCTGCACATGCCTGGTCAGAAAAACATAGAATAGAAACCAAAACAAAATTACTTAAACAATTGGAAAAACCGAAGGAACTCACAATTTGGGAAAAAATTTACATATGCAAGAATGAAAATACAACTATGAATTTTGAAATACCCGGTTATAAAGAAAGAGGCCTGATTTGGAAATTCTTCGGTCGGCCACCAGATGGCGCGGAGGTCAGTCTGCAGGATAGAAGGCCGTTGGACGTCAGTTGTGAACATGACGCAGCATTGACAATGTCACGAATTACGTGAAGAAACCCTGGGTCTGCTATAAATTATGAAGTATGAGGTGAGTGAAATGATAAAAAATAAACAATATTAAAGAACCTCATAGTGTTATTTCCTATCTACATAACTTAATATCCAAATAATGTTTGCAGATGATCTTGTTTTACTAGCAACATCTGAAGATGATTTACAATGGTCAGTATATAATTTAAATTTGATAGCCCAGAAATATTCAATGGAAATATCTACCAATAAAACTAAAATAATGGCCTTTTGTGGAAAATCCCCAATACCAAGCAAAATTTGTCTAAATAACATTTTAGAGACAATTAATGAGTTTACTTATTTGGGATATAAACTCTCTTTTGTTGAAAATTTGGATTTATCAGAGAAAATTGTGAAATTCAACAAATCAATGGGAATAATTAATAGAGTTTTAAAACCTTCATTAGTGCAAAAATCAACTCGTACTCGTCTTTATCAAATAATGGCTCGACCAGTCCTATGTTATGGGAGTGAAGCGTGGACTATAAGGACGAGAGATGAAAGCAGACTAACAGCTTGTGAGATGAGATTTATGCGCCGAACAGCTGGCTACACCAAATGGGATCGAAAGAAAAATGTAGAAATCCTTCAAGAACTTAATGTGTCACCAATACTGGACTACATCTCCAGATATCAGCTAAACTGGAAGATACATGTCTCAAGAATGGCTAGATCCAGGATCCCCAAGGCAATAATGAACTACTGTCCAAATTGGAAACGGTCACTTGGTCGACCTATGAAAAGATGGCACGAAAACCGCTTTCTCAGGCCGTAACAGTTCTTCTAGGACTAATACCTGGCAGGATGATGATGATGTGTGGAATTAATTGCAAATGTTGGTAACTCCACTTTTACTAACATATTATTAAGTTACATTAAGCAATCGAGCATGCACACTGTAATTCTGTAGAACTTTGAAAATAAATCATTGCATATGTAAATATATATTTAATAATTATAAAAAAATTGGCTCAACTGCACTTCTACTAGCACTTGATTTTTCAGTTATATTGATGTAAACTATAGCTCTTTTTCTGCATTTACTAACATTATTTAATATTTTAAACTTTTTCAAACATTTCTTATAACATTATTAGACAATTTTAAGTATTTATTTAAATATGCAAATCACAATATTATGACGCTATTAGACAATATTGTGATTCTAACTGCTATTTCCTCCACAGAGTATAATACTTAGACTATGATTTTTCTATCGCTGTTTTGGGTTATCGCTGGTTGGATCAGCGTTAGGGAGTGATAAGCAAGTGTACACCTATTTTTAATGAACATTTGGTAATTTTAATATTATTAATATATTTTTTAACATAGATTTGGGGATTTATTGCAAATATTGGTCATTTAAATTTCATAGTGACAGATAGTAATCGAGGATGATAATCAATATGTGGTTCGATTGTGGGTTATCGCTGGCTCTATAAACTCTGGCGCATGCACACTGTTGTTCTATAGGACTTTAAAAATATTTCACGCTAGTTTAAGTGCAGTTTTTCCAAAAAATTATAAGATTTGTTGTGAAACTTTTAAAATAGTACGAAATGTTAGTAAAGACTGAGAAAGTATGTAGTGCAACAGAATTACAAGAATATAGTATGGAAAATCAAGTGGAATTCAAACTAAAGTTTTTTCAATGATCATTAACTAATTGTCTGAAACATTATAAACATGAACGTACCTCAAGACGTTAATAACTCCATTCAACTATCAGCTAAGACACAATCTTCTTAAAGTCCTTGTTTCTTTTGCCTTTCACTTCAACACAGTACCTAAAAATAGAATTAAACAGTATTATCTACTGATACATTTATTATGAGCATGTATAAAATTAGTTAATCAAAATCAGTATTACAGACAGTATAAAAATGCTGGTAGCTCTCAATGGAATGAGTAAAATAGTAAAAAAATACTAAATATTATGCTCTGTCAAATATTATTCAACAGTTAAGTGTATCAAAATTAAACTATAAGAAATACAGGTATATTTTGGAAAATATACAGGTTAGCCTCGTATTGAGTAGTTGGACGTAAAGGTTAGGTTTTAAGTTTATCTTGAATTAGATTTTCTAATAAATAAAACGTTAAAAGCAAAAGTTAATCTTAAAATATAACACGTAAATACACAAGAACATAACCTACATATCATTATTTTCATTACATTTAATTCGTTATATATTTTTTATTTGTACGTTGAGGTACTACTATATTATGAGATTCAAAATGAGCATTTTCGTAGTTGTATTTAAAGTATATGTTATATATCTTACCTTTCTTTTCAAAATAGCTACTTGATGCCTCCATATTCATTTTAATAAAAAAATTGCTTAAAGTCGGTTACGGTTAGTTCAATTTCCTGTCGCTAATCGGCTCTTGCATCGAAAAAACAAAATGTATCGTTTTTACCTCATTGCCATATGTTGTTTTAAACATTGAGGGGTTCGGGGGTACAAAGATAGACTCACCTCCACGTGGTGTACCCTGGAAACGAAAATTATTTCGACCAAGTAGTCTTATCACATAGCAGACATATATATTTTTGTTTTCTCATAATTATGGACAATGACTTCTGTCAAGTCCCCTGCATTTGTATAAAACAAACATTAAGGGGTTTACATTGTTGACATAAGAAAACATCAAGTATTAAGTGCTCCATATTTATAGGTTTCTGAGAGATAATTATATAAATAATGTGATACATTTTGATATATACGTTTTTATGAAAGGTTTATGGATTGTTTTACATTAATATTATATTTTCATAGTGAATTATGGCTTCAAATAACTAAAACTATATAATTATGAAAATTGTTTACCTTAGTAACCATATGAGATGTGTACATTTTATAGATTTTATAATAACATATGCATATTTTATTACTTATTTGATTAAAGTATTACTGATGGATTTATACATCAATTTTGAAGAAAGGTACAATTTTATATACATATATTTTATATTCTTAATATAAAGGCTGGCAATGGCCACAGCGGAGCTGTTAATGCCAGATTGACATGCTCTATAAAATGTTGTGTAAAGCCAACTATCATAACACCAGACAGCTCTACCAGCAAATCCTACTTCCACGTCCTCGGCGTGACCTCTGGACAATGTAACTCGTAATTACAGCAGATGGGAGAGGATGAGAGCGAGTATCCGGCGCTCACAAACCGGACCAACTGACTATGGGAGCACTCCCAAACAGAAAAGCAGGCAAGTTCAGAGGTTCAAGGTGGCAACCCCACCACTGAACTTTCTCAGCGATGGGTTGGTAATCCATTCTGAGGAGATCTATACATACTCAGAATCTAAAGGAAAGAAATGACCGGACTGATATCACAAAGACGACAAATGCAAAGAAAAGGAATAACGAAATGAAAATTGGTGTATGGAATGCCAGAGGTCTGTGTAATAAAGAAACTGAATTAATTAAAGGGTTAGAAGAAGCCAAAACTGACATTGCAGTGAAACCAGAAACTAAGAAAAAATTACGCGGAAGTAAAGAATTTAGAAATTATATTCTACTTTATAGCGGTATAGATAAGCTCAGACGAGCAGCAGCAGGAATAGCAGTCTTCATAAAAACACAATGGAAAAATAAAATTCGATTCGTATTGCTACATTAATGAAAGAATTCTAACATTATGAGTAAAAGTATGCCAAGGTTTTATGACTATAATTGGAGTATGCGCCCCGGAAGGAGGGAAAACTGAAGAATCAGAGCTATGTTATTAGGAGTTATAGGTTCAATATAATAACATAAACATATCAGATTACATTATAATAGCAGGCGATTTAAATGCCAGAATTGGCAACACTCCACTACAAGGAATTATTGGAAACAACGGCGAACAAATCATTAATAAAAATGGAGAACAACTTATTGATTTCGCAGCACTTAACAATCTTAAAATCACTAATTCCTTTTTCCGACATAAAGACATTCACAAATATATATGGTCAGCAAGAGGGACTAAATCAATAATTGATTACGTGATCACTAATAATAAAACCTTGCCATATGTTGAAGACAGTAGAGTCTTTCGAGGTTACGATATTAACTCTGACCACTATCTATTGGCGTCCCACTAAGATGGCATAAAACTCAAAGAAAGAGAAATTCTCCTGAGAAATACTTTGAAATACATCTATTACATGAGCTCAGTATTAGAAACTTATATCAAATTCGAATGAATACATACCCCCCCCACAGTATGCGGTAAGCACCAACATTAATCAGGAATGGGAAACAATGAAAGAAATTTTACTAAATACAGCAACAGAGGCTCTTGGTATATGAACAAAGAGACAAAATAGAAGAGGTTTAGTTATTTGGAATGATATTGCAGATACAAATAAATGTAAGAAGGAAGATTATATGAAATACTTAAATGATAGGTCACACAAAAACTTAATGAATTATAAAAGACTATCAGCAATTGCTAAACGAGAAGTTCGCAAGATCCAACGCCAAACATGGGAAACATTTATTAGCAATAATATAAAATATGATGTTAATGGACAACAAGTCAAAGCGTATAAAATATTAAAAAGAATTAAATACATCTGTTAAAGATAACTTAAACATAAATCTCATCCCAATGACTAAATGGTTAAATTACTATGAGCAACTTTGGACTACCACAACTAATATAACACAACAAACATTCAGTGATTATGATGTAGATCCTGTCACCTTGGATGAGTTGAACTCCGTGTTATATAAATGCAAACTACGGAAGACACCAGGATTAGATCATATCAACACGGAATTATTAAAATATGCTTCGATTCAATTTTTAAACAGATTTTTAGATCTTATGTTGGAAGACTGCCTGTGTACCAGATGAATGGAATAACTCGTTAGTTGTACCTATTCATAAAAAAGGAAACAAAAATGATATTAATAATTATAGAGGAATTTGTCTGCTAAATTCTGCCTATAAAATTTATGCAAAAATAATTACCAACAGATTAAACACAATTTCTGACGCAATTATCCTAGAAGAACAAAATGGTTTCAGACCCAACAGATCTTGTATAGATAGTGTCTTTACGTTAACACAAATCATAAAAAAACATAGAGAATTTAATATACCAACTTTTATGATATACATTGATTATCATAAAGCCTTCGACACAGTAAACAGAATAAAATTATGGGATATCTTACATAATGCAGGAATACCCAAGCATTTAATTCAAGCGATTCAAAGCATGTATCACACACGAATTCGAATAAAAATAAATAATAAAATCAGCAAATCAGATAGACTAATATCCCAAGGTGTAAAACAAGGCTGTCCACTTTACCCTCTTCTGTTTAATTTATATATGAATGAAATCATAAAATTATGGCAAAACCAATACAATCACACCTTATGATTGATGGTCGACCCCTCAACACATTAATGTATGCAGATGTTCAAGTAATATTGGCTACTTCTGAAGATCACCTACAAAGAGCAGTACATAGATTGTCAAATATAACCCAATCTCTAAGTAGATCTTCCGACCAGGAAACACGCCTAGAAGCACTCGCCACTGAAGATGCCCTCCGCAGTTGAGGGCGAAACGTCTGGTATCAACACCAACTATGGACCACGGCCACATAACCCGGAATCACTCAACATTATGATTACCGGCCGTGAAAGCCTGCATTCAAATATAACCCAAGATTATAATTTACACATTTCGGTGAGTAAGACAAAAACTATGGCGTTTCAAGGGAAAATTCCTATACGAACTAAAATTGTTATTAACAACAATATAATAGAACCAGTTAATAACTTTAATTATCTTGGCAGTAATCTTTCCTACGACACATGTAAAGACATAGATATAAAATTGGTCAAATTTCAAAAACTTATAGGAACAATAAAAAGCATTTTTTTCCGAAAAGTACGCCAGATACAATTCTAAAATTTTATAAAACAATGGCTCTTCCAACTCTACTTTATGGTTCTGAAACCTGGACTCTTACTGCAGGTAAATTAAATAGGATAGTAGCTGCAGAAATGAAGTTATTAAGACCTTTAGCGGGTTATACGCTTTATGACCACATGCGTAATGAATATATCCGCAAAGCTCTCAACACACCAGCAATAACTGAAACCATTCAAAATTATCAAAATAATTGGCATGAACACCTTCTTAGAATGCCAAACAACAGACTACCTCTGCAGCTATTGAACTACAGACCCACAGGGCGAAGAGATCCAGGAAGACCTAAGAAGAGATGGAGGGATCAATTTCTTTCCTGAAGCGGAACAGGCCAAAGGCCAAATCCATGCCTGCCATTATTATTATTATTATTATTATTATTATTATTATTATTATTAAACGTACCTGTTCCCGCCTGTATCTAGCATGACGTCATTATCGGTGAAAAATTACTTGAGTACAGAAACCACTGAGCGACTGCTATTCGGTTTTCAAGTAGGTGCCAACATAGTTTTTTCTAAAAAAGTTAGAAATCCACCTTTTGAGCCTACATCGACATAAACAACAATAACCAGTAGCAGATGCTCGTCCTGCTGGTGATGGAAGATAATTTTGAAAGGCCTACAGTTAAAGTTGCTGCTACAGACACTTTGTGTCTACATCGTCATAAACAACAATAACTAGTA
The DNA here is from genome assembly GCA_030220185.1 of Diploptera punctata. Classification (NCBI taxonomy): domain Eukaryota; kingdom Metazoa; phylum Arthropoda; class Insecta; order Blattodea; family Blaberidae; genus Diploptera; species Diploptera punctata. The sequence continues at coordinate 30,502 of JASPKZ010001965.1, read as the reverse complement.
GCAGATGCTCATCCTGCTTATGATGGAAGTTAACATTATAAAGCATTCCAGATGAAGTTGCTGCTAGAGAAACTTTGAGTCTACATCGTCATAAACTACAATAATTAGAAGATGTTCATCCTGCTGATGATGGAAGTTTTCAAAAGAAAGGCCTCCAGATCAAGATGCTGCTATTGACACTTTGGGTCTACATCGTCAAAAACAACAAAAACTAGTAGCACATGCTCATCCTGCTGACGATGGAAGTCAACTTTTGAAAGGCCTCCAGATAATGTTGCTGCTACAAACACTCTGAGTCAATACATCATACAATACATAAACAACAATAACTACTAACAGAAGCTCTTCCTGTTGATGATAAAAGTTAACTTTTGAAAGGCCTCCAGATAAAGTGCTGCTACAGACACTTTGAGTCTACATCGACATAAACAACAATGACAAGTAGCAGATACTCATCCTGCTGGTGATGGAAGTTAAATTTTGAGAGCCCTACATATATAGTTGGTGCTACGGACACTTTGAATCTACATCATCATAAACAACAATAACTAGTACCAGAAACTCATCATGCTTAAGATGGAAGTTAACTTCCGAAAGGCCTACAGATAATGTTGCCGCTACAGACACTTTGAGTCTACATCGTCATAAAGAACAATAACTAGTAGCAAGTGATCATCCTGCTTATTATGGAAGATAACTACGGAAAGGCCTCCAGATAAAATTGCTGCTAAAGAAACATTGAATCTACATCGTCATAAACAATAATAACTAGTATCAGATACTCATCCTGCTGAAGATGGGAGTTAGCTTTTGAAAGGACTCCAGATAAAGTTGCTGCTACAGACACTTTGAGTCCACATCGACATAAACAACAATAACTAATAGCAGAAGCTTATCCTACTGATGATGAAAGTGAACATTTGAAAGATATCCTGATTAAGTTGCTGCTACGGACACTTAGAGCCTATATCATCATAAACAACAATAACTAGCAGCAGAAGTTCATCCTGCTAATGATGGAATTTAACATTAGAAAGGACTCCAGATGAAGTTGCTGCAACAGACACTTAAGTCTACATCGTCATAAACTACAATAACTACTAGGAGATGCACATCATGCTGATGATAGAAGTTTAAATTAGAAAGGCCTACAGATAAAGTTGTTGCTACAGACACTTTGGGTCTACATCGTCATAAACAACAATAACTAGTAGCAAATGCTCATCCTGCTGACGATGGAAGTTAACTTTTGAAAGGCCTCCAGATAATGTTGCTGCTACAGACACTTCGAGTCGACATCATCATAAACAACAATAACTATTAACAGAAGCTCTTCCTGCTGATGATGGAAGTTAACTTTTGAAAGGCCTCCAGATAAACTTGCTGCTACAGACACCTTGAGTCTACATCGACATTAACAACAATAACAAGTCGCAGATGCTCATCCTGCTCGTGATGGAAGTCAAATTTCTAAAGCCCTACAGATATAGTTGCTGCTACGGACACTTTGAATCTACATTGACATAAACAATAATAACTAGTAGAAGATGCACAACCTGCTGATGATGGAAGTTTATATTAGAAAGGCCTGCAGATATAGTTGCTAATACAGACAATTTAGGTCTACATCGTCATAGACAACAAGAACTAGTAGCAGATAGTCATCATGCTTAAGATGGAAGTAAACTTTTGAAAGGCCTCCAGATAAAGGTGCTGCTACAGACACTTTGAGTCTACATCGACATAAACAACAAGAACTACTGCAGAAGATTATCCTGCTGATGATGGAATGAACTTTTGAAAGGCCTCAAGATAATGCTGCTACAGGCACTTCGAGTCTACATTGTCATAAACATCAATAACAACTAGCAGAAGATCTTCCTGCTGGTGGTGCAAGTTGACTTTTGAATGGCCTCCAGGTAAAGTTGCATCTAAAAGCACATTGGTTCTACATCGTCACAAACAACAATAACTAGTAGCAGCTGCTCATTCTGCTGACGTTGGAAGTTAACTTTTGAAAGGTCTCCAGATGATGTTGCTGCTACAGACTCTTTCAGTCTACATCATCATAAACAACAGTAATTACAAGCAGAAGCTCATCCCCCTGATAATGGAAGTTAGCTTTTGAAAGGCCTCGAGATAAAGATGCTGCTACAAACGTTTTGATTCTACATCGACAAAAACAACAATAACTTGTAGCAGATGTTCATCCTGCTTATGATGGAAGTCAATTTCCGAGAGGCCTCGAGATCAAGTTGCGGCTACAGAAACTTTGAACCTACATCATCATAAACAACAATAACTACTAGCAGAAGCACATCCTGCTGATGATGGAAGGTAATTCTAGAAAGGCCTCCAGATTAAGTTGCTGCTCAGACACTTTGAGACTACATCGATATAAACAACAATAACAAGTAGCAAATGGTTATCCAGCTGACGATGGAAGTTAATTTTTGAAAGGTCTCCAGATATTGTTGCTGCAACAGACACTTTGATTCTTCATCGTCGTAAACAAGAATAACTACTTGCAGAAGCTCATCCTGCTGATTAAGGAAGTTAACTTCCAACAGGCGTCCAGATAAAGTTGTGCTACAGACACAGTGAGCCTACATCGTCATAATGAAGAGAAAAAAGTAGCAGATTCTCACACTGCTAATGATGAAAGTTAAATTCCGAAATTCCTCCAGATTGCTGCTACAGTCACTTTGAGTATACATGTACATAAACTACAATAACTAGAAGCAGATGGTGATGGAAACATTTTTTGAAAGGCCTACAGATTAAGTTGCTGCTACAGACACTTGAGAATACAACGGCATAAACAACAAGAACTACTAGTAGAAGCTTATCCTGCTGATGACGGAATGAACTTTTGAAACGCCTCCACATAATGCTGCTGCTACAAACACTTCTAGTCTACAATACCACAAACAACAATGACTAATATCAGATGTCCACTCTGCTGACGATGGAGTTTAACTTTTGAAAGACCTCCAGATAAAGTTGCTGCTACAGACACTTTGAGTCTACATGGACATAAACAACAAGTAATACTAGTAGAAGATTATCCTGTTGATGATGGAATGAACTTTTGGAAGGCCTCTAGATAATGCTGTTGCTACAGATGCTTCGAGTCAACAATGTCATAAACAACAATAACTACTAGCAGAAGATCTTACTGCTAATGATGGAAGTTGACTATTGAATGGCCTCCAGATAAAGTTGCTGCTACAAACACTTTGGTTCTACATCGTCATAAACAAAAATAAATAGTAGCAGATTCTCATTCTGCTGACGATGGAAGCTAACTTTTAAAAAGTTCTCCAGATAATGTTGCTGCTACAGACACTTTGAGTCTACATCGTCATAATCAACAATAAGAACAAGCAGAAGCTCATCCAGCTGATGATGGAAGTTAACTTTTGAAAGGCCTCCAGATAAAGTTGCTGCTACAAACACTTTGATTCTACATCGACATAAACAACAATAACTACTAGCAGAAGCACATCCTGCTTATGATTGAAGTTACTTTTTAAAAGGCCTCCAGATAAGGTGCTGTTACAGACACTTTGAGTCTATATCATCATAATGAGCAGTAATAAGTAGCAGATACTCACACAGCTAATGATGAAAGTTAAATTACGTAATCCCTCAAGATAATGCTCCTGCTATAGTCAATTTGATTCTACATCGTCATAAACAACAATAACTAGAAGAAGAAGCTAATGCTGCTGATGATGGAAGTTAAGTTTTGAAAGGCCTCGAGATAAAGTTGCTGCTAATGTCACTTCGAGTCTACATCTACATAAACAAAAATAACTTGTAGCAGATGCTCGACCTGCTGGTGATGGACGTCGTCTTTTCCGACAGGCCTCGAGATAAAGTTGCTACAGCAGACACTTTGATTCTACATCGTCATAAACAATAATAACTACTAGCAGAGGCAGATCCTGGTGATGATGGAAATTATCTTCAATAAGGCCACCAGATAGAGTTGCTGCAGCAGACACTTTGAGTCTACATCGTCATAAACTACAATAAATATTAGGACATGCATCCTGCTGATGATGGATGTTGAAATTAGAAAGGCCTCCAGATAAAGTTGCCGCCACAGACACTTTGGTTCAACATCGTCATAAACAACAAGTACTAGTAGCAGATGTTCATCCTGCTGACGATGGAAATTAACTTTTGAAAGGCCTCCAGATAATGTTGCTGCTAATGACACTTCGAGTCTACATCGTCATAAACAACAATAACTACTAGCAGAAACTCATCCTGCTGATGATGGAAGTTAACATTTGAAAGGCCTCCAGATAAAGTAGCTGCTACAGGCACATTGAGTCTACATCAACATTAACAACAATAATAAGTAGAAGATGCTCATCCTGCTGGAGATGGAAGTTAAATATTGGAAGCCCTACAGATATAGTTACTGCTGCGGACACCTTGAATCTACATTGTCATAAACAAAAATAACAAGTAGCAGATCCTCATCCTGTTTATAATGGAAATTAATTTCCGAAAGGCCTACGGATAACGGTGCCGCTATAGCCACTCCGAGTCTACAACTTCATAAACAACAATAACTAGTAACAGTTGAGACTACATCGTCATAAACAACAGTAACTACAAGCAGAGGCGCAGCCTGCTGACGATGGAAGTTAACTTTTGAAAGGCCTCCAGATAAAGTTGCTGCTACAAAAACTTTGAATCTACATCGATATAAAATACAATAACTAGTGGCAGATGCTTGCCCTGAAGGTGATGGAAGATAATTTTGAAAGGCCTAGAAATAAAGTCACTGCTACAGGCACTTTGATTCTACATCGTCATAAACAACAATAACTATTAGCAGATGCTCATCCTGCTCATTATGGAAGTCAACTACCGACAGGCCTCGAGATATATTTGCAGCTACAGCTCATTGAGTCTACATCGTCATAAAGAACAATAACTACTAGCAGAAGCACATATTGCTAAAGATGGAAGTTAACTTTTGAAAGGCCTCCAGATAAAGTTGCTGCGACAGACACCTTGAATCTACATCGTCATAATGAAAAGTAACAAGTACAAGATTCTCACACTGCTAATGATGAAAGTTTAATTCCGGAATTCCTAAACATGATGTTGCTGCTACAGCCAATTTGAGTCTACGTCGTCTTAAAGAACAATAACTACAATCAGAAGCTCATCCTGGTGATGATGGAAGTTAAATTTCAAAGGCCTCCAGATTAAGTTGCTTCTACAGACACATTGATTCTATATCGTCAGAAAAAAAACAATAACTAGTAGCACATGCACATCCTGCTGGAGATGGAATTTATCTTACGAAAGGCCTCCACATAAAGTTGCTGCTACAGTCACATTCAGTCTACATTTACATAAACAACAATAACTATTAGCAGATGCTCGACCTGCTGGTGATGGAAGATAATTTTTAAAGACCTATAGATAAAGTTGCCGCTACAGCGACATTGATTCTACATCGTCATAAACAACAACAACTAGTAGCAGATGCTCATCTTGCTTATGATGGAAGTCAAATTCCGTCAGCCTCCAGATAAAGTTGCTGCAACAGACACTTTGAGTCTACATCGTCATAAACAACAATAACTAGTAGCAAGTGATCATCATGCGTACGATGGAAGTTATCTTCAGAAAGGCCTCCAGGTAAGGAGTCTGCTAGAGACACTTTGAATGTACATCGTCATAATCAACAATAACAAGTAGCACACACTCATCCTGCTGATCATGGTATTTAGCTTTTGAAAGGACTCCAGATAAAGTTGCTGATGAAAACAGTTTGAGTCTACATCGTCATAAAATACAATAACTAGTAGGAGATCCACATCCTGCTGATAATGGATGTTTAAATTAGAAAGGTCTCCAGATAAAGTTGCTGCTACAGACACGTTGGACCTTCATCGTCATAAACAACCAGAATTAGTAGCAGATGCTCATTCTAGTGACGACGGAAGTTAACTTTCGAAAGGCCTCCAAATAAAGTTGCTGCTGCAGACACTTTGAGACTACATCGACATTAACAACAATAACAAAGTAAAAGATGCTCATCCTGCTCGTGATCAAAGTCAAATTTCGAAAGCCCTACAGATGTAGTTGCTGCTACGGACACCTAGAATCTGCATTTTCATAAACAACAATATCTAGTAGCAGATCCTCATCCTGTATATGATGGAAGTTAAATTCCGAAAGGCCTACAGATAACGTTACTGCTACAGCAACTTTGAGTCTACAACGTCATAAACAACAATAACTGGTAACAAGTGATCATCCTGCTTAAGATGGAAGTTAACTTTAGAAAGGCCTCCAGATAAAGGTGCTGCTACAGACACTTTGTGTCTACATCGACATAAACAGCAAGAACTACTAGTAGAAGCTTAACCTGCTGATGATGGAATGAACTTTTGAAAGGCGTCCAGATAATGCTGCTGCTACAGACACTTTGAATCTACAATATCATAAACAACAATAACTACTAGCAGATTATCTTCCTACTGATGATGGAAGTTGAATTAGGGTTGCCTCCAGATAAAGTTGCTCCTACAATCACTTTGGGTCTACATCGTCTTAAACAACAATAACTACTAGCAGATGCTCATTCTTCTGACAACTGAAGTTAACTTTTGAAAGACCTCCAGATAATGTTGCTGCTACAAACACTTTGATTCTACATCTACATAAACAACAATAACTATTAGCAGATGCTCGCCCTGCTGGTGATAGAAGATAATTTTGAGAGGCCTAGAGATAAAGTTATTGCTACAGGCACTATGATTCTTCAACGTCATAAACAACATTATCTAGTAGCAGAATCAGATCCTGCTGAAGATGGAAGTTAACTTTTGAAAGGCTTCCAGAATAAGTTGCAGCTGTAGTCACTTTGAGTCTACATCTACATAAAGGACAATAAATAGTAGCAGCTGCTCGACCTGCTGGTGATGGAAGATAAATTTGAAAGGCCTTCTTTTAAGTTGCTGCTACAGACACTGTGAGTCTACATCGTCATAAACAACAATAACTACTAGCAGAAGCAAATCCTGCTGATGATGGAAGTTAACTTCAGAAAGTCCTCCAGATAAAGTTGCTTCCACAGACACTTTGAGTCTACATCGATATAAACAACAATAACTAATAGCAAGTGATCACCCTGCTTATGATGGAAGTTATCTTCAGAAAGTAATCCAGGTTAAGTGGCTGCTACGTACACTTTGAGTCTACATCGACATAAACAACAATAACAAGTACCAGATGATCATCCAGATGGGCATGGCAGTTAAATTTTGAAGTACAACACATATAGCTGGTGCTACAAACACTTTGGTTCTACATCGACATAAAAACAATAACTAGTAGCAGATGCTCATCCTGCTGACGATGGATGTTAAATTTTGAAAGGTCTCCAGATATTGTTGCTACTACAGATACCTTGAGTCTACATCGTCTTAAATACAATAACGACTTTCAGAAACACATCCTGCTGATGATGGACATTAAATTTTGAAAGGCCTCCAGACAAAGTTGCTGCTTCAGACAGTTTGAGCCTACATGGACATAAACAACAATAACTGTTAGAAGATGCTCATCATGCTGGTGATGGAAGTTAAATTTTGATAGACCTACTGTTAAGGTTGCTGCAACATACACTTTGAGTCTACCTCGTCATAGACAACTATAATTTGTAGCAGACGCTGATCCTGCTTATGATGGAAATAAACTTCCGAAAGGCCTCCAAATAAAGTTGCTTCAACAGACACTTTGAAACTTCATGGTCATAAACAACATTAACTACTAGCAGAAGCACATCCTGCTGATGATGCAAATTAACTTCAGAAAGTCCTCCAGATAAAGTTGCAGCCACAGATACTTTGAGTCTACATCGACATAAACAGCAATAAGTAGTAGCAAGTGATCGTCCTGCTTATGATGGAATATATATTCAGAAATGCCTCCAGATTAAGTTGCTGCTAGAGACAATTGAGTCTACATCGACATAAACAGGAATAACAAGTAGCAGACGGTCATCCTGCTTATGATGGAAGTTAACTTGAGAAAGGCCTCCAGATTAAGTTTCTGCTAGAGACACTTTAATTACACATCTACATAAACAACAATAACTAGTAGCAGATGTAAGACCTGCTGGTGACGGAAGATAATTTTGAAAGGCCTACAGTTAAGTTGCTGCTACAGATACTTTAAGTCAACATCGTTATAAAAAACAATATCTAGTAGCAGATGTTCATCCAACTTATGATGGATGTAAACTTCCGACAGGCCTCCAGATAAAATTACTGCAACAGACACTTTGATACTTCATCGTCATAAACATCAATAAGATTGAAGTTAACTTTTGAAAGGCGTACAGATGAAGGAACTGCTACAGACACTTTGAGTCTACATCGACATTATCAACCATAAAAAGCTGTAGATACCCATCCTGCTAGTGATGAAAGTCAAATTTCGAAAAACCTACAGATATAGTTGCTGCTACGGACACCTTGAAACTACATTGTCATAAACAACAATAACTAATAATAGATCCGAAAGGACTACAAATAACGTTGTCGCTACAGCCACTTTGAGTATAAACATCATAAACAACATAAACTAGTAACAAGTGATCATCCTGCTTCCGATGGAATTTAACTTCGGAAAGGCCTATAGATAAAGATAAATACAGACATTTTGAGTCTATATCGACATTAACAACAAGAACTACTAGCAGAAGCACATCCTGCTGATGATGGAAGTTAACTTCAGAAAGGACTCTCAGATAAATTTTCTGCTACAGACACTTTGAGTCTACATCGTCATAAACAAGAATAACTAGTAACAGATGCTCATCCTGCTTATGATGGAAGTCAATTTCCTACAAGTATCCAGATAAATTTGCTGCAACAGACACTTTGAGTCTACATCGTCAAAAACAACAATAACTACTAGCAGAAGCACATCCTTCTGATAATGAAAGTTAGCATGTGAAAGGAGCAAGTGATCATCCTGTTTCTGATGGAATTCATCTTCAGAAAGGCCTTCAAGTAAAGTTGCTGCTACAGACACTTTGAATCTACATCGTCATAAAAAAAATTAGTAGTAGCAGATACTCATCCTGCTGATGATGGAAGTTAGCATTTGAAAGGACTCTAGATAAAGTTGCTGATGCAAACAGTTTCAGTGTACATCGTCGTAAACGACAATAACTAGTACCAGATGCTCATCCTCCTTATGATGGAAGTTATCTTTTGAAAGTATTCTGCTACAGATACTTAGAGTCTATGCCGTCATAAACAATAAATAGTAGCAGATGCATAATCCTGCTGACGATGGAAGTTAACCTTTGAAAGGCCTCCTGATAAAGTTGCTGCTACAGTCACTTTGAGTCTACATCTACATAAACAATAATAACCAATAACAGATGCTCGACCTGCTTGTGATGGAAGATAATTTTAAAAGGCCTAGTGTAAAGTTGCTCCTACAGACACTTTGAGCCTACATCGTCATAAAAAACAATAAATATTAGCAGAAGCACATAATGCTGAAGATGGAAGTTAACTTCTTAAAGGCGTCCAGATAAAGTTGCTGCTACAGACACCTTCAGTCTACATCGTCATAATGAACAGTAAGAATTAGCGGATTCACACACTGCTAATAATGAAAGTTAATTCCGAAATTCCTTCAGATAATGTTGCTGCTACAGCCAATTTGAGTATACATCGTCATAAACAACAATAACTACTAGGAGAAACACAATCTGCTGAAGATGGACATTAACTTTTAAAAGGCCTCCAGATCAAGTTGCTGCTACAGACACATTGAGTCTACATCGACATAAATGACAATTAATACTAGCAGAATGACATCTTGCTGATGATGGAACTTAAATTCAGAAAGGCCTCCAGATAAGGTTACTGAAATAGACTCATGGAGTCTACATCGACATAAACAACATTAACTAGAAGCAAGTGATGATCCTTCGTAAGATGGAAGTTATTTTCAGAAAGGCCCCCAGATAAAGTTGCTTCTGCAGGAACTGCAGATGCTAGCTATGCTGGTGATGCAAGATAATTTTGAAAGGCCTCCAGATAAAGATGCTGCTACAAAAACTTTGAGTCTACATCTACATAAACAAGAACAACAACTACTAGTAGATGCTAAGCCTGCTGGTGATGCAAGATTATTTTGAAAGGTCTCCAGATAGAGTTGCTGCTACTAACACTTTGAGTCCACAATTACATAATCAAGAATAAATACTAGTAGAAGCTAGGCCTGCTGGTGATGCAAGGTAATTTTGAAAGGCCTCCAGTGAAAGTTGCTGCTACAAACACTTTGAGTCTGCATCTACATAGACAAAAATAATTACTAGAAGATGCTAGGCCAGCTGGAGATGCAAGATTATTTTGAAAGGCCTCCATATAGAGTTGCTGCTACTAACACTTTCATTCTACATCTATATAAACAACAAAAACTACTACTAGATGCTAGACCTGCTGGTGATGCAAGATAATTTTGAATGGCCTCCAGATAAAATTGCTTATACAAAAATTTTGAGTCTACATCTACATAAAAAACAATAAATACTAGTAGATGCTATCCCTGCTGGTGATGCAAGTTAATTATGAAAGTCCTCAAGATAGAATTGCTGGTATAAGCATTTTGAGTCTACATCTACATAAACAACAATAACTACCAGTAAATGCAAGACCTGCTGGTGATGCAAGATAATTTCGAAAGGCCTCCAGATAAAGTTGCTTCTGCAGGCACTGCAGATGCTAGCTCTGCTGGTGATGCAAGGTAATTTTGAAAGGCCTCCAGATAAATTTGCTGCTACAAACACTTTGAGTCCTCATCTACATAAACAACAATAACTTCAAGTAGAGGTTATCCCTGCAGGTGATGCAAGATAATTTTGAAAGGCCTCCAGATAGAGTTGCTGCTACAAACACTTTGAGTCTACATCTACATAAACAACAAAAACTACTAGTAGATGCTAGCCCTGCTGGTGATGCAAGATAATTTTGTAGGGCCTCCAGATAAAGTTGCTGCAAGAAACACTTTGAGTCTACATCTACATAGACAAAAATAACTACTAGTAGTTGCTAGGCCAGCTGGAGATGCAAGATTATTTTGAAAGGCCTCCATATAGAGTTGCTGCTACTAAAACTTTCATTCTACATCTACATAAACAACGATAACTACTAGTAGACACTAGGCCTGCTGGTGATGCAATATAATTTTGAAAGGCCTCCAGATAAAGTTGCTGCTACAAACACTTTGAGTATGCATCTACATAAACAACAATAACTACTAATAGATTCTATCCCTGCTGGTGATGCAAGATAATATTGAAAGACCTCCAGATAAAGTTGATGCTACAAAAAATTTGAGTCTACATCTACATAAACAACAATAACTGCTAGTAGATACTAGGACTGCTGGTGATGCAAGATACTTTTGAATGATCTCCAGATAGAGTTGCTGTTACTAACACATTGAGTCGACATCTACTAAAACAAGAATAATTACTAGTAGATTCTATTCCTGCTGGTTGCAAGATAATCTTGAAAGGCCTCCAGATAAATTTGCTGCTACAAACACTTTCAGACTACATCTACATAAACAACTATAACAAGTAATAGATGCTGGTGCTGCAAGATAATTTAGAAAGGCCTCCGGATAAAGTTGCTGCTGCAAACACTTTGAGTCTACATCTTCATAAACAACAATACCTACTAGTAAATTCTAGCCCAGCTGGTGAGGCAAGATAAAATTTTTGAAAGGCCTCTAAATAAAGTAGCTGCAACAAAAAATTGAGCCTACATAACAACAATAATTACTAGTAATTGCGAGTCCTGCTGGTGATGCAAGATAATTTTGAAAGGCGTCCAGATAAAGTTGCTACCTACAAACACTTTGAGTCTAGATCTACATATACAACAAAAACTTGTAGTAGATGCTAGCCCTGCTGGTGATGCACGATATTTTGAAAAACTTCCAAGTAAAGTTGCTGCTACAAACACTTTGAGTCTACATCTACATAAACAACAATAACTACTAGTAGATATTAGGCCTGCTGGCGATTCAAGATAAATTTGAAAGTCCTCCAGATAGAGTTACTGCTACTAACACTATGAGTCTACATATACGTAAACAATAATAACTAATAATAGATGCTAGAACTGCTGTTGATGCAAGGTAATTTTAAAGGCCTCCAGATAAAGTTGCTGCTACAAACACTTTGAGTATACACCTTCATAAACAACAATACCTACTAGTAGATGCTAGCCCTGCTGGTGATGCAAGATAATTTTGAAAGGCCTCCAGATATAGTTGCTGCTACAAACACTTTGAGTCTACATCTATGTAAACAACAATAACTACTTGTAGATACTAGGCCTGCTGGTGATGCAAGATAATTTTGAAAGGCCTCGAAGTAAAGTTGCTGCTACAAACACTTTAAGTATATATCTACATAAACAACAATAACTACTAGTAGATGCTAGCCCTGCTGGTGATGCAAGATAATTTTGAAAAGCCTCCAGATAAAGTTGCTGCTACAAACACTTTGAGACTACATCTACATAAACAACAATAACTACTAGTAGATATTGGACCTGCTGGTGATTAAAGTTAATTTTGAAAGGCCTCCATATAGAGTTGCTGCTACAAACACTTTGAGTCTACATCTACATAATCGACAATAACTACTTGTAGATGCCATCCCTGCTTGTGATGCAATATCATTTTGAAAGGCCTCCAGATATAGTTGCTCCTACAAACACTTTGAGTCTACATCTATATAAAAAACAATAACTACTATTAGATGCTAGACCTGCTGGTGATGCAAGAAAATTTTGAAAGGCCTCCAGATAATGTTGCTGCTACATACACTATGAGTCTACATCTACATGAACAACAATAACTACTAGCAAATGCTAAGCCTGCTGGTGATGCAAGATTATATAAAAAGGCCTCCAAATACAGTTGCGGCTACTAACACTTTGAGTCCACATCTACATAAACAAGAATAAATACTAGTAGAAGCTAGCCCTGCTGGTGATACAAGGTAATTTTGAAAGGCCTCCAGCTAGAGTTGTTGCTACAAACATTTTGAGTCTTCAGCTTCATAAACAACGATACGTACTAGTAGATTCTAGCCCAGCTGTTGATGCAAGATAAATTTGAAAGACCTCCAGAAAAAGTACCTGCTACAAAAACTTTGAGTCTACATCTCCATAAACAACAATAACAACTAGTAAATGCGAGCCCTGCTGGTGATGCAAGATAATTTTGAAAGGCCTGCAAATAGAGTTGCTGCTACATACATTTTAAGCCTACATCTACGTAAACAACAATAACTGCTAGTAGATGTAGCCCTGCTGGTGATGCAAGATAATTTTGAAACCTCCAGATAGAGTTGCTGCTTCAAACACTTTGAGTCTACATCTACATAACAACAATAACTTCTCGTAAATGCTAGCCCTGCTGGTGATGCAAGATAATTTTGAAAGGCCTCCAGATAAAGTTGCTGCTGTAAACACTTTGAGTCTACATCTACATTAACAACAATAACTATTAGTAAATAATAGGCCTGCTGGTGATGCAAGAAAATTTTGAAAGGCCTCCAAATAAAGTTGCTGCTACAAACACTTTTAATTACATCTACATAAACAACAATAACTACTAGTAGATACTAGCCCTGGTGGTGATGCAAGATAATTTTGAAAGGCCTGCAGATAGAATTGCTGCTACAAACACTTAGAGTCTACATCTACATAAACAACAATACATACTACTAGATGCTAGGCCTGCTGGTGATGCAAGATTAATTGGAAATGCCTCCAGATATAGTTGCTGCTAATAACATTTCGAGTCTACATCTATATAAACAACAATAACTAATACTAGATGCTAGACCTGCTTGTGATGCAAGATAATTCTGAATGGCCTCCAGATAAAGTTGCTTTTACAAACATTTTGAGTCTACATCTACATAAACAAGAATAACTACTAATAAATGCTAGCCCTGCTGGTGATGTAAGGAAATATTGTAAGGCCTCCAGATAAAGGTGCTGCTACACACACTTTGATTACACATTTACATAAACAACAATAACTACTAGTAAATGCTAGCTCTGCTGGTGATGCAAGATAATTTTGAAAGGCCTCCAGATAAAGATGCTGCTACAAAGAGTTTGAGTCTACATCTACATAAACAACAATAAATAATAGTAGATACTAGGTCTGCTGGTGATGCAAGATCATTTTGAAAGGCCTCCAGATAATGTTGCTGCTACAAACACTTTGAGTCTATATTTACATAAACAAGAACCACTAGTAGATGCTAGCCCTGCTCGTGATGCAGGATAATTTTGAAAGGCCTCCAGATAAAGTTGCTGCTACAAACACCTTGAGTCTACATCTACAAAAACAACAATAAATACTAGTAGATGCTAGGCCTGCTGGTGATGCAAGATTATTTTGGAAGGGGTCCAGATAGAGTTGCTGCTAATAACACTTTGAGTCTACATCTACATAAACAAGAATAAATACTAGTAGAAATTAGCCCTGCTGGTGATGCAATATAATTTTGAAAGGCGTCCAGATAGAATTGCTGCTACAAACACTTTGAGTCTACATCTATATAAACAGCAATAACTACTACTAGATGCTGGAGCTGCTGGTGATGCAAGACAATTTTGAATGGCCTCCAGATAAAGTTGCTTTTACAAACATTTCGAGTCTATCTACTAGTAGATGCTAGCCCTACTGGTGATGAAATTTAATTAAAAAGACCACCAGATAGAGTTGCTGCTTCAAACATTTTGAGTCTACATCTACATAAACAACAATAACTACTAGTAGATCCTATTCCTGATGGTGATGCAAGATAATCTTGAAAAGCCTCCGGATGAAGTTGCTGCTACAAACACTTTCAGTCTACATCTACATATACAACAATAACAAGTAATAAATGCTGGTGATGCAAGATAATTTGAAACGCTTCCGGATAAAGTTGCTGCTAAAAAAACTTTGAGTCTACATCTACTTAAACAACAATAACTACTAGTAGATACTAGGACTGCTGCTGATGCAGGATATATTTGAAAGGCCTCCAGATAAAGTTGCTGCTACAAACACTTTGAGTATACACCTACATAAACAACAATAACTACTAGTAGATGATAACCGTGCTGGTGATGCAAGATAATTTTGAAAGGCCTCCAGAAATAGTTGCTGCTACAAACACTTTGACTATACATCTACATAAACAACAATAACTACTAGTAGATACTAGGCCTGCTGCTGATGCAGGATAATTTTGAAAGGCCTCCAGATAAAGTTGCTGCTACAAACACTTTGAGTCTACATCTACATAAACAACAATAACCACTAGTAGATACTAGGCCTGCTGCTGATTCAGGATAATGTTGAAAGGCCTCCAGATAAAGTTGCTGCTACAAACACTTTGAGTATACACCTAAATAAACAACAATAACTACTAGTAGATGCTAGCCGTGCTGGTGATGCAAGATAATTTTGAAAGGCCTCCAGATGTAATTGCTGCTACAAGCACTTTGAGTGTACATCTACATAAACAACAATAACTAGTAGTAGATGCTAGCCCTGTTGGTGATGCAAGATAATTTTGAAAGGCCTCCAGGTTAAGTTGCTGCTACAAACACATTGAGTCTACATCTACATAAACAACAATAACTATTAGTAGATACTAGGACTGCTGGTGATGCAAGATAATTTTGAAAGGCCTCCAGATAGAGTTGCTGCTACAATCACTTTGAGTCTACATGTACATAAACAAGAATAACTACTAGTAGAAACTAGCCCTGCTGGTGATGCAAGATAATTTTGAAAGGCCTCCAGATAGAGTGTCTGCTACAATCACTTTGAGTCTACATCTACATAAACAACAATAACTACTAGTAAATACGAGACCTGCTGGTGATGCAAGATAATTTTGGAAGGCCTCTAGATAGATTTGCTGCTACAAACACTTTGAATCTACATCTACTTAAACAATAATAACTGCTAATAAATGCTAGCCCTACTGGTGATGCAAGAAAATTTTGTAAGACCTCCAGACAAAGTTGCTGCTACAAACACTTTGAGTATACATTTACATAAACAACAATAACTACTAGTAAATGCGAGAAATTTCTGGTGATGCAAGATAATTTTAAACGGCCTCCATATAAAGTTGATGCTACAAACACTTTGATTCTACATCTACATAAACAACAATAACTTATAGTAGATGCTAACCCTGCTGCTGATGCAAGATAAATATGAAAGACCTCCAGATAGAGTTGCTGCGACAAACAGTTTGAGTGTACATCTACATAAACAAGAATAAATACTAGTAGAAGCTAGCCCTGCTGGTGATGCAAGATAATTTTGAAAGGCCTCCAGATAAAGTTACTGCTGTAAACACTTTGAGTCTATATCTATATAAACAACAATAACTAGTACTAGATGCTAGACCTGCTGGTGATGCAAGATAATTTTGAATGGCCTCCAGATAAAGTTGTTTTTACAAATATTTTGAGTCTGCATCTACATAAACAACAATATCTACAAGTAGATACTAGCCCTGCTGGCGATGCAAGTTAATTTAGAAAGGCCTCCAGATAGAGTTGCTTCTACCAGCACCTTGAGTATACATCTACATAAACAACAATAACTATTAGTAAATTGGAGCCCTGCTGTTGATGCAAGATAATTTTGAAAGGCCTCCAGATAGAGATGCTGCTACAAACACTTTGAGTCTACATCTACATAGTCAACAATAACTACTAGTAGATGTTAGCCCTGCTGGTGATGCAAGATAATTTGAAAGGCCTCCAGATGAAGTTGCTTCTACAAGCACTTCGAGTCTACATCTACATAAACAAAAATAACTACTAGTAAATGCGAGACCTGATGGTGATGGAAGGTAATTTTGAAAGGCCTCCAGATAAAGTTTCTGCTACAAACACTTTGAGTCTACATCTACATAAAAAACAATAACTAGTAGCAGATGCTCATCCTGCTGACGATGGATGTTAACTTTTGAAAGGTAACCAGATATTGCTGCTACTACAGATACCTTGAGTCTACATCGTCTTAAATACAATAACGACTTTGAGAAACACTTCCTGCTGATGATGGACGTTAAATTTTGAAAGGCCTCCAGACAAAGTTGCTGCTTTAGACAGTTTGAGACTACATGGACATAAACAACAATAACTGTTTGAAGATGCTCATCATGCTGGTGATATAAGTTAAATTTTGATAGACCTACTGATAAGGTTGCTGCTACATGCACTTGGAGTCTACCTCGTCATAGACAACTATCATTTGTAGTAGACGCTGATCCTGCTTATGATGGAAATAAACTTCCGAAAAGCCTCCAAATAAAGTTGCTTCAACAGACACTTTGAGACTTCATGATCATAAACAACATTAACTATTAGCAGAAGCACATCCTGCTGATGATGCAAATTAACTTCAGAAAGTCCTCCAGATAAAGTTGCAGCCACAGATACCTTGAGTCTACATCGACATAAACAGCAATAACTAGTAGCAAGTGATCGTCCTGCTTATGATGGAAGATATATTCAGAAATGCCTCCAGATAAAGTTGCTGCTAGAGACAATTGAGTCTACATCGACATAAACAGGAATAACAAGTAGCAGACGGTCATCCTGCTTATGATGGAAGTTAACTTGAGAAAGGCCTCCAGATTAAGTTTCTGCTAGAGACACTTTAATTACACATCTACATAAACAACAATAACTAGTAGCAGATGTAAGACCTGCTGGTGACGGAAGATAATTTTGAAAGGCCTACAGTTAAGTTGCTGCTACAGACACTTTAAGTCAACATCGTTATAAAAAACAATATCTAGTAGCAGATGTTCATCCAACTTATGATGGATGTAAACTTCCGACAGGCCTCCAGATAAAATTACTGCAACAGACACTTTGATACTTCATCGTCATAAACATCAATAAGATTGAAGTTAACTTTTGAAAGGCCTACACACGAAGGAACTGCTACAGACACTTTGAGTCTACATCGATATTATCAACAATAAGAAGCTGTAGATAACCATCCTGCTAGTAATGAAAGTCAAATTTCGAAAGACCTACAGATATAGTTGCTGCTACGGACACCTTGAATCTACATTGTCATAAACAACAATAACTAGTAGCAGATCTGAAAGGACTACAAATAACGTTGTCGCTACAGCAACTTTGAGTATAAACATCACAAACAACATAAAGTAGTAACAAGTGATCATCCTGCTTCCGATGGAATTTTTACTTCGGAAAGGCCGCTAGATAAAGATAAATACAGACATTTTGAGTCTACATCGACATTAACAACAAGAACTACTAGCAGAAGCTCATCCTGCTGATGATGGAAGTTAACTTCAGAAAGGACTCTCAGATAAATTTTCTGCTACAGACACTTTGATTCTACATCGTAATAAACAAGAATAACTAGTAACAGATGCTCATCCTGCTTATGATGGATGTCAATTTCCTACAAGTATCCAGATAAATTTGCTGCAACAGACACTTTGAGTCTACATCGTCAAAAACAACAATAACTACTAGCAGAGGCACATCCTTCTGATAATGGAAGTTAGCATGTGAAAGGAGCAAGTGATCATCCTGTTTCTGATGGAATTCATCTTCAGAAAGGCCTTCATGTAAAGTTGCTGCTACAGACACTTTGAATCTACATTGTCATAAACAAAAATTACTAGTAGCAGATACTCATCGTGCTGATGATGGAAGTTAGCATTTGAAAGGACTCTAGATAAAGTTGCTGATGCAAACAGTTTCAGTGTACACCGTCGTAAACAACAATAACTAGTACCAGATGCTCATCCTCCTTATGATGGAAGTTATCTTTTGAAAGTATTCTGCTACAGATACTTAGAGTCTATGCCGTCATAAACAATAAATAGTAGCAGATGCATAATCCTGCTGACGATGGAAGTTAACCTTTGAAAGGCCTCCTGATAAAGTTGCTGCTACAGTCACTTTGAGTCTACATCTACATAAACAATAATAACCAATAACAGATGCTCGACCTGCTTGTGATGGAAGATAATTTTAAAAGGCCTAGTGTAAAGTTGCTCCTACAGACACTTTGAGCCTACATCGTCATAAAAAACAATAAATATTAGCAGAAGCACATAATGCTGAAGATGGAAGTTAACTTCTTAAAGGCGTCCAGATAAAGTTGCTGCTACAGACACCTTCAGTCTACATCGTCATAATGAACAGTAAGAATTAGCGGATTCACACACTGCTAATAATGAAAGTTAATTCCGAAATTCCTTCAGATAATGTTGCTGCTACAGCCAATTTGAGTCTACATCGTCATAAACAACAATAACTACTAGGAGAAACACAATCTGCTGAAGATGGACATTAATTTTAAAAGGCCTCCAGATCAAGTTGCAGCTACAGACACTTTGATTCTCCATGGACGTAAAGAACAGTAACTACTAGAAGATTCTCATTCTGCTGGTGATGGAAGTTACATTTTGGAAGGCCTACAGTTAAGTTGCTGCTACAGACACTTTGAGTCTACATCGATATAAAAGACAATTAATACTAGCAGAATGATATCTTGCTGATGATGGAACTTAAATTCAGAAAGGCCTCCTGATAAGGTTACTGAAATAGACTCATGGAGTCTACATCGACATAAACAAAAATTACTAGAAGCAAGTGATGATCCTTCGTAAGATGGAAGTTATTTTCAGAAAGGCCCCCAGATAAAGTTGCTTCTGCAGACACTGCAGATGCTAGCTCTGCTAGTGATGCAAAGAAAATTCTGTAAGGTTTCCAGACAAAGTTGCTGCTACAAACACTTTGAGTATACATTCACATAAACAACAATAACTACTACTAGATGCTAGCCCTGTTGGTGATGCAAGATAATTTTGATAGGCCTCCAGATAAAGTTGCTGCTACAAACACTTTGAGTCTACATCTACATAAACAACAATAACTACTAGTAAATGCGAGACCTGCTGGTGATGCAAGATAATTTTGAAAGGCCTCCAGATAAAGTTGCTGCTACAAACACTTTGAGTCTACATCTACATAAATAACAATAACTTCTAGTAGATGCTGGCCCTGCTGGTGTTGGAAGATAAACATGATAGGCCTCCAGATAGAGTTCCTGCTACAAACACTTTGAGTCTACATCTACATAAACAAGGATAAAAACTATTAGATGCTAGCCCTGCTCGTGATGCATGATAATTTTGAAAGGCCTCCAGATAAAGTTGCTGCTACAAACACTTTGAGTCTACATGTACATAAACAAGAATAACTACTGGTAGATTCTATTCCTGATGGTGATGCAAAATAATCTTGAAAGGCCTGCAGATGAAGTTGCTGCTACAAACACTTTCAGACTTCATCTACATAAACAAATATAACAAGAAATAACTGCTGGTGATGCAAGATAATTTTGAAAGGCCTCCGGATAAAGTTGCTGCTACAAACATTTTGAGCCTACATCTACGTAAACAACAATAACTGCTAGTAGATGTAGCCCTGCTGGTGATGCAAGATAATTTGAAAGGCCTCCGGATAAAGTTGCTGCTACTAAAATTTTGAGTCTACATCTACATAAACAACAATAACTACTAGTAGATCCTAGCCCTGCTGGGGATGGAAGATAATTTTGAAACCTCCAGATAGAGTTGCTTGAGTCTACATCTACATAAACAACAATAACTTCTAGTAGATGCTAGCCCTGCTGGTGATGCAAGATAATTTTGAAAGGCCTCCAGATAAAGTTGCTGCTGTAGACACTTTGAGTCTACATCTACATAAACAACAATAACTATCAGTAAATAATAGGCCTGCTGGTGATGCAAGAAAATTTTGAAAGGCCTCCAAATAAAGTTGCTGTTACAAACATTTTTAATTACATCTACATAAACAACAATAACAAATATAACAAGAAATAACTGCTGGTGATGCAAGATAATTTTGAAAGGTCTCCAGATAGAGTTGCTGCTACTAACACTTTGAGTCCACAACTACATAAACAAGAATAAATACTAGTAGAAGCTAGCCCTGCTGGTGATGCAAGGTAATTTTGAAAGGCCTCCAGATAAAGTTGCTGCTACAATCAGTATGAGTCTACATCTATATAAACAACAATAACTACTACTAGATGCTAGACCTGCTGGTGATGCAAGATAATTTTGAATGGCGTCCAGATAAAGTTGCTTATACAAAAATTTTGAGTCTACATCTAACATAAACAATAATAACTACTAGTAGATACTATCCCTGCTGGTGATGCAAGACAATTTTGAAAGGCCTGCAGATAGAATTGCTGCTACACACACTTTGAGTCTACATCTACATAAACAACAATACATACTAGTAGATGCTAGGCCTGCTGGTGATGCAAGATTATTTTGAAATGCCTCCAGATATAGTTGCTGCTAATAACAGTTTGAGTTTACATCTAGATAAACAACAATAACTTCTTGTATATGCTAGCCCTGCTGGTGATGTAAGATAATATTGTAAGGCCTCCAGATAAAGTTGCTGCTACAAACACTTTGAGTCTACATCTACATAAAGAACAATACATACTAGTAGATGCTAGGCCTGCTGGTGATGAAGATTATTTTGAAATGCCTCCAGATATAGTTGCTGCGAATAACATTTTGAGTCTACATCTATATAAACAACAATTACTACTACTAGATGCTAGACCTGCTGGTGATGCAAGAAAATTTTGAATGGCCACCAGATAAAGTTGCTTTTACAAACATTTTGAGACTACATCTACATAAACAATAATAAATACTAGTAGATGATAGCCCTGCTGGTGATGCAAGTTAATTTAAAAAGGCCTCCAGATAGAATTGCTGCTATAACCACTTTGAGTATACATTTACATAAACAACAAAAACTACTAGTAGATGCTAGCCCTGCTGGTGATGCAAGATAATTTTGAAAGGCCTCCAGATAAACATACTGCTACAAACACTTTGAATCTACATCTACCTAAACAATAATAACTACTAATAAATGCTAGCCCTGCTGGTGATGCAAGGAAATATTTTAAGGCCTCCAAATAAAGGTGCTGCTACACACACTTTGAGTATACATTTACATAAACAACAATAAATAATAGTAGATACTAGGCCTGCTGGTGATGCAAGATCATTTTGAAAGGCCTCCAGATAAAGTTGCTGCTACAAACACTTTGAGTCTACATTTACATAAACACGAACCACTAGTAGATGCTAGCCCTGCTGGTGATGCAAGATAATTTTGAAAGGCCTCCAGATAGAATTGCTGCTACAAACACTTTTGAGTCTACATCTACATTAACAAAAATAACTACTTGTAAATGCGAGACCTGCTGGTAATGCAAGATAATTTTGAAAGGCCTCCAGATAATGTTGCTGCTACAAACACTTTGAGTCTACATCCACATAAACAACAATAACTTCTAGTAGATGCTAGCCCTGCTGGTGATGCAAGATAATTTTGAATGGTCTCCAGATATCGTTGCTGCTAATAACACTTTGAGTCTACATCTACATAAACAAGAATAAATACTAGTAGAAACTTGCCCTGCTGGTGATGCAAGATAATTTTGAAAGGCCTCCAGATAGAATTGCTGCTACAAACACTTTGAGTCTACATCTATATAAACAGCAATAACTACTACTAGATGCTGGAGCTGCTGGTGGATGCAAGACAATTTTGAATGGCCTCCAGATAAAGTTTCTTTTACAAACATTTTGAGTCTATCTACTAGTAGATGCTAGCCCTGCTGGTGATGAAAGTTAATTAAAGAGACCACCAGATAGAGTTGCTGCTTCAAACATTTTGAGTCTACATCTACATAAACACAACAATAACTACTAGTAGATCCTATTCCTGCTGGTGATGCAAGATAATCTTGAAAAGCCTCCGGATGAAGTTGCTGCTACAAACACTTTCAGACTACATCTACATAAACAAAAATAACAAGTAATAAATGGTGGTGATGCAAGAAAATTTTGAAAGGCCTCCGTATAAAGTTGCTGCTGCAAACACTTTGAGTCTACATTTCATAAACAACAATACCTACTACTAGATTGTAGCCCAGCTGGTGATGCAAGATAACATTTAAAGGCTTCCAGATAAAATAGCTGCTACAAAAACTTTGAGTCTACATCTACATAAACAACAATATCTACTCGTAAATGCCCTGCTGGTGATGCAAGATAATTTGAAACGCCTCCGGATAAAGATGCTGCTACAAACACTTTGAGTCTACATCTACATAAGCAACAATAGATACTAGCAGCTTCTAGCCCTGCTGGTGATGGAAGATAATTTTGAAACCTCCAGATAGATTTGCTGCTTCAAACACTTTGAGTCTACATCTAGATAAACAATAATAACTACTAATAGATGCTAGACCTGCTGGTGATGCAAGGTAATTTTGAAAGGCCTCCAGATAACGTTCCTGCTACAAACACTTTGAGTATACACCTACATAAACAACAATAACTACTAGTATATGCGAGCCGTGCTGGTGATGCAAGATAATTTTGAAAGGCCTCCAGATATAGTTGCTGCTGCAAACACTTTGAGTCTACATCTACATAAACAACAATAACTACTAGTAGATACTAGGCCTGCTGCTGATGCAGGATAATTTTGAAAGCCCTCCAGATAAAGTTGCTGCTACAAACACTTTGAGTATACACCAACATAAGCTAAAATATCTACTAGTAGATGCTAGCCGTGCTGGTGATGCAAGATAATTTGGAAAGGCCTCCATATAGAGTTGCTGCTACAAACACTTTGAGTATACATCTACATAAACAACAAAAACTACTAGTAGATACTAGGCCTGCTGCTGATGCAGGATAATTTTGAAAGGCCTCCAGATAAAGTTGCTTCTACAAACACTTTGAGTCTACATTTACATAAACAACAATAACTACTAGTAGATACTAGGCCTGCTGCTGATGCAGGATAATTTTGAAAGGCCTCCAGATAAAGTTGCTGCTACAAACACTTTGAGTATACACCTACATAAACAACAATAACTACTAGCAGATGCTAGCCGTGCTGGTGATGCAAGATAATTTTGAAAGGCCTCCAGATATAATTGCTGCTACAAACACTTTGAGTATACATCTACATAAACAACAATAACTAGTAGCAGATGCTAGCCGTGCTGGTGATGCAAGATAATTTTGAAAGGCCTCCAGATAGAATTGCTGCTACACTCACTTTGGGTCTACATCTACATAAACAACAATAACTAGTAGTAAATGCGAGACCTGCTGGTGATTCAAGATAATTTTGAAAGGCCTCTAGATAAAGTTGCTGTTACAAACACTTTGAGTCTACATCTACATAAAAAACAATAACTTCTAGTAGATGGTAGCCCTGCTGGTGTTGCAAGATTAATTTGAAAGGCCGGCAAAAAGTAAGTTGCTGCTTCAAACACTTTGAGTCTACATCTACATAAACAAAAATAACTACTAGTACATGCTATGTCTGCTGGTGATGCAAGATTATTTTGAAAGGCCTCCAGATAGAGTTGCTGCTACTAACACGTAGAGTCTACATCTACATAAACAAGAATAAATTCTAGTAGAAACTAACCCTGTTGGTGATGCAAGATAATTTTGAAAGTCCTCCAGATACAGTTGCTGCTACAAACACTTTCTGTCTACATCTACATACACAACAATAATTACTAGTAGATTCTATTAATGCTGGCGAGGCAAGGAATCTTGAAAGGCCTCCAGATGAATTTGCTGCTACAAACACTTTCACACTTCATCTACATAAACAACAATAACAACTAATAGATGCTGGTGATGCAAGATAATTTTGAAAGGCCTCCGAATATAGTTGCTGCTGCAAACACTTTGAGTCTACATCTTCATAAACAACAATACTTACTAGTAGATTCTAGCCCAGCTGGTGATGCAAGATAACTTTAAAGGCCTCCAGATAAAGTAGCTGGTACAAAAAATTTGAGTCTGCATCTACATAAACAACAATAACTACTAGTAAATGCGAGCCCTGCTGGTGATGCAAGATAATTTTGAAAAGCCTCCAAATTATGTTGCTGCTACAGACACTTTGAGTCTACATCTACATAAACAACATTAACTTCTAGTAGACGCTAGACATGCTGGTGATGCAAGGTGATATTGAAAGGCCTCCGGATAGAGTTGCTGCTACAAACGCTATGAGACTACATCTACGTAAACAAGAATAACTTCTAGCAGATGCTAGCCCAGCTTGTGATGCAAGATAATTTGAAAGGCCTCCAGATAAAGTAGCTGCTACAAAAACTTTGAGTGTACATCTACATAAACAACAATAACTACTTGTAGTTTCTAGCCCTGCTGGTGATGGAAGATAATTTTGAAACCTCCAGATAGAGTTGCTGCTTCAAACACTTTGAGTCTACATCTACATAAACAATAATAACTACTATTAGATCCTAGACCTGCTGGTGATGCAAGATAATTTTGAATGGCTTCCAGATAAAGTTGCTTATACAAACATTTTGAGTCTACATCTACATAAACAACAACAACTACTAGTAGATCCTAGCCCTGCTGGTGATGCAATATCATTTTGAAAGTCCTCCAGATAGAGTTGCTGCTACAAACACTTTGAGTCTACATCTACATAAACAACAATAACTTCTAGTAAATGCGAGACCTGCTGGTGATGCAAGATAATTTTGAAAGGCATCCAGATAAAGTTGCTCCTACAAACACTTTGAGTCCACATCTACATAAACAAGAATAAATACTAGTAGAAACTAGCCCTGCTGGCGGTGCAAGGTAGTTTTGAAAGGTCTCCATATAAAGTTGCTGCTACAAACACTTTTAGTCTACATCTATATAAACAACAATAACTACTACTAGATTCTAGACCTGGTTGTGATGCAATATAATTTTGAAAGGCATCCAGATAAAGTTGCTGCTACAAACACTTTGAGTCTACATCTACATAAACAAGAATAAATACTAGTAGAAGCTAGCTCTACTGGTGATGCAAGATAATTTTGAAATGCCTCCAGATGAAGTTGCTGCTACAAACACTTTGAGTCTACATCTTTATAAACAACAATAACTACTACTAGATGCTAGACCTGCTGGTGATGCAAGATAATTTTGAATCACCTCCAGATAAAGTTGCTTAAACAAACATTTTGAGTCTACATCCACATAAACAACAATAACCTCTAGTAGATGTAAGCCCTGCAGGTGATGCAAGATAATTTTGAAAGGCCTCCAGATAGAATTGCTGCTACAAACACTTTGAGTCTACATCCATATAAACAACAATAACTTCTAGTAGATGCTAGCCCTGCTGATGATGCAAGATAATTTTGAAAGGCCTCCAGATAAAGTTGCTGCTACAAACACTTTGACTCTACATCTACATAAACAAGAATAAATTCTAGTAGAAACTAACCCTGTTGGTGATGCAAGATAATTTTGAAAGTCCTTCAGATACAGTTGCTGCTACAAACACTTTGTGTCTACATCTACATACACAACAATAATTACTAGTAGATTCTATTAATGCTGGCGAGGCAAGGAATCTTGAAAGGCCTCCAGATGAATTTGCTGCTACAAACACTTTCACACTACATCTACATAAACAACAATAACAACTAATAGATGCTGGTGATGCAAGATAATTTTGAAAGGCCTCCGAATATAGTTGCTGCTGCAAACACTTTGAGTCTACATCTTCATAAACAACAATACTTACTAGTAGATTCTAGCCCAGCTGGTGATGCAAGATAACTTTAAAGGCCTCCAGATAAAGTAGCTGGTACAAAAAATTTGAGTCTGCATCTACATAAACAACAATAACTACTAGTAAATGCGAGCCCTGCTGGTGATGCAAGATAATTTTGAAAAGCCTCCAAAATATGTTGCTGCTACAAACACTTTGAGTCTACATCTACATAAACAACAATAACTTCTAGTAAATGCGAGACCTCTTGGTGATGCAAGATAATTTTGAAAGGCATCCAGATAAAGTTGCTCCTACAAACACTTTGAGTCCACATCTACATAAACAAGAATAAATACTAGTAGAAACTAGCCCTGCTGGCGATGCAAGGTAGTTTTGAAAGGTCTCCATATAAAGTTGCTGCTACAAACACTTTGAGTCTATATCTATATAAACAACAGTAACTACTACTAGATTCTAGACCTGGTTGTGATGCAAGATAATTTTGAAAGGCATCCAGATAAAGTTGCTGCTACAAACGCTTTGAGTCTACATCTACATAAACAAGAATAAATACTAGTAGAAGCTAGCACTGCTGGTGATGCAAGATAATTTTGAAATGCCTCCAGATGAAGTTGCTGCTACAAACACTTTGAGTCTACATCTTTATAAACAACAATAACTACTACTAGATTCTAGACCTGCTGGTGATGCAAGATAATTTTGAATGACTTCCAGATAAAGTTTCTGAAACAAATATTTTGAGTCTACATCCACATAAACAACAATAACTTCTAGTAGATGCTAGCCCTGCTGGTGATGCAAGATAATTTTGAAAGGCCTCCAGATAGAATTGCTGCTACAAACACTTTGAGTCTACATCCATATAAACAACAATAACTTCTAGTAGATGCTAGCCCTGCTGGTGATGCAAGATAATTTTGAAAGGCCTCCAGATAAAGTTGCTGCTACAAACACTTTGAGTCTACATCTACATAAACAACAATAAATACCAGTAGATGCTAGGCCTGCTGGTGATGCAAGATTATTTTGAAAGGTCTCCAGATAGAGTTGCTGCTAATAACACTTTGAGTCTACATCTACATAACAAGAATAAATAGTAGTATAGAAATTGCCAGCTGCTGGTGATGCAAGAGATAATTTTGAAAGGCCTCCAGATAGAATTTCTGCTACAAACACTTTGAGTCTACATCTATATAAACAGCAATAAACTACTACTAGATGCTGGAGCTGCGTGGTGATGCAAGACAATTTTGAATGGCCTCCAGATAAGGTTCCTGCTTTTACAAACATTTGAGTCTATATCTAAACTAGTAGATGCTAGCCCTGTGGTGATGAAAGTTAATAAAGAGACCACCAGATAGAGTTGCTGCTTCAAACAATTTGAGTCTACATCTACATAAACAACAATAACTACTAGTAGGTCCTATTCCTTCTGGTGATGCAAGATAATCTTGAAAAGCCTCCAGATGAAGTTGATGCTACAAACACTTTCAGACTACATCTACATAAACAACAATAACAAGTAATAAATGCTGGTGATGCAAGACAATTTTGAAAGGCCTCTGTATAAAGTTGCTGCTACAAATACTTTGAGTCTACATCTACATAAACAACAATAACTACTAGTAGCTTCTAGCCCTGCTGGTGATGGAAGATAATTTTGAAACCTCCAGTTAGAGTTGCTGCTTCAAACACTTTGAGTCTACATCTACATAAACAATAATAACTACTAATAGATGCTAGACCTGCTGGTGATGCAAGATAATTTTGAATGGCTTCCAGATAAAGTTGCTTATACAAACATTTTGAGTCTACAGCTACATAAACAACAATAACTACTAATAGATGCTAGACCTGCTGGTGATGCAAGATAATTTTGAATGGCTTCCAGATAAAGTTGTTTATACAAACATTTTGAGTCTACATCTTCATAAACAACAATACCTACTACTAGATTCTAGCCCAGCTGGTGATGCAAGATAACTTTTAAAGGCCTCCAGATAAAGTAGCTGCTACAAAAACTTTGAGTCTACATCTACATAAGCAACAATAAATACTAGCAGCTTCTAGCCCTGCTGGTGATGGAAGATAATTTTTAAACCTCCAGATAGATTTGCTGCTTCAAACACTTTGAGTCTACATCTAGATAAACAATAATAACTACTAATAGATGCTAGACCTTCTGGTGATGCAAGGTAATTTTGAAAGGCCTCCAGATAACGTACCTGCTACAAACACTTTGGGTCTACATCTACATAAACAAATAAATACAAGTAGGTGCTAGCCCTGCTGGTGATGGAGGATAATTTTGAAAGGCCTCTAGATAGATTTGCTGCTACAAACACTTTGAATCTACATCTACTTAAACAATAATAACTACTAATAAATGCTAGCCCTGCTTGGT
The DNA here is from genome assembly GCA_030220185.1 of Diploptera punctata. Classification (NCBI taxonomy): domain Eukaryota; kingdom Metazoa; phylum Arthropoda; class Insecta; order Blattodea; family Blaberidae; genus Diploptera; species Diploptera punctata. Next base: position 1,273 of record JASPKZ010001965.1, on the reverse strand, counting down.
GATGCAAGGAAATTTTGTAAGACCTCCAGACAAAGTTGCTGCTACAAACACTTTGAGTATACATTTACATAAACAACAATAACTACTAGTAAATGCGAGACCTTTCTGGTGATGCAAGATAATTTTGAAAGGCCTCCAGATAAAATTGATGCTACAAACACTTTGATTCTACATCTAAATAAACAACAATAACTTCTAGTAGATGCTAGCCCTGCTGCTGATGCAAGATAATTTTGAATGGCCTCCAGAAAAGGTTGCTTCTACAAACACTTTGAGTCTACATCTATTTAAACAAGAATAAATACTAGTAGAAGCTAGACCTGCTGCTGATGCAAGATAATTTTGAAAGGCCTCCAGATAAAGTTGCTTCTACAAACACGTTGAGTCTAAATCTATTTAAACAACAATAACTACTTCTAGATGCTAGACCACTGGTGACGCAAGATAATTTGAAATGGCCTCCAGATTCCAGATTAAGTTGCTTTTACAAAATTTTTTGAGTCTGCATCTACATAAACAACAATATATACAGTTTGATGCTGAGCCCTGCTGGTGATGCAAGTTAATTTTGAAAGGCCTCCAGATTGAGTTGCTTCTACAAGCACTTTGAGTCTACACCTACATAAACAACAATAACTATTACTAAATTCGAGCCCTGCTGTTGATGCAAGATAATTTTGAAAGGCCTCCAGATAGAGATGCTGCTACAAACACTTTGAGTCTACATCTATATAAGCAACAATATCTACTAAGAGATGCTAGACCTGCTGGTGATGCAAGATAATTTTGAATGGCGTGCAGATAAAGTTGCTTATACAAACATTTTGAGTCTACATCTACATAAACAACAATAACTACCTGTAGATGATAGCCCTGCTGGAGATGCAAGTTAATTTTGAAAGGCCTCCAGATAAATTTGCTGCTACAAACACTTTGATTCTACATCTACATAAACAATAACTTGTAGTAGATGATAACCCTGCTGGTGATGGAACTCTACATCTACATAAACTAGAATAAATGCAATTAGATGCTAGCCCAGCTGTTGATGCAAGAATTTTGAAAGGCCTCCAGATAAAGTTGCTGCTACAAAAACTTTGAGTCTACATCTACCTAAACAACAATAAAAACTAGTAAAAGCGGCGAGCCCTGCTGGTTGGGATGCAAGAAATTTTTGTGAAAAGCCTCTCCAGATAAAGTTGCATGCAACAAATCACCTTGAGTCTATATCTACATAAACAACAATAACTTATAGTAGATGCTGGCTTGCTGG